>JBBDGP010002594.1:600000-812500 GCA_037952835.1 Lithobates septentrionalis | reverse complement strand
CTCTAATCACGTACTTGAACCCCCCCCCTTCGGAATCCATGGTCCGGCGTCCCTGTATGTAGATCAGGGGGCCGGTTGCATGGATAGGGGGGTCTTCTATGGACGGGCTGCTACTGACAATAACTACATTTTTCTCCTGCGCTGCCACCAGGAAAGATGGTTATACTATATATATATATATATATATATATATATATATATATATATATATATATATATATATATATATATATATATATATATGTGGCCAGCACTTAAGTAATCAACCAAAAATCTGAAATAATACATAATATAAAGCAGCACTAGAATGATTATACAACCCACTTTCAGTGTACAAATAAATAACAATCACTAAAAATATTCAAAGTGTATTTTTTTCTTTATGTCCTGTCTTATTTTTCTTCTCTTTCTTTTTATTGTCTTTTGTTTTGCCTTTGGGTAGATTCTTGCCCAAGTGAAATAATGGTTACTTAAGTATAGTTGTTTCTGTTGAACAGGTGATAAGATATATTTATATTGATCTTTTGAAATATTAGAAAAGATTGTTCTTCTCGGCCCTGGTTCACACTGACTGCGGGAATGAAATTGTACGAGAACAGCAGAACTCTCACGATTTCATTCCCACATGTCAGTCCCGACTTTGGGGCGATTTCAGAGACATCTGTGCGGGTCTCTGCACAGATGTCAATAGAAATCGTAGCCCGAAATCAACAAAAGTAGTACAATAACTTCTTTTGGGAATCTGTGCGGCGCCGCACCGATTTGGATAGTGCTATTGCCGGCAATTGGCGCCGATTTGGCATGTGACTTGACATGTCAAATCGCATGCCAAATTGCATCAATGTGAACCAGGGCTCAAGCTTCATCAATGTTGTGATATATGGGATCAAAGTGATCCAGACTATGAAATTTGTAATCTTGCAAACTATTTAATAAAAATTAATATTTAAAAAAAAAAAAAAGTTTTTTAAAAGATTCAATACTGCTAGCTCCCCTATTCATAGGTGGTCACTACGGTAATGCTTCTGATGAGTGGCTATAAGGTTCCGAAACGGCGTAGAGCTTACAACTACCGTTATGTGTACACAATTATCAATTATATGCGCATGAACGTTCCTAATTTACTGTATGTATTTGCTTGCAATAGAAATCCTTGTTGGAATGCATTTTTGCTGACTACAGATTATCATTATAGAGCTATGTGCCAACATATGCAGAGCTATGTGCCTAAATATGTAAATATATGAATTTTTGTATCTTTTTTTTTTTAATAAATCGCATTCTTATTCAATTCACACTTCTGCTTCCATGTGCCCCATTTAAAGTCCCGCACCTGTTCTCTCCTAATTTTATTATTGAACAGGGATGGAGGAGGGGTGTTGAACGGCCCCATTATCCTCATGTAAAGTCCCAAAATGTATTTTTCTGCCCCTTTTAATCAAATAATTAGGGATGGAGGCACATGGTCGCATTTATGAGTATTATATTTTGTTCAATTATTTTCCATTTCAATATCTCCATTTAATCTTGCTTACTTTCTATATACCATATAAATTTTATTTACTAAGTATTTTGAACCTTCCATCTATACATTGTGATTGCTCCTATCAAGCAACAACTATTGGGTATCACCCTATTTTTTTATCTTCTAAAACATTGGGGCTTCCTTTATGTATGCGCATTGATGGCTCTGGCCGCTGTCCTTGCCTGCCCATCTGCCATATCCCGAAGCTGCGACGCGCACTGGGGCTTGATTCCCCCCCCCCTGCCCCTTTCCTCTGACACGGGACGGGCGGGATCCTCCCCACTGCGCGTCGGCGACATGCTTCTCGCGCCGGCTGTCTGGCGTCCTCGTGGCGCCTTATAGCAGCTGCTTGAGTCTCCATTCTCCAGCGCTTGGTGGGCTCGGTGATAGGCTCACGACCGGCCGTCCAATTTGAAGGCTGGCTGGATCGGGGCGCTTCCCAGCTCCCTTTAGGCAGCTGGTGCCTGACGTTGGGGGTTATTCTTTGGCGGCGCCTCCCGCAGTGTTCTCTCCCAGTGTGAGGTCTCACACGCTGGTCCTCCCCCACACTCATTTGCAACCACACGTTTGCCGGCTGCACTGCCCCTATCCACACCCCTCAGGTATGTTTTCTCCTCACTTTCCATCATTCACTCTTCCACCTTCCTGGCCATTTCTTTGACCGCTTTCATTTTCCTTTTTACATAGTTTTCACCTGTACTCTCTCCCCTCCTCCTTAGCTCTAGTCCTTTTCTCTTTCTCCCCCTTTTCTTCCCTGCCTTTTCCCCTTTTTTCTATTTCCCCTCTTCATCCCTTTTCATTCCCCCTTTTTCCCTTTCTTTATTCTCCTATTTCCCCTTACACTCTTCCTTTCTTCTTCTATCTTCCTTTCTTTTCTCTTCCTTTTTTCCACTTATTCCCTATCCTATACTTTTCTCTTCATTGTTAACACTCAGACTTTTTCATTAACACTCCCCCCACATTTGTTTGATCTATAGGTTGGAATCCTTCTCACTTTTTCCCCCCCTCTCCAGAGGTCACATTCATCACCTCTCCACCTTGTTTCCCTCACACTGACCCACTCTGGGGGGCTCTCTGAGTTGGCGGTGCCGCCGAGACATGCCCCCTCAGCTTCGGGCCTTGGCATACTGGCAGGCTTGGCATCCAGGGCCGCGCTGCCTCTGCGCAGACACATTGTAAGTCCATGGTTCTAGCGAATGAATGTGAGATCCATGTTTTACTATTATCCACTTGTTTTTCAAAAGATTCAATACTGCTATCTCCCCTATTCATAGGTGGTCACTACGGTAATGCTTCTGATGAGTGGCTATAAGGTCCCGAAACGGCGTAGAGCTTACAACTACCGTTATGTGTACACAATTATCAATTATATGCGCATGAACATTCCTAATTTACTGTATGTATTTGCTTGTAATAGAAATCCTTGTTGGAATGCATTTTTGCTGACTACAGATTATCATTATAGAGCTATGTGCTTAAATATGTAAATATATGATCTTTTGTATCATTTTTTTTAATAAATCGCATTCTTATTCAATTCATACTTCTCCTTCCATGTGCCTCATTTAAAGTCCCTCACCTGTTCTTTCCTAATTTTATTATTTAACCTGGGATGGAGGAAGGGTGTTGAACGGCCCCATTATCCTCATGTAAAGTCCCAAAATGTATTTTTCTGCCCCTTTTAATAAAAAAAAAAAAGTGTCCACACTCAAATCTGTGTGAATATCCGTTGTTGTTCTCATAACTTTCAGTTGTTCCACCCAAAATTGAAAAGATTCCCAGTTAAAGCCCTAACAACAACTTTATGGTGGTAATTTCCTTAAATGGGAACTTAAAAAAAAAATTTAAAAATTTAAACAGGCAAGATTTTTAATGCTATGGCTCTTCTGCATTAAGTTACTTACCTGCCTGTCCACTACTGTACACTGAGCTGCCTATGTGTGAGGATGGCAGCGGCTGCCGGGGAGCTCCACGCTGGCACAAAGCACAATGGCAGGCATCACTCATATGTGCTTTGTTTCATGTTGTGCGACATTCATAGGGCAGCCTATTCATTCAATGAACTGCCCCACACCCAACAAAGTACCTCATACACCTTGTGAGTGTGCGACAAATGCACTTCTCTCCACCATGCAGTGGCGGTGCATCCTTTAAGGGCACACGGGTGCCACCCCCTCTGTCACGCCACCCCCCCCCCCCCCCTCTGTATAAAATGGATAGATTCAAGCATAGCATGAATCTATTCATGGCCACTGTAGCCACCCCCTATTCAGGCGTCAGGCCCCTTTTCAGACGCCAGGCGCCTGAATTCCAGCAGCAGCCGCTGCCTGACCCGCCACCAGGATGGAGTAAGTGTGTGGCGGTCAGACGGTGAGCGGGGGGGAGGGTCACAGAGGCTGGATATGATGGACACAGTGGCTGCATTTTATGGGGCACAGTGGCTGCATATGATGGGCACAGAGGCTGTATGATTGGCACAGGCTGCATACGATGGACACAGTGGCTGCATTTTATGGGTCACAGTGACTGCATATGATGGCCATAGAGGCTGCCAGTGGAGGATTAAAGTGGTCATGGGCCCCTAGGCTACTTTTTGTGTGGCCCCCTGCTAAGCATGCTTTACCAGAAAATAAATTTAGTGCCATGTGTAAAAGGGTAGACCTATATTACACGCCTATAGTACACAGACCCCTTTCCCTGCACAGTACACAGACATCTGCATAGTACACAGACCCTTTGCCTGCATATCACACAGCCCTCTTATATTATAAAGCCCCCCTGCACTACCAGGAAACCCCCAGTCTCCTGGGAAAGAATACTCTAAAGTTGAGAAAACATCACTGCCAGCCCTTTTCTCATACACCGCACCTCCTGTGTCACTCATTGTAAATCAAAGCTTCTAAATACCTCAATTAACTCCGTTCTTTGTGACCCGATCATGTGACTGCTCTCCTCTGCTGTTTCATTGAAGGTCACATGATCACTCTCCTCCTCCAATCAAAAGCTACACTCAGGAAGGAGGTGGAGTGGGAGGAGGAGAACAGCCAGACAGAGCAGCTTTAATTGACGAATAAGAGACTTCCATTGACCTTGAATGTGACACACGAGGAGCTGTGTATAAGAAAGGGCTGGCAGTAATGTTTTCTCAACTTTAAAGTATGCTGGCAGCGCTGTCCCAGGGCCAGGAGAGGCGGTACAGCTGGCCTGACACCCCCCCCCCCCTTTGGGTGGCACCTGGGGCGGACCGCCCGATCCCTGCCCCCTGTTGGTAAAAAAAACATTTATCGGCGTATTCGTATAACATGCAGGCATGGTTTTTATTCTACATATACATATATAAATTAATAAAAATATCATGGCCAATCGGGGGCCCTTGCACACGTGGGGCCCTAGGCTGCAGCCTAGACCAGCCTGTGCAATAATCCGCCCCTGGAGGCTGCATATGATGGGCACGGAGGCTGCATATGATGGGCACAGGCTGCATGATGAGCACAGGCTGCATATAATGGGCACAGGCTGCATATAATGGGCACAGAGGCTGTATGATGAGCACAGGCTGCATATGATGGGCACAGAGGCTGTAGGATGGGCACAGGCTGCATATTATGGGCACAGAGGCTGTATGGTGGGCACAGGCTGCATATGATGGGCAGAGGCTGTAGGATGGGCACAGGCTACGTATGATGGGCACAGAGGCTGTATGATGGGCACAGGCTGCATATGATGGGCACAGAGGCTGTATGATGGGCACAGAGGCTGTATGAGATGGGCACAGAGGCTGTATGATGGGCACAGAGGCTGTATGATGGGCACAGAGGCTGTATGATGAGCACAGGCTGCATATAGAGTTGCCACCTCATTCATTTAAACCTGAACACCTTTGAATTACACAGGTTCTGGGGCTAATTAAATGCAGATAAGGCACCAAGTGAGTTTAATTACCACCTTAATCAGCCACAGAACCTGTGTAATTCATATGTGTTCGGGTTTAAAGGGATGAGGTGGCAACCATAGCTGCATATGATTGGCACGGAGGCTGCATTAAATGGCACAGTGAGGCTGCAATCGATGGGTTTTCTTTTCAGTATTTTTCAAAAATTTTCAGTTTATTTGCGCCCACCCCCCCATAAATTTTGAGCACCATCCTCCACTGCCACCATGTTTGGGCCATTAGTCACTAGGAAGACTGAGTGTTCCTGCATGTTCTGTTATACAGTGCTAATAAAGCTTGAAAAAGTAACACGTTTTACAGCCGATATTTATAAACTCCAACCACGGTACCTCCTCTGGCTGTACACAATGAGACCAACATGACCGCTCCACCTCATACACCTGGGAAGAGGCGGGGCACACGCGGCTGAAGGTGGGAGGTGCTCAGCCGCAGTCTGCGAAGATCTATCTGTAAAGGGGCGGTGCGCAGAGGAGGAGGAGCCGCAGAATCTCTTTACCTGTCAGGGGGCGGGGCGCAGAAGGCGGGGAAGATTTTTTTCCTCTGGCAGGGGGCGGGGCACAGAGGGCAGGGAAGAGTTTTTCACCTGTCAGGGGGCGGGGCGCAGATGTCTGGGAAGCTCGTTCACCTGTCAGTGGGCGGGGCGCAGATGTCTGGGAAGCTCGTTCACCTGTCAGGGGGCGGGGCGCAGATGTCTGGGAAGCTCGTTCACCTGTCAGGGGGCGGGGCGCAGATGTCTGGGAAGCTCGTTCACCTGTCAGGGGGCGGGGCGAAGGGGCATCGCAGGGACAGATCGGAGTGGAGCTGATCAATCTGTCAGTGGGAGGACAGAGGCGCTGCAGGGAGGCTCTCAGGTGAGATCAGACTTCTACTTCTCATCTATGATATGCTGACACTTTATTGTGAACCGATCAGCCATGAATTGTCTAGCTCTGTATTGATCGCTCTATGGTGTTGTGTGTGCCTGGCTCGGTATATTAGGACAGTTATGACCTCACGATAGTCCCCTCGTGCTGTAGATGGAGAAGGGTTGGCTCCTTTCTCTGTCTGGTTTGTTGTCACCGCTGTGATCGTCCTTTGTGCACATGCAGCTGGTCCGCCTATTTCCTGCTTATGTGGGATGGCTGTCAGCTACCTGGAGGGTTGGAGATCAGGTGAGATCGGCTATAGGAAACATACACTGGGAGAAACCTGAAGCTGACCACCTTCTGAAAATGCTGGATGCCTGGCTGCTTCTGTGTACAACACCTGACAGCCAGATCAGGAAGGCAGAAGGGAGTCAGAACTCCAAATCTGCATACTTGGTCAGAGTCTGTAATGTATAAAGCATGGAAGCCATTGGATCAGTGTGACAGCCTGGAAAACTGTATTTACAGGAGAGGTCTGGCTTTATATGGAACTTTTTATATATCATATTGCATTAAATCTCATTATTAAGTTCATGGAGTATAAATGTGTATGTTTGTAATGTAGGTTTTACCAGGAGCAAGTATATTCATCAAAAGTGTTCATAACGATACATGTATTTTTGTTATATAATTAAACTCTCTCTCTCTCTCTTCCCCCCCCCCCCCCCCCCCATATTTTTGTCCCAAGCAGGAGATTTCCCTTCACTTCCCGTCTATTAGCTGCAACAGAACTGGTGTACCCCCCCCTCCCCATCAAAACATTTCCTATTTATTCCTGTTTTGGTAACAACCCAAAATGTTATGATTTATTTTATTTTTTTCTTCCACTATAACTCTCAGGCTGCATTCACACTTCAGCGTTTTGCATCATGGGCAGATTTGCCGCGATTCTGCCCGCGATTTGAAAGCGCCGATGTGTGAATGACAAACCGTGGGACTCCCATTTGAGATGCCAATCTTTTGAGCCCCCGTTCACATCAGAGTGATTTGAGATGCCAAAGCGCAGCCTATTGCCGGCGACGGCACTGTCCGAATCGGTGTGACGCCAACTTTGCGGCTCAGCACCGATATCCAAAAGCAGATCCTGCACTACTTTTGGCGACTTCAAGTGCAATTTCAATAGACATCTGTGCATGAAACCGCACGGATGTCTTTCAAATCGCTCCCAAACTCGCAGTTAAATGTGGGTTTGAAATCGTGCAAATACAGCTGAACTCGCACAATACCAAACCGGCCTTCATCGTGAACAAGGGCTGAATGACACCTAAAATCGCGGTGCAGGTCTGCCGCGATTGCGGCGCGATAAATCGCAGCAACCAGGTTGCCCAAAAATAGCTCCTGAACTTTTTTTTTGAGCGACATGCTTCACGCGATGTGGGTTGCCGCAATTGCAGCACGATTTATCGCGGCAGACCCGCACCGCGATTTTAGGCTCCGTTCACATCTTCCACCCACTGT
This sequence comes from Lithobates septentrionalis, assembly GCA_037952835.1. Classification (NCBI taxonomy): domain Eukaryota; kingdom Metazoa; phylum Chordata; class Amphibia; order Anura; family Ranidae; genus Lithobates; species Lithobates septentrionalis. The sequence continues at coordinate 804,660 of JBBDGP010002594.1, read as the reverse complement.
TCGAAATGGCCATAAATTGCGGGACACCTGTGCGTTCCTTTTCACTTCCAATAGCACCCTGACGGCGGCACAATTTTGCAGCGATTCTTTGGGTGACAGTTGCGGTAAAATCACGCAAACAGAATTGCGGGACGCATGTCGCCTAAAAGAAGCTCTAGTACTAGTAGAAAGGCGCCACATCTGCACATACAGGAATGCTGTCTCCTATGGTAACAGTCTTTAACCACTTCAGCCCCGGAAGGATTTACCCCCTTCCTGACCAGAGCACTTTTTACAATTTGGCACTGCGTCGCTTTAACTGCTAATTGCGCGGTCATGCAATGCTGTACCCAAACGAAATTTGCGTCCTTTTCTTCCCACAAATAGAGCTTTCTTTTGATGGTATTTGATCACCTCTGCCGTTTTTATTTTTTGCGCTATACACGGAAAAAGACCGAAAATTTTGAAAAAAAATGATATTTTCTACTTTTTGTTCTAAAAATAATCCAATAAACTCAATTTTAGTCATACATTTAGGCCAAAATGTATTCGGCCACATGTCTTTGGTAAAAAAAATGTCAATAAGTGTATATTTATTGGTTTGCGCAAAAGTTATAGCGCCTACAAGCTAGGGTACATTTTCTGGAATTTACACAGCCTTTAATTTATGACTGCCTATGTCGTTTCTTGAGGTGCTAAAATGGCAGGGCAGTACAAAACCCCCACAAATGACCCCATTTTGGAAAGTAGACACCCCAAGGAAATTGTTGAGAGGCATGTTGAGCCCATTGAATATTCATTTTTTTTGTCCCAAGTGATTGAATAATGACTAAAAAAAAAAAAAAATTACAAAAAGTTGTCACTAAATGATATATTGCTCACACAGGCCATGGGCATATGTGGAATTGCACCCCAAAATACATTTAGCTGCTTCTCCTGAGTATGGGGATACCACATGTGTGGGACTTTTTGGGAGCCTAGCCGCGTACGGGGCCGCGAAAACCAATCGCTGCCTTCAGGATTTCTAAGGGCGTACATTTTTGATTTTACTCCTCACTACCTATCACAGTTTTGAAGGCCATAAAATGCCCAGATGGCATAAAACTCCCCCAAATGACCCCATTTTGGAAAGTAGACACCCCAAGCTATTTGCTGAGAGGCATGGTGAGTATTTTGCAGCTCTCATTTGTTTTTGAAAATAAAGACGAGAAAAAAAAATTTTTTTTTTCTTTTTTCCATTTTCAAAACTTTGTGACAAAAAGTGAGGTCTGCAAAATACTCACCATACCTCTCAGAAAATAGCTTGGGGTGTTTACTTTCCAAAATGGGGTAATTTGGGGGGGGGGTTTGTGCCACCTGGGCATTCCATGGCCTCCGAAACTGTGATAGGCAGTGAAGAGTGAAATCAAAAATTTACGGCCTTAGAAAGCCTGAAGGCGGTGCTTGGTTTTCGGGGTCCCGTACGCGGCTAGGCTCCCAAAAAGTCTCACATGTGGTATCCCCGTACTCAGGAGAAGCAACAGAATGTATTTTGGGGTGTAATTTCACATATTCCCATGGCATGTTTGAGCAATATATCATTTAGTGACAACTTTGCGCAAAAAAAAAAAAAAAAAAAAATTGTCTCTTTCCCGCAACTTGTGTCACAATATAAAATATTCCATGGACTCGACATGCCTCTCAGCAAATAGCTTGGGGTGTCTACTTTCCAAAATGGGGTCATTTGGAGGGGTTTTGAACTGTCCTGGCATTTTATGCACAACATTTAGAAGCTTATGTCACACATCACCCACTCTTCTAACCACTTGAAGACAAAGCCCTTTCTGACACTTTTTGATTACATAAAAAAATAATTTTTTTTTGCAAGAAAATTACTTTGAACCCCCAAACATTATATATTTTTTTAAAGCAAATGCCCTACAGATTAAAATGGTGGGTGTTTCATTTTTTTTTTTTCACACAGTATTTGCGCAGCGATTTTTCAAACGCATTTTTTGGGGAAAAAACACACTTTTTTAAATTTTAATGCACTAAAACTCACTATATTGCCCAAATGTTTGATGAAATAAAAAAGATGATCTTAGGCCGAGTACATGGATACCAAACATGACCTGCTTTAAAATTGCGCACAAACGTGCAGTGGCGACAAACTAAATACATTTTTAAAAGCCTTTAAAAGCCTTTACAGGTTACCACTTTAGATTTACAGAGGAGGTCTACTGCTAAAATTACTGCCCTCGATCTGACGTTCGCGGTGATACCTCACATGCATGGTGCAATTGCTGTTTACATTTGACGCCAGACCGACGCTTGCGTTCGCCTTAGCGCGAGAGCAGGGGGGACAGGGGTGCTTTTTTTTTTTTTTTTTTTTTTTTTTTTTTTTTTATTATTATTTTTTTTTATCTTATTTTTAAACTGTTCCTTTCATTATTTTTTTTTTTTTTAATCATTTTTATTGTTATCTCAGGGAATGTAAATATCCCCTATCATAGCAATAGGTAGTGACAGGTACTCTTTTTTGAAAAAATTGGGGTCTATTAGACCCTAGATCTCTCCTCTGCCCTCAAAGCATCAGACCACACCAAGATCGGTGTGATAAAATGCTTCCCCAATTTCCCAATGGCGCTGTTTACATCCGGCGAAATCTAAGTCATAAAATGCTCGTAGCTTCCGGTTTCTTAGGCCATAGAGATGTTTGGAGCCACTCTGGTCTCTGATCAGCTCTATGGTCAGCTGGCTGAATCACCGGCTGCATTTTCAGGTTCCCTGTTGAGACAGGAGAGCCAGAGAAAAACACGAAAGACGTTGGGGGGGGGCATTCCCTCCCACGGCTTGTAAAAGCAGTCTAGAGGCTAATTAGCCGCTAGGATTGCTTTTACATGAAAGCCGACCGCTGGCTGAAAAGAATGATACCAAGATGATACCTAAACCTGCAGGCATCATTCTGGTATAACCACTCAAAGTCGTGAATGGCGTACCTGAAGACAAAAAAATGGTTAACAATAAAGCACAGTAAACGGTAAAGTATAAAAAAATGCATACCTGAAAAGCAAACATGATAAAACATAACAACAATAAAACATTGCAGAACAGAATACAGTAAAAAAGAGCAGAACAATAGAGAGAGAGAGAACAATAAAACGACAACTATTTTTTTTTATTTTATATTTTTGTATGTGTTTTTTTTTTTTTTTTTTTTACACTTTTTTTTTTTTGTAACTTTTATAACTGTAACCGGTTCCAGGTTCGGGTCTCTCAAAATGCGATGGCATCTTGGGAGACCCTGTGAAAGTGTGCCTAGTCTGTGGAATGCTGTACCCTACGCTAATACTCAACTAGTGAATGGTAGCGTTCAAAACATTCACCAATGCAAAGATCAGGATTGTCAGGACAGGAGGGACAATAATAGCAGGTGTCACGCCTATATTCGCGCTTGCTGCAGACACAACATCTTTTTTGGGGGGGTTCGTTGGGTAGGGGTACTCGGGAGGACATAAAGAAAATGCCTCTCGTGCAGCCGACTGCATTTGGTTGGGGATGTGAATGGGGGAAGTATGGGCGCTGCAGAAGCGGTGGGTTCCCAATTAGGATTGGCGAATGCAGTAGGAAGGGCACTATGGGCACGACGGGCCTGTGTTTGTCTTTTTGGTGGCAGCGGGACACTACTTGTGCTTGCCACCTCACCAGCTTGAACTGCACTTATGGGACTCGCCACGTCACCAAGTGTTACTGCAGTGCTGGTTTGACTACGACCGGGGTGTACTAGGCTGCTGGTGCTTGCCAGTTCACCAAAACGCTACCAAAAAAACTGTTAGCGATCGCAGGATCAGGCCTGACTCTTTAGTTTAGTGTTTTGTAAGTGACAGTGATGGATCGATACTGCACTTGGGTGGGCTGGGCCGGGCGGAGGGGCAAAACGCAGGTGCTAGCAGGTATCTGGGCTGATCCCGCTAACACTGCATTTTTGGGAACCCTAAATTGCTGGGGACGCTAGTATAGATCTGATCGGATCAGATATTGATCCGATCAGATACTATACCACTAAGGGAGGTGTACGGTGCGTGCGTGGGTGTTAGCGGTACTGGCGCTAACCTGACGCTGCCTGGGGCTGGTGCTTGCCAGTTCACCAAAACGCTACCAAGAAAACTGTTAGCGATCGCAGGGATCAGGCCTGACTCTGAACGCTTCAGTTATGCGTTTAGTGTTTTGTAAGTGACAGTGATCGATCGATACTGCACTTGGGTGGGCTGGGCGGAGGGGCAAAACGCAGGTGCTAGCAGGTATCTGGGCTGATCCCGCTAACACTGCGTTTTTGGGAACCCTAAACTGCTGGGGACGCAAGTATAGATCTGATTGGATCAGATACTGATCCGTACAGATACTATACCACTAAGGGAGGCGCATGCTGCGTACGTGGGTGTTAGCGGTACTGGTGCTAATCTGACGCTGCCTGGGGCGACGCATATCACCGCCGGGCTATCAGGGGGTTAAACCTTTATTCGGTAATAAACGGCGGGTGCCCTGACACTATAAAAAATAAACGAACTAACCAGCGTCACCCGTAACAGTTATACGGTGATCAGTGGTGAAAGGGTTAACTAGGGGGCAATCAAGGGGTTAAAACATTTATTAGGTAGTATATGGGGGTCCCTGTCGCTATAAAACGCTGACGGCGAACCTAAATATTTACGTCCCTAACTAGCGTCACCAGCGACACTAATACAGCGATCAGAAAAATGATCGCTTAGTGACACTGGTGACAGGGGGTGATCAAGGGGTTAAAACTTTATTAGGGGGGGTTAGTGGGGTACCCTAGACCTAAAGGGGGGTAACCCTAATTGTCCTAACACTGTAACTGTCACAAACTGACACTATGCAGTAATCAGGAAAAAAAACCTGCTTGGTGTCAGTTTGTGACGGGGGGGGGGATCGGGGGGTGATCGGGGGGGGATCGGGGTGTTTTGTGTGCCTGGCATGTTCTACTGTGTTGTGTTGTGTTTGTGCACTCACATTGATGTCTTCTCTCCTCGGCCCGGAACGGAAAATACCGAGCCGAGGAGAGATGACATCATTTCCTCTGCCTCTGTGTACAATACAGAGGCAGGGAAATGATCCCATTGGCTGGGAGCGATCTCGAGGGGGGGGCCACGAATGGATGGCCTCCCCCTCACCACCGATCGCCGGGGAAGATTTGCCGACCGCCGCAGGCACCGGGGGGGGTCCGAGCGGACCCCCCACCCGCGGGCAGGCAGGGACGTACAGGTAAGCCCTTTTGCCTGCCCGTGCCGCCCTGTCGACGTACATCTGTGTGCGGCGGTCGGCAAGTGGTTAACAGTTCCTTCAGCTTCACTACAACTGCCTCTTGTAGTTCTTCAACACGGAGCTCCCGGTCTCTCACTAGACCCTCTGATTCACTGAATCCCTTGAGCTCCTCCAATCTTTGCGGTTGTATCTCCCTCAAGCGTCACCCACTCTTCTCTGCTGGGTCCCTAGCTTGGCACTCCAGATACTTCTCAAGTTTCACCCCTGCTGACCGGCTCGGTCTCTGGCTTGACACACAAGGCTGCTCTGCAAGCGTCACCTCCGCTGGTTGGGTCCCTGACTTGATCACCGCCTGAAGTTTCCCAATTCTCCACCGCGCCCTTCGGTGAGAATTCTGCTCAGGTACTTGCTTCAATTACTCACTGTGGTCCCTGGTAATAAGGTGGTTGGTCCCTTTGTGGCGACAGCTTCCCTTCTACCTCCGACCATGACAGGTTCTCCGGCCAGCAGAACCGTCACTTCTGGTTGAACTGCAAGCCGCAATCCCAACCCTGCGCAGCTCTCTTGCTTCTGGATAGGCCCTCAGACAGCCAGATGTGCCCGGGATAGGCCCCATCCCCAGCCTAGAAGCCCGGGCAATAGGACACACGTCCACCCAGACAGCCATCCAGGTGGCACAGATGACCTGACTCCACCCGAATATATATATATATATATATATATTAATATAATATAATATAAAAGCTCTCCCAGCAGGCCAAGGGATTCAAGAAAACCCCTGCCCATTGGCTGAGACACCCCACATACCCATAACCTGACCTTGGGTTGCCCTCCTCATATCTAGTACCACCAATTACCCGGCCCCCTAGTGGTAGAAGAGAAAAGTGCAAAGGCCAAACTTAGGGAGAAATCAATACATCTCTAACAACTGACCAGTGTAACTACTCCTGGCAAGTAAATTTGTGAGGAGCATCCCTGACTAAACCCCAGGGTGCTACATACACCTTTCCCCATTCACAACTGCGTGATTTGCCACATGACAATGCACAAGAGGAATCCCATTATTGTCTATGGGGACACCAATGCAACACTTTTGTGTGAGTTGGGAAAAGCTACTGTCTTTCTTTTTTTATCTTGCGATAGTGTGTTTTTTTAGCCCTGTAGACTTAAAGGATGATCGGGCGACTTTCTAATTGGCATTGGGAAAATTGTGCAAGAGATGGAATTGAAAAAGAAATGCGCATGAGCTGTGACCTGGAAAGAAAAGATTACCGGCCATGATTTTTTTTTTTTTTTTTTTTCCGTAACAACATGAGGTGAAATTGATTGGTCCAATTTCAAAATGAATAGTGGCACCATCAGATTACGAAACGCACAAACTTTTCGATCGACAAATCGTTTGGAATTTGACCCATGTACGGCCTGCTTAAAATGCTGAGACATGCACAGCTAGCTAGACACCTATGTGTTCAAGGGGCCTAAAACATTTCTTGTAAAACCATTAAATACACGTAGGAAATAAGTGCTGATTCTAACCATTACTGTTCTAATGCCAATTAAAGCCAGGTAGTCAAAAGACAAATAGAATCCCGCCTCTGAGGTCATTTGCACAGTGCTGAGTGTTCTGTACAGAAGAATCTGTTGGTAGCAGATGTGACAAGAGCCTTTGATCTTTGCTACGTTGAGCAAACTGCTCCATTAGTAATATAATACAGGCGAGCTAATCTAATTGACCAAATGATCAAGCCAGTGTAATGCCTGGCACACACGGGCAGTTTCTTGGTCATTCAACCCAGTGGGTGGCTGAAAAAAAAAACTGAGCAGCTCACTGTACTAACTACGCGATGTTGGTACAGCAATCTCCCCCGCTGAGCTATTCTGATCTCCCCCCGCTGAGCCAAATTAGTTGCTGGTTTTCGTGCATGCCTGTTCGATAAAACCAGACAAGGCCGGCTTCTGTTGGACACACTGGCCAATTTCTATTGAACTGGCCAATATTAAGTCAGTTGTGTACCAGCCTTAAAGGTGGCCATAGATGGATAAAATTTTGAACGAAAATTTCTAGGAAGAGTCTTAGGAAAATTTGTAAAAAAAAAAATTCTCAAGACATTCGAATGTTAGAAAAATTTTGAACATAAAAAAAGAAAGCGGAAAAACGGGACTTTATATGAAACATGCACTCCAGGAGATAACAATTGAGGTTATGTGATTTTGGTTCTGTTGCATTTTGGGTACTTGCCATATTCATGGTTAAGTTGTTATCTCCTGGAGTGCATGTTTCATATAAAGTCCCGTTTTTCCGTTTTTTCTTTTTTTTGTTCAAATTATCGGGGATGGAGACGCTTGGCTCTACCCACCTAGCGTCTCATGCAAAGTCCCACTCTGTTGCTCTGTTTTTAATTAGTTAGAAACATTTTGTTTGATTTTCGGAATGAATGGACTTTACCGAACAAAAACCACATACACTGTTAGAAATTTGTTCGTTCGAGTTCCTGCTCTTGTCACTGCGGTCAAGAACGATCGTCAATTTGATCCCATTGATTAGAAAAACAATCTTTCTTTGGCCCCTTTCACACAAACGTTCTGCTTGGGTCCACCTGTCAGTTTTTCAGGTGGACCCGATCAGGACCTCCATTCTCCTCCTAAAAATGGCCTGGTCATGAAAGGGAGGGGGGTGTAAACCTTCTGGAGCTGAAGTGGTTAAAAATAGATAGGATACAGATAACATAGCCTATAAAAAGGGGATGGTGATCTCAGTTGGTTGCCATCCAAGGCAGCCGGTCACAACGCTGGACAAGCAGATGTATTCAGTCAGCTGCATCCTAAAAATGTCTTCAAATGACTGTACATGGTTTGAAAGACTGAAAGTAATATAGAAACGATTTCGAACGATAGATTCCTGTGGAGATGTATTGAAGTTTTAGGCCTCATGCACACTGGACGTTATAATAACATTATAAAAACTCCAGTAGCTTTGCAGTGAGTTTTTAGTGTTTTTTGTTTTTTGTTTTTTTTTTTTTTTTTTTTTTTTTTGTTTTTTTTCAGCATTGGCGGGTTTTTTTTTCAATGGGATCAAAAACGTTAAACACTGGTGAGCCGCGTTTTTTAGCGTTTATCTTCGTTCTTTTGACTTTAGAGCATTTTTACAGCTAAAAAACTCCTCTCAGAACCAAGTCCAAAAATGTCCAGTGGGCATGAGGCCTAAAAGTATAGGTTCACCTTTAGTAACAACATGTTACCCCCTTAACCACTTCAGTAAAGGGCACTCCCCCCCCCCCCCCCCCCCCCCCTTCCTGCCCAAGCCAATTTTCAGCGCTGTCGCTGTTTAAATGACAATTGCGCGGTCATGCTGCACTGTACCCAAACAACATTTTTACAATTTTTTTTCCCTACAAATAGAGCTTTCTTTTGGTGGTATTTGATCACCTCTGTGGTTTTTATTTTTTGCTAAACAAATAAAAAAAGACCAAAAATTTTGAAAAAAAAAAAAAAGTTTTTCTTCGTTTCTGTTATAAAATTTTGTAAATAAGTATGTTTTCTCCTTCACTGATGAGCACCGATGAGGTGGCACTGATATGCGACACCGATTGGCACTGATAGGTGGCACTGATATGTACCACTGGGCACTTATGGGTGGCACTTATGGACACTGATAGATGGCACGGATTAGCATCACTGATTAGGAGGCACTGGCAGGTCTTGCTGGTGGGCACTGATTGGCATCATGTGTGGGCACACATTGCCATCCATGGCCACCAGGGATGCCATACCTGGTGGTCATCAGTGGTGGTCCTGGGTGGGCATCCGAGGGGGGGCTGCACTGATAACATCCTGTTTATATCAGGATCAGCCATGATTGGACGCGGATGATCACGTGATAAAGAGTCTCCGTTAGAGACTTTTTTACCTAGATCAGAGTTGCGGTGTGTCAGAGTGACACGCCGCAACAACGATCGCCGCGATGTGCACCCCCGGGGGCGTGCAGTAGCTTGTTATCCTCATATGATGTCTGGTCAGGATATCGCAACCACTTTGCCAACGTCATTTTGCTATATGGTGGGCGGCAAGTGGTTAAATACACTCCTGCTGGGAAGGGATCAGTCCACACAGCCACGTCATTCATTCGGAGCTCTGTGAATGAATAAACTACAGCTACTGTCTCCCACTGTGGCAGACACCGTTGTAGTTCTCAATAAACTGTCTAGGGCGCTGATTAGTGCTCTTGTAGCTCATGGACATTTCCTATAGTTTTTTAAGCAGCCTGTAAATTCACATTTTCTTACCTGCAAAATATATAGGAGATATCTTTATATATACTTTATTAGGAACCAGGTTGGACCCCCTTTTTTGCCTTCAGAACTGCCTTCATCCTTCGTGGCATAAATTCAACAAGGTGTTGGAAACGTTCCTCAGAAATTTTGCTCCATATTGACATGATGGCTGTACATCCATGATGTGAATCTCCCATTCCACCACATCCCAAAGGTGCTCTATTGGATTGAGATCTGGTGACTGTGGAGGCTATTGGAGTACAGTGACCTCATCGTCATGTTCAAGAAACCATTGGTGAGATGATTTTATCTTTGTGACATGGTGCATTATCCTGCTGGAAGTAGCCATCAGAAGATGGGAACACTGTAGTCATAAAGGGATGGACATGGTCAGCGACAATACTCAGGCAGGCCGTGGTGTATAAACGATGCTCAATTCTACTAATTTTACTAAGGGGCCCAAAGTGTGCCAAGAAAATACCCCCCCCCCCCCCCCCACACCCTTACACCACCAGCCCGAACTGCTGATACAAGGCAGGATGGATCCATGCTTTCATGTTTGTGCAAAATTCTGACCCTACCATCTGAATGTCACAGCTGAAATCAAGACTCATTAGACCAGGCAACGTATTGCCAATCGTCTAATTTTGTGCGAATTGTAGCCTCAGTTTCCTTTTCTTAGGAGACAGGATTGGCACTTGTTGTGGCCTGCTGCTGCTGTAGCCCATCTGCTTCAAGGTGCAATGTGTTGTGCATTCAGAGATGGCATTCTGCATACCTTGGTTGTAACAAGTGGTTATTTGAGTAACTGTTGCCTTTCTATCATCGCAAACCAGTCTGCCCATTTTCATCCACAAAACTGCCGCTCACTGGATATTTTCTCTCTTTCGGACCATTCTCTGTAAACCCTAGAGATGGTTGTGCGTGAAAATACCAATAGATTAGCAGTTTTGAAATACTCAGACCAGCCTGTTTGGCACCAACAACCACGACTCGTTCAAAGTCGTTTAAATCCCCTTTCTGATGCTCGGTTTAAACTTTAGCAAGTCATCTTCACTACATCTAAATGCATTGAGTTGCTGTCATGTGATTAGCAATTTGTGTTACCAAGCAATTGAAAAGTGGCGTGTGTGTGTTGGAGCTGCACGATTCTGGCTAAAATGAGTCCCAGCCCCCCTAATACTTACCTGAGCCCTATCTTGATCCAGCGATGTTGCATGAGATGGAAAAGTATTACCAGTGTATGGCGCCCTAATGTAAATATAGTGAAAAAATGTGGCTGCCCCTTAAAGTAATAAATACAGCTCAAATAATCAATTGCAAACAAAGTATGGCGCTCATGTATTGTATGTTAAATCACCGCAATGGCAAACCAACATGTAAATGTGAATGGTTAGAATTGAAGTCTATCAACAATCATGAAAACGCACCTCACACACAATTGGCTTTTAAAGTAGTTCTAAAGGCAGAAGGTTTTTTTTTTTTATCTTAATGCATTAAAGAAGTACAGCCAAAGCTCCTTTGGCTGTACTTCTATGGATCACAGAAGTTCAGTTTGTTTTGCACTCCTGTGACCCGTTTTCAGCAGACAGTAGCCTGAAGTCCGCTCATAAATGATGTCAGAGTGTGTCCAGGCTCGAGCTTCATCAGGACCGTGGAGTTGGGATCTACCCAGATCCCTAGACTGGCACCCGAGCCGCTGAGAGCCTGAGCTAGCCGCTCCCACCCCCTCCACAGCTCAGCGCTCCAGTGAGTAAGGAGGTGGCAGAGCAGAGAGCTGTGACTGACAGTCAGCAGCTACTTGCTTGGGGAGCTGTGAGAACTGAGCGATCGGTGGTGTTCTATCGCTCGTATTCTCAGTGTTAGAGGTGCCGGGGGACAGATGCAGCATCAGACCAATGCTGCATCCACCTATGTAAGAATAGAGAGAGAGAGACACCCCCCCCCCCAACTCAGGCTCTGTGTTGTAATGAACAAAAATGGAAAAGGTCTGGTGTCACCCGCAAACCACCCCCATCCCAATATATGCAACACCAAACAGGAAATCGCCCCGTGAATGTATTTAGCCAACAATTGACAGAGTAAATGCAGTCTCAAAATTTATTAAAATAGTCCTGTCCTGCAAACAAACATAAATCATAGCCAAGCCGCTGAAATGATACATACAGTAGAAAATGTCATTACACGTATCAAGGTATAAGATGTAAATTGCAGAGTACACATGCATAAAAAGTATTCCAACGCGTTTCGCAAGACCATGCTCGCTTCATCAGGGGTAGATGCATGTGTCGTACATCTGTAGGGAGTATATTGAACCAAATAAGTATCAACACAGACATGGTATCATGACAATTTGTCAAGAGGGTCCAAAAACACATGGCCCTATACTCACCAGAGGCTGGATCAAGCTACCAATTACTTGATACTCAGAGGCGGCAGTAATGAGTGTCCGGCTCAGGAGCTGAAGGGGCAGAGGGAAAACCAACCCAACAGAGCACAAATGGGGGGCGGGGGCAGACATGGCCGGGATGTGGGAATGTGTCACCAAAGATCTTCCAGTATCCATTAATAATGTCAACTGAAACATAAATGCATATGTATCAATAGGTGCTGCCATACCAGCATAGAAGTAAGGTAGTATATGATAAGAGTATGTATATGCATGAACCGAACTGATTCAATAATGGTATGAGCTAGGAATCTAGGGGACAATGGAGAGAAAAAAAAATATAGAAATAAAATAGAACAAAAACAATGTGATAAATGGAATGGACACACAGAGCAGAGGCTCGGCTTGGGTGGAGGGAGGGGCCAGGAGCACCGGCGTGGGACTCAAAAAGGGGAGGATCTGGGCTGCTCTGTGCAAAACAATTGCACAGAGCAGGTAAGTATAACATGTTTGTTATTTTTAAACAAAAAAAAAAAGACTTTAATATCACTTTATGCTTGCGGTAGTTGGCTAAAGATTGCTTATTGAGTAATGCTATCCAAAGCCTAAAGAAAGGTTTGTTGGCATGGGAAGCTAATGCCGCGTACACACGGTCGGACTTTAAGACAGACTTTGCCCGACGGACTTTTCGACGTACTTTACAATGGACTTTCTGAATGAACGGACTTGCCTACACACAATCCACCAAAGTCTGTTGAATTCGTATGTGATGACGTGCGACTGGACTAAAATAAGGAAGTTCATAGCCAGTAGCCAATGGCTGCCCTAGCGTGGCTTTTTGTCCGTCGAACTAGCATACAGACGAGCGGACTTTTCGACCGGACTCGAGTTCGACGGATAGATTTAAACATGTTTCAAATCTAAGTCCGTCCAACTTTTGAGCAAACAAAGTCCGCTGGAGCCCACACACGATCGAATTGTCCGAAATCCCGTCCCCCGGGCAAAGTCTGCCGTAAAGTCCGACCGTGTGTACGTGGCATAAGCCAAGATCTAGCTTTCCTTAACTCGTGGAATATGAAAATTAGTATTTGATTGTGGACTTTTTATATTCTGATCAGGCTGTATAAAGATGTCATAAACCTATTCACTTGCTGCTTTGTTCTAGGATAGAAGATTTGGAGCCACCTCACGGATCTTGTGACCGATTTCTGGTCCATGATGGATCGCTACCGTTATTTTATATTCAACCAGCGGAGTATGGTGGTACTTGGAATCCTCCAGATAGCATGTACTGCCATCTCTGTGGTCTGTGGTCTCATGGATGGTGCTTTTCGGAAAGAATCCACATTGGGGAAAACCAGGGTTCCTCTTTGGGCAGGAATGGTAATTTTTATTTATTTATTTTTTTCTCATAGCTGGGTTCATTTTTGGAAGTTTAAGTTTTACATAGAATATATGAAAATGTAACTATTGCCTCACCAACCATAACAAGGAAACATGGAATACGTCCACAGTGTACAAATTAAACAGGAAAAAATAATAAGCAAAGAAACAAAATTTAAATAAATGTAGGTACACATCTTGGGGCTGGATGGGGTGGTACCTAATCCCAAATAGCCGGACATTGAGGACAGTAGGGCTTAAAGCTTCATGGCTCAAATATAAGTACAGATCATAGGTGATAAATGTGCGACTATCTTTTAATACTGGCTCCACTTCACATGCTACACCGTCACCTACCTTCACACGCAAACTCTCGATAATGGTCACAGTGGTCTCTATAAATTGGCTGTAGAGTGCACAATTTTATTGGCTAAGCAATGAGTCTTCGAATCCAAGAATTAAATTAAAATTCCAGCCAAACTGGTAGTATCATTTTGAATATGGTAAGGAGGGGTTGGAACCGTTATCACATTTTTGAATTTAGGAAAGGGCAACATCACACACATCTAACACTGAGAGGTTGTACACATTTTAAGCACCAGGAGGAACATGCCCCAATTTTCATAGGTAGAACAAGTTATGAATTTGAATGGTACAAAAACCACTGTAGATGGTCTTAAGTGTCACAATGCGATTACAACCTCGGGTAAATGAAAATGTATTCTAGATGTTGCGATGCTTGGAAGCGCTATCAGATTTTAATCTCTCTTCCAATAGACCTTTATCCATACTGATGGCAGTGTTTTCCCAGGTAGAACGTGATGAGTAATCCAAAATGTGACACTGGAGCACAATGTTAGAAGAAATCTAATGGGGCACATTTTCTGTTGACCACTATCAACGTGGAATTTGTCCCCACTTTAGAGAGCATTCATCTCACTTTGCTTTGGGTCTCTGTGACAAGAAGGGAGAGGAAGGGAAATCTGTAACAGACACAGCAGTAAAAACCAAGAAGATTTTAGCCCTTACCCACCCTAAATAAATGGGCCGCCTAGCACATTGCATGTAAATACAGTGCACTAAATGCACTCAAATGGTAGAAGGTTAATCAGATGGGTCAGTGGTGCGTAAGCTTGTGCACACATGCATATATAAAAGCCTGATCTGGTTAGACCACGTGTAGCTTACCTATGTGGCAAAGGACAGCAGCATAACCTGACCAAAAAACAAACAAGCCCTAAACCTTTGGATAGTCTCCCTCACATATTTCCCTGGATCTCTAAATACTTGTTATCCAGGAAATCTGATTTAAGACAGGCCACTTTCAAATGGCCACCAAGTGCCACAGAAGAGGCAATTCTGTCCATGGCTTAGACTGCATCCTAAAGGCTCTCTCAAAGTGTATACACTTGGAAAAGATTCTTACTGGAAGCTATCAGGCAGCACACATATCTAAAGTATAAATGTTGTCTTTTGTGAGCCTCTTATGATTCTGTTGTAGGCTAAACCCAGCTGTGTACCACCAATGACCAATCCTTAGCTATCATAGCTACATATTTATTTTATTTTTTTTTTTTTGGGCTTTTATTCTTCTATTTTTACCTGATGATTCAGCCAGCAAGTCTGTTCTTATTCAATAGAACAAGTTGTCCTGCTGATGTAGCAGTTCCAGGGTTGAGCCAAACCATTTAACACTGACATGGGTGCTTACAATGGCCGGCTTTTATTTATGCAAGACCTTTATTCCAAAAGGAACAAAACAGTTTGCTGTAACTGCATAAAATGTATGCGCTGGAGTTTGCCTTCAATTTGTTAGATCTAAATCTGTTAGATGAACTAACACTCGCCTTCCCCAGTTTAAAAAGTATGGGACACCATTCGCCCAGCCCAATGCATGTGCCAGTCCGACATTGCTGCTGTCTAAAGGTGTCTCTGTTACTCCTCCACCCAGGCTGCATTACTGAATATTACATTTTCTGGTTTTGGGTTTAATACTGCTTGAAGTAAAATTTGTGTTGGATTCAACTTCTGTGAATCAACAGAGGTTGTAAACCTCCAAAAAAAAAAAAACCCTGCAAGACAAAGGCATAATGAGCTAGTGTGCATTGCATACTAGCTCATTATGTAATACTTACCTTTATAACGATGCCCTGCAGTGGCGCCAGCACACTGTTGACCCGGCCGGCTTCTTTCCCGAAGTTACATCCAGGTTTGCGGGCTCTGGCGCTATGATTGGCCACAATGACGTCACGGCATGGGCCCTGAAGAAACTGCACGAGCAGGCCGTTCCTTCAGTGCACATGCGCCAATGACGTCGACGGCAGGGTATATAGTGAATATCTACTAAACGCTGCAAGTTTAGGAGATATTTACAGTACCTACAGGTAAGTCTTACTATAGGCTTACCTGTAGGTCCAATTAAAGAGGAAGACTTTACTTCTGCTTTTAAGCTGAATGTGCATGGTGCCAAGTCAGCAGGTGACAATACTGTCTAGTCTGGGTTTATCTGTTTGCCCTGAAACAAAACAATATGTACCACCACTGGTATACACAGGGCTTTTTTTCTCAGGGAATAGGTGCAGGAACTCCACCCTTCCGAGTCACTCTTCGTCTCCACCCCCTATCCGTCTCTGAGCACCATCCCTTGGTTTCACTCCCAGTACAGCACCTTTCTGAGAAAACAGAACCAAGTATTTTGGGCTACTCAGTAATTTTCTATGAAATTTGTTAAAGAATACAAGAAAGATAGTAAAACAGATCCCTTGCAATGAGCAACAATAGGCCCCACCCCAGAAACAATAGGCTCCACCAGCAACAACAGATCCCCCACGCAACAAAAGACTTTCCCCAGCAACAATGGACCCTTCAGCAGCCAGCAACAATAGACCTCTCCCTCCACAGTAGATCCAACCCAGCAACAATTGACCCCCCTGCAAGATAAGACCCCCCACCAGCAACAGTAGACTAACCCAGCAACAATAGACCCCCACACAAAAACAGATCCCCTCACCAGCGATAATAGATACCCCAGCAGCCAGCAACAATAGACCCTCCAGCACCCCTTGCCAGTACATACATTCAGTGCTGGAGGTGCCGGAACTGCGTTCCCCTGCGTTGCTGCTGAAAAAAAAGGCCTGGGTATACACCTTAAAGCTAGGTACACACTATCGGATTTTTTTCGTTCAACCCAGGGGGCTGAACAGAAAATAAACTGAGGAGCTTGCTGTACTAACTATCATATGTTAGTACAGCGATCTCCCCCACTGTGCTTTGTGTTCTGACAGCGGAACCGCCTTCCCCTCCAGAGCACACCACCATTGGCTAAGAGCGCCGATCAGATGCTGATTGGCAGATGTTTTTCGGTCATGCCCCTTCAACAGAAGCTGGACAGCCTGCCATACACACGGGCTTCTGATGAACCGGCTGATATTGGCAGATATTAGGCCCGTGTGTACGAGGCTTTAGGTTTTTGGTACCATTTCTTTGCAACAAATGTATTCCACTATACTTAATTTACTAAGGTAAATAAATTCCAAGGTGACTTTAGTTTTCTGATGTATATTTTTATTATAATGCTATTTGCACAGAATATACTAGACACAAGTCATTGCTTGCTGTTCGATTTCAATCGCTTGCCCTTGTTTCTAGATCATGGCTGTTCCTGGTTTGATGGCCTTATTTTCATCACAAAAGAAGAATCCTGTTCTTGTAAGACTGCTTTATCTTTTTAATGATGTTGCATTTTAAATCTCTTTTTTTTTTTTTTTTTTTTTTTTTTTTTTTTTGATATCTGGTGTTTTATAGCCCAGTTGTGTGTCTTGATTTCCTGCTGCAGTACCCATAAATGCAAGCCTTGCTGACCACTCTTTCCTTGTCTACAGGTGAATGCACTTATTGTGGTCTCTGTGTTTTCCTGTTTCACCACCTTAATTCTTATAGTTTATGCCTGTCTGACTCTGGCATATGGGGAGGATGATGATGAAGTTTTCTCTCATACACCTGTACACATTGTACACACAGTAAGTACCTTCCGTAAGCATGTAATATAAATGGCAGTATTTAACCAATTGATTTTTAATTTGGACTAGTGTCCCAGTAACAATGGGGGGGGGGGGGGGGGGGTAGTTTTTCGGCCAGATAATTCTGAATACAGAAATTAAAATTTGTTGCTACTATGAAGTTTATTACGGTTACCAATCCTGGAGGATTAAATGTGAATAGAAGTATGCGTCCAATCAACATATTGTTGGCTCGGCTGCGAGAATCGACGTACTGGTACATCGGTTCGTGCACTAGCTTTTGCAGGCGCAGGAAAGCGAGCTAGAACAGGGATCTGTAAATGTAAACAAACGAGAGAGAGACTCTCCCCAGTTAAACGCCTTCCAGGAAATTGTTAACCCCTTGATCGCCCCCTGGAGTTAAACCCTTTCCTGCCAGTGCTATTTATACAGTGATCAGTGAATTTTTATAGCACTGATCACTGTATTGGTGTCACAGGTCCCTAAAAAGTGTTACTTGGCGTCAGATTTGTACGCCGCAATGTCGCAGTCCTGCTAAAAATCAGATCGCGAGCATTACCCGTAAAAAAAATTAAACTTCCTAAATCTTTCCCCTATTTTGTAGACGCTATAACTTTTGCACAAACCAATCAATATTTGCTTATTGCAATATTTTTGGAAAAGAAAAAAAAAGAATACATATTGACCTAAATTGATGAATACATTTTTTGTTATTTATATATTTTTTTTGGCTATGTATTATGGCAGAAGGTAAAAAAATATATACTTTTTTTTTACAAAATTGTTGCTCCTTTTTTTTTTTTTTTTTTTTTCGTTAGCGCAAAAATTAAAAACCGCAGAGGTGATCAAATACCGCCAAAAGAAAAAGCTCCTATTTGTGGGGGAAAAAAGGGACATAAACTTTGGGTACAAAGTCGCGCGATCGCCCAATTGTCAGTTAAAGCGACGCAGTGCCGTATCGCAAAAAATGGCCTGGTCAAGAAGGGGGTAAATCCTTCCGGGGCTGAAGTGGTTAAGGTCAACTTCACAATGATTTTGTTTTGTTGGGTGGAGAATGCAGCTCGCTGGTTTCAATCACTGCCTAGATATGTTCATATACTCAGTTTGTAGCTGGATCTGACTATCCTGCAGGCAAGTCTATGTTCATGTAAGGCTCATTCACACCAGATGCAGTTGGATGCATTTTTGACTGCATTCCAACTGCATAGACAGTCCAAAATCCAGATTATCTTATGGACATTGGTCACACCATTACAGTGCAGTGCAAAAAAGTACAGCATGCTGCATTTTTCTGCACCACAAATGTGCAAATGCACCACAGCGCATCACAGTGCGCACAAAAGCTCAAAGAAAGAAGGAAGTGACCTAAGGACGAATGCGGATGAAAAATCGCATGTCAAATGCATGTGAATGTCCATGAAAAATGCACAGTAGACCTGCAGTTTCTGGTGTGAATAGGCCCTTGGTGTCTTTATAGTGAAAAATGTCTTTGTATTTTAACCTTATGGTTCACATCTGACTTTTACCTGTTTCATTTTCTCTAGAAGTTTATCCTTAATCAACTTGTTCAGGGCGCAAACATAGCCATGCTTGTAGCATCTCTGGTCAGCATTTGTGTTGTCCTTTGCATAGCCTACCTAGGTTGCCGAAGTGTACCATACTGTATGTGCTATGACAACATGACTGGAATGGTGAGTATGTGGATACAAAAGCATGTTACATTACTGTCACTGTATGTAAAAACAGTTCTGAAAACGCACACATGATCCATACTGCAGACAGGGATCACAAGACCTGCTTGTCAGATCTGGACAATGGAGAGTTGTTTTTTAACTGTAAGGAGTTGTATCAGTAGGTGTGAAAAGCTGGCCCTAGAGTAAATGTATATCTTCTTCTTCTTCTTCTTCTTCTTCTTGGAAACTCAGGACTTCCAGTTGTCGTACTTGCATGCCTTTGATGCTTAAAGTGACATTAAAACTTGGTTCACACTGATGCTGTGTAGAAAGCTGCATGTGATTTGCATAGGAATCGCACCACATTCCTGTTCAAATCACATGCAATTCTTTGCAGTGCGATTTGAGCCCATTAATTTCATTCATGGCTCAAATCGCACCACAGCCACGCCCCCAAGAAAAGGGTGCATGCAATCTTCTTTTTCCACACTGGAATCGGATCACATGGGTGCTCAAACCCATGCGATCCAATTCAGCCAATTGCGACCTGTTTTTAGGATGTCGCTATCTTGACACCAGCAGCGGTTCGAATGAATGTAGTGCGATTGTGATGCGGTACGGGAAAGGCACAGAAATCGCTGCGAATCCTGCACCATATCAGTGTGAACAGAGACTGAAGCCTCAGTTTTCTTAGAACAGCTTTAACAAAAAATCTAAGTCAGCAGCTACAGTATTTGACTTTTTAAATAAGGACATTCACTTGTCCATTCACGTTTCCCATTGCAAATGCGTGAGTCGTGCTACGATTTTTGAATGGACCTGCAGCCTTCAGGGGACCCGTGACGTGTCCCAGAAGGTTGCGGGGAGGGGGAAGAACTTGCACTGCAATATCCTAGGTGGTCGGACGGAAGAGGAGGTGGGTACCTGCCAAACCAGGTACCCACTCCCTAAGAAAAAAGACTCAAAGTGGGAGAAGAAAGGGAAAGATGTTATTTCTAAACAATCCTTTCTATTTCCTTCCTCCATTTTTTTTTTTGTTTTTTTTAAATTGACCATCAATACAGAGTTTATTTTCATAATACTTAACCAGTTCCCGACTAGCCGCCGCAGTTTTACTGTGGCAGAATGGCACGGATGGGCAAAACGACGTTGCCTTACGGCGGCTGAGACGATCAAATCTGTTTCAGAACCGATCAGTCTCCAGGCCCAGGCCAATGATTTCTGTCTTGGACCTCCTGATCGGTTCTGACAAATGAAATGCTTCCCCCTGCCTGTAAGTGTAAACACAGACAGGGGAAGTGATGTCATCTCCCTCTCTGGAATTCTTTTCCGTTCCAGAGAGAGGACATCCAAACGTGAGTTGCACTAAAACTACACTGACACAGTACACGTAGGCACACATTTCACCCCCCCTTCACTCCCTGTGTCACCCAGTGAAGTGTTCATATTTTTCTTTGATCACTGTACTGGTGTCATTTGTGACACTAATCAGCGTTGAGGTATTTAGTAGTAGGCCCAGATAGGTCTAGGGACCCCCCCCCCCCTAAAAAGGTTTAACCCCTTGATCATCCCCTGTCACCAGTGATCACCGTATTGGTGTCACAGGTGACGCTGGTTAGTTAGTTATTTTTTTATAGCGTCAGAGCACCCACCGTACATTACCTAAATAAAAGGTTTTAACCCCCTGATCACCCGGCGGGTGACATCGGTTTTAGCGTTAGTTAGGGTCTGTGTTGTGCCAGTAGCGCTAACACCCACGCACGCACCATACACCTCCCTTGGTGGTATACTGTCTGAACAGATCAATATCTTTTATCTGATCAGAACTATATTAGCATTCCCAAAAAACACAGCATAGTGGGATCAGCCCAGATACCTGCTAGCACCTGTGTTTTAGCCCCTACGCCCGGCCCAGCCCACCCAAGTGCAGTATCAATCGATCACTGTCACTTACAAAACTCTAAACACATAACTGCAGCGTTCGCGGAGTCAGGCCTGATCCCTCCGATCGCTAACAGTTTTTTTGGTAGCGTTTGAAGCAGTCGCTGACAGTCAGTTGCTCCCCTTCTTCCTTTTTTTTTTTTTTTTTTTTTTTTTTTTTTTTTTTTTTTTTGTGAGTCTCACTAGTTGTACCAGTAAATTTAGAGGCCAAAATGTCCAATCGAAGGTACACTAGTGAAGAGGCCTACATGTTTCTGAGCATGACAGATGAGTGAAGAGGAACTCGCCCATCTGTCAAATTCAGGCTCAGAATACGAACCTGTAGACAAGAGCGGCACCCACTCTCTGACCACGGAGTTGTGGTTCCTGCCAAGGTCAGCCGTACCTGACCCCGTTCTTCTGCTGTTGTTGAGGTGCAAGAACCGCAGGGCTCTCGTATGGAGCAGAGAAGTACTAGTGCCGCTCATCCTTCTGGTGAACTGGCAAGCACTAGCGGCCTAGTACACCCCGGTCGTACATCAAGTACTGCAGTATCACGTGATGATCTGGCGAGTCCCATAAGTACAGTTCAAGCTGTTGAGGTGGCTAGCACAACTAGTGTCCCGCAGCCACCAAGAAGGCAGACAGGCCCGTCGAGCCCATAGTACCCTTCCTGCTGCATGTGCCAATCCGAATTGGGAACCCACCACTTCTGCAGCACCCGTACTTCCCCCATTCACTGGCCAACCTGGAATTAAGGTGGAAACAGTTGATTTTACGTCACTTGATTTTTATTCGCTGTTTTTCACGGAAGATCTCTATAGATCTATTGTGGACCAATGCAATTTGTATGCTGGTCAATTAATCACTGCTAATCCCCAGTTTACCCTTGCTAGAGATTGAAGACCTATTACGGTCTCCGAATTTAAGACCTCCCTGGGCCTATCCCTTCTCATGGGTGTAACTAAAAAAAGTGAGTTGCGGTCATATTGGTCCACTGACCCAATTCACTAAATGCCCTTGTTCTCTGCCTCCATGACCAGGACACGATACGAGCAGATCTTGCGGTTCATGCACTTCAATGACAATGAACTCTGTCGTCCTCGTGGAGACCCTGAATACGATCGACTCTACAAAATTCGGCTCCTCATAAACCACTTCAACCAGCAGTTTGCAGACTTGTTTACTCCCCATCAAGTTGTCTGCGTTGATGAGTCTCTGATTACCTTTTCTGGCCGCTTTTCATTCAAACAGTATCTTCCCAGCAAGCGTGCCAGATACGGGGTCAAGATGTATAAGCTCTGTGACAGGGCAACAGGCTATACATGTAGTTTTATGGTTTACAAGGGAAGAGATGGTTACGTAGAGCCGTAGAACTGCCCAGACTACATAGGGAGTGCTGGTAAGATTGTGTGGGACTTGGTGTCACCCTTATTGGGAAAGGGGTACCATTATTACACGAGCGTGCCACTTTTAAGTCACTTATTTGATCATGGAATTGGTGCACATGGCACCATGCGATCTAATCGCTGGGGCTTCCCCCAGCGGCTTGTAGATTCCCGTCTTAGGCCGGGGGAGAGAGCCTGATTGAGATGTAAAAATTTGCTCGCTGTGAAGTGAAGGGATAATGAGAATGTTTTCGTTCTGTCCTCCCTTCACGCAGACACGACGATCCAAATTCAAACGGCGACTGGTATCATGGAGAAACCCCTCTGTGTCCACGAATACAATCTTAATATGGCAGGGGTGGACCTCCACGACCCATAAGGCCAGATGCTGGTATAAAAAAAGTGTCTGTATATTTATTCTAATTGGCTCTGCTGAATGCTTATGTGCTATACAAAGCTTCAGGACGAACTGGATCCTTCCTTAAATTCCAGGAAGAGATCATCACAGCCCTTCTGTTTCCAGACGGTGCTGTGGCCCAACTTCCCAATCCAAATGCAGTGAGCTGGCTGCATGAGAGGCATTGTCCTCCCTGGTACCCCTACCCAAAGAAGATGTTGTGTCTGCAGAAAGCGCGGATATAGGTGTGACACCCGCTTTTAACCGTTCAATCTTTTTTTTTTTTTTTTTTCCGTTCAGCCCACAGGCTGCATGAAAAAAAGAACATTACAATATATGCCCAACAAGGACCAGCAGCGACTTACTGGTATGTTGGTTATACCAGAATGATGCCTGCAGGTTTAGGTATCATCTTGGTATCATTCTTTTCAGCCAGCGGTCGGCTTTCATGTAAAAGAAATCCTAGTGGCTAATTGGCCTCTAAACTGCTTTTACAAGCAGTGGGAGGGACACACACACACACACACACACACACACACACACACACACACACACACACACACACACACACAGTGTCTTCCATGGTTTTCTCGGGCTCTCCTGTCCCAACAGGGAACCCGAGCATGCAGCCAATGGTTCCCTATGAGAGCCGTCTTAACTGATCGGACGTTCAGCCCATTGATTTGAAAAGAAGTCGCATCCGAGTCTGATCATGATGATCCCACCTGTGGTGCGACACCCCCCCCCCCCAAATCCACACTAGACCCTTATCCGAGCATGCATCTTGGCAGGTCCGCCCCCTCCTGGACCATACCAGGCCACATACCCTCAATATGGGGGGTGGGGTGCTTGGGGGTGGGGTCTCTGTGCCCCTCCCACCCAAAAGTAAGTTTCCTAAGATCCTGGCCGCCTCCTTATGTGAGTATGGGGTACATTGTACCCCTACCCATTCACCCCCAAAAAAGGCAGTGTAGCGTAAATAAAAACAAGATGTCTTGACAAGTGCTTTATTAAAGAAAGGAGAAGTCCAGCCAAAGCTCGTTTGGCTGGGCTTCTCCTATGGATCACAGTAGTGCAATTCGTTTTGCACTCCTGTGACCCACTCTCTGCTGACGTCACAGAAATCTGTCCAGGCACCGCGTCATCCCGACAATGGAAGTTTGGATCTGCCAGGTGCCTGTACTGACACCCGTCTCAGCCCCTCGGCGAGCAGCTGAGAGCCTGAGACAGCCGCTCCCCCGCCCCTCCACAGCTCAGCTCTTCAGTAAGCGAGGAGGAGCAGAGAGCTGCTGATTGACAGTCAGCAGCTCTCTGCTCTGAGAGCTGTGAGAACCGAGCCATCGGCGGTGTTCGATTGCTTGGTCCTCAGTGTAGAGGCGACGAGGGGGACAGATGCTGCATCCACCTAGGTAAGTATGATCCGAAAAAGAAAAAAATAATCCCTCCCCCTTTTTTTTTTTTTTTAAATTTTACCTCCAGTTTTTTTTCTCTGGTGTTCTTCCTTCAGTCTTCTCCGGCGCTGACCTGGTCCTCCTTCGACGCTGTGTCCCGTCATTGTGCCAGCTCCACTCTTTGCCAGTTCTTATAGAGCCATGGGGCGTGGCCATTCAGTGATGTCATCTGGAGACCCCGCCCCCTTTGACGTCACCACCTGGGGCATGATGGGACGGTGACGCTACAAAGGGGTGTGGTCTCCGGATGACTTCACCAGATGGCCATGCCTCATTGTTAAAGAACCGGCAGAGAGCGGAGCTGGCACAATGATGGGAGATAGTGTTGGAGGAAGACCGGGTCGGCGCCGGAGAAGACTGGAGGAAAATTTTTAATAAAGTACTTGTCAAAAACCGTCGCGTGTGTTTTTTTTTTTTTTTTTTTTTTTTTTTTTTTGGTGGGTTTTTTTTTTTCTTTTTTTAAACTACATTGCCTTTTTTTGGGGGGGTGAAAAGGTAGGGGTACAATGCACATTATTATTTATTTATTTTTTTCTTCAGCTTGAAAATGCCCATGCCACTTACAGCTTAACATGGAAAGGCGTTTTTAAGCTGCCAAAAAAAAAAGTCTGACGCTGGTAAAAGCAGCTGTAAAAATGCCCTGTGTGCATGGGGACTAAAGAATACTAATGGATGCTTAATATATGGCTCTGTAACTTCAAAGGCATAATGAGCTAGTATGCATTGCATACTAGCTCATTATGTATTACTTACCTGAGTCCGAAGCCCCGCAGCGGTCCTCGTTCACTGCTCCGGACGGCGACGTCGCTCCCCAAGTTACTTCCGGGTATCGCAAGCTCTGGCGCTGTGATTGGCCGGAGCCACGATGACGTCACTCCGCACATGCGTGCGGGAGCCGCCGGTAAAGGCAGTCCAACTGAAGCAACACGCTGTTGAAGCACAATTACCAAGCCAGCACCTGGACAAGAAGTTTCCCATATAAATTTTGTTTCCTAGAGAGGGGCTTCCCTCGGAACCACTCTAAAAGACTTTTTGTAATCAAAGGAACTTTTCTTATCCAACAACACTGGTTTTAAGCACACAAGTCACTTTATTTTTTTTAAGCCAGCACAAGTCACTTTGACGTAACACCAGCCCTTTTTCTATGCACTATTTGCACGTTGTTGTTTTTTCATATAGATAATGTAATATAAGACTGTGGCACTTTATTTTGAAATTTCACCCATATTATGATGAGATAAAAATATGCATTGGATTGAGAATAGAACTAACAACCGTGTGTTGACAAATAATCACAGAGTTTAACCAAAATCATTCACGTATTTAATTTTGGAACACACTCCGACAAGCAACCATTATTATTTATTTCCGGTGTACACAGGAATTTTATTTGTTTTTTTTTGTCAATTTTTGTAATTTACACATACTAGTTAGGATCCACACAAATAAAGCAATCACATCAAGTACCAAACAGGGCAATTGTCCACCACGGAAAATTTCATCCCATAAGGGCAGCTCCATATCTACTCTTGCTTTCCACACACTTTCTAATACACTCCACCTAGGTGGAACTGTATCTGTAGAGGCAGCAGCTCTATATTTCAGGAGTACCTTAGCCACTGCGCGGATTTACCTTCTACATTCTCCAACTGAAGCAACGGCATGTACGTTTGCTTCAGTGCGCATGTGCCGATGATGTTGGCACATGCAAATACCGTTCAGGTTTAGGAGATATCCAGGGTAGCTATGGGTAAGCCTTATTATAACCATGTTAAATAAACCACTTGTTTTCGCTGCTTCTATACTAATACTGTTCAATGTGCCTGCCCATCTCCTGACACATAACTTAGTTTCCTATAGACCGCTTATTAGTCAGTGGGACAACCGCTCCAAATGATTAGAAACTTTGCCAAAATTGTTCCCAGCTCCCCAAGAAAAGGTGTTAGGAATGCATTTTGTGGCATCTCTATTGTTGGAACACTTGTGTGACAGGAGGAAGCTGGCCAAAAAGAGAAAAGACATTGCAAGATTTGGTTGGCCATTCACCTCTGCCCTCCCTTAGGCTACATGTACACTAGACTATCCTGACCACGGCCGTGGAAAAACGCAAACCGTGTTCTTGTCGTAATTTTGTGTTTTTCCTGTGGCCGGTGGTCAAAATGTTCCTTTCCTGGACGCGATTCTTCTGTGTTTAGGAGTGGAAGGTTTAACCTTGCCTAAACGCAGCAGCTCCTAAACTGCTAAAAGCCTATGTGGACATGGACACACAGGCTTTTATGGAGTTGGGTTTATGAGCTTTGGCAAAAAAGCCAAAAGCTCCCAAACTCACGTTTTTAGGAGCTGCTAGTGTACATGAAGCCTTAAACTGGCCATACAGTTGTAGATTTTCAAACGAGCATTCATACAATTTCTCATTAGTACGTTTGATCATGAACATCATTCAAAAGTACTTAGTTTGCTTTTAACATTTGATTTTGGGACAAATGGACTCTTCCGAACAAAAACCATATATACGAACATCAACTTTGACCCCACTAAAGATTAAAAAATCAAACAAACGTTCTTAAAATGAAACCTTTTTAAACAAAATCCTACTGGTATATGGACAGCTTTACATATTAAAAATAGATATAATAAATAGGCTTTTATTGCTTCTGTAATCTGACTGTATATTGTCTTTCTCTTGCACTCCCCTATCTTTTTAGGAATGGTTACATCCTGAACATGAGCCATCTCAGATAATAGAACTGGTATGCACTTTCCATGGTGAGCAAACCTATAAAAATGTTGCAATAAACAAATGTACAATCATTTGTTCTGAAAGTTCAGATAGCAGGCTGCAATAAGTAATGAATCTCGAAATGTACAATACATGCATCACATAGACAGTGGTGGTTATTTACGAAAGGCAAATCCACTTTGCACTACAAGTGCAAAGTGCACTTGAAACCGCACTGGAAGTGCGCTTGGAAGTGCAGTCGCTGTAAATCT
Source organism: Lithobates septentrionalis (assembly GCA_037952835.1). Taxonomy (NCBI): domain Eukaryota; kingdom Metazoa; phylum Chordata; class Amphibia; order Anura; family Ranidae; genus Lithobates; species Lithobates septentrionalis. Next base: position 777,537 of record JBBDGP010002594.1, on the reverse strand, counting down.
GAGGGGTAGATCTGAAATGAGGGGAAGCTCTGCTGATTTTATTATCCAATCATGTGCAAGCTAAAATGCTGTTTTCTATTCTCCTTGCATGTTCCCCTCAGATCTATAGCGACTGCACTTTGCACTTGTAGTTTACACTTGTAGGGCAAAGTGGATTTGCCTTTTCATAAATAACCCCCAGTGTACTAGCTATAATACCCACTTCCCCGCCATGTACTGTGGACGTGCAGCTGATGTAGGTAAAGTAATCGGCTGTGTACAATCGCAGCCCAGAGCTTTGTGTTGACAACACAGAGCTCTGTATAGAGGATGAACTCTGTTTCTCATCCCAGCCATCCTCTGTGTCCGGCAGACATGATGTACGTGATTGTACCTGCACATGCCGCTTCGTCGTAGTATATGTGCTGTGGTGGGTCGGCAGTGTAGACAACTAGACCTAACTCCTAGATCGTAAACATTTTACATACAATATAGGGAATACATGTTACCATTCTAGTTGCAATATGCACTGTATTTCAGTCAATTTCCTAGCCCAGTCTACTGAATGTTGGATTTTACTTTTTTGTATTTCAAGCATATAAGCAAAGGTGTCAGCTAACGATTCTTTTCATAATTGATTCGTTGGCAGATTTATTGTTTAGAATTAATCGGATAAAAACCTCAAAGGTCTGGTGTATAATTTCTTCTTCCTTCCTCCTTTTTTTTTTTTTTTTTTTTTTTTTTTTTAAAAATCTTCTTTTCTTCTTTTTTTAGGAGATGATGAGCGGATATTTAATTCTCCAGCACAGTTCACAGAAACCAGTGTAGAAACAGAAGAGTCTTTTTCACAGCCACCCCCATACCTCAGATTTTCCTGAACAAATAAGGACTGTCGAATAGGAGGACTTTCTTAATGTGGTCTTCCTGCGTGAGGCCTGTTTTAGTCTCCTAATGTTTGCCGTCATAAAATTTTAATGGAACTTGAAGAGTAATTTAATTTTTTGTTTTTCTATTTTTATACAACAGCGTTTCCCTTCCCTCTGTATAGATCTTTTTTTTTTATTTGCACTAAAAGTATATTTGTTTGCAGTGCCTTACTACATCTGAATGATGCATCTGAATGATGCACATAAAGCAGCATCCCCATCATAGATGCAGATTTTATGATGTTACACTGTCTTACCCCTGTCCATCACTTGTTTTCATTCGATGGCATGCATCATCCATGGGTGAAGCCAGGATCAATGACTTAGTTGAGACTGCTTTAACGCTGTGTCAGTCAAGACATTTCTTTGAAGTATGCTCTGACTAATTCATGGGTTCATGTCACATTTCTGTTCATAATGTCAAGGTTTGGAGAAAAAATTGATACTGCACTGTTTGATTCAGGGACTTATGGATCATAGATCACACTATAGGGCTGCATCCATACTTAAACAGAGCAATTTTCAAGTGGTGGTATTTGAGGGAATGATTTTGTGCGTCTATACAATCATTTTGAAAGTATATTTCAGGTGTTTTTACGTGTGTATTCAAGCTTCAGGCATTTTTAGCCAATGGAAATCACTTGGGAGGAGACTAGTTCTTACAGGCTGAAAAAAATGCCTAAAAAAATGCTTGATTCAGGTGTTTACATGTGTTCTCATTGAAGTCTATGGGGCCAAAATAGCTTCTGGAGCATAAAGTGTGGAGCTACAAGCGCTTGAGCATACATGGGTAAACAACCACCATTTAATGACACAGAATTTTGTTTGTTGAGAGTTTTGAGCTTCAAGCTACACAATGCTCAGGTGTGAATGAGGCCTAAGTGTAAAGGAAAAGTACATACACAACAGTAGAAACCATTAGAAAAATGGTGTTCTGTTAATAGGAACTAAACGCAACCACTTGATTTTCAGCAAGTGGGGTTGATTTACTAAGACTGGAGAGTGCAAAATCTGGTGAAGCTCTGAATGGAGACTAATCAGCTTACAATTGTTTTTGTTTTGTCAAAGCTTAGTTAAAAAAGCTGAAGTTAAAAGCTGGTTGGCTACCATGTACAGCTGCACCAGGTTTTGCACTCTTTAGTTTTCCTAAATCAACCTCATACTGGCTGTATTATTGGATTTATATTACATACTTGATATATGCTAGTTCTAGCAGTCAAGCAGTCTGGCGTATAGATGGTCTCCAAAGCTCTTAGAAGTTTAAATCTGCGGAGGCGCTTAATGTGGTCACCACTTTGACTTGATCTTTTGTTGCAGTATGTGCTCCATTAGGAATTGTACTATGAAGACTGTATATCTCAGAGGTGTTGCAGTATTGATGAGTGTTCTAAGATATTTTCTGTTCTTCCTCCATTCTGTGCTGTATGTTTAAAGCCCTAGCCCTGTTTTATATTCCAGCTGACACATTTTATAGGCTTCTTTTGGCTTCTTGTTTGTATATTCTGTTCATCACTTATAGGACCCACTAATGGCCTATTTAGGCACTTGCCATCAATAATTATTATGTTTCTGAATAATTAAAAGGTGCCTGAATGAGAGTTTAGCCATTAGCTACTTTTAAACGCAAGCATAGTACTATTGTGATGTCACAATTCCAAATGTTTGATAAGATTTATTAAAATTATTTATTATTGCTATGTGTGACACTTTTGAAATGTTTTTTTCTAATTTTCTGTACCCGAGACACTAAGGGAAAAAATTCAAGGAATGGTTGTTAGTGTTAAAGCTAACTTTTTTTTTTATTTTTTTTTTTTTTTTTTTTTCTTGTTTGGGATTTTGTAAGGAATGTTTAACATCTGTGTGGCATTGGGGAGAGTTTCCTCACATCCTGTAGACACAACAGAAAGGGAAAGGAAAGCTCTCTAGTGAGGGAACTTTTAGACCGTTGGCCTAGAACAGATGTCCCCATTGGAATATTTGCCCTCTTTCTGATCACCTAAAATTTCAGATTTCCTTTTATTTCATGGCAGTGGCAGGACAAAAAAAATGGAAAATTTGTGTCAAATACTTACCGTGATTTTCCTTTCCCGGTGCCAATCCACATGTATGTTGCCATGGTGGTGCCAGGAAAACAGAATATTGTATCAAATACTTATCACAATTTTCCTTCCATGGCAGCATGCGAGTGGACAGTAGCAGGAAATGTGTGTTTTTATCGATTTGTCCAAGAGGTTTGCCATCAATTCCTGTCCTTTTTGAACACCTTTTGTACCAAGAAGTGAAGGGGACCCAGACAAGAATAAAAACCTGTCCGTTTTATACAAAAAAAAATAGTTTTGACTGCAAATGGGATACAAATGTTTTGGGTCTCTTCTTTCTTTTTTTTTTTTATTATTATTTATTTATATATTTTTTACATCCATTTTGTGCAAAATGGATTTTACCACAGTAACACGTGGATTTAGTTTTGCTCTTTGTAAAGATGGACAGGTAGGGAAGGTGTCGGTGGAGGTGTGGCCATAATGTGTACCATGCTGGAGAGCAAGGAATATTGGAGAGTTCACAGTGTGTACTGCCCATGATTCCTGATGTGGAGCTGTTCTGTCCCTTCAACTCATCTGGAAATGGATTGCTTGTTGAGAGCTCACTGCATTTTGTACACAGGCTGTACATACAGTGGTGTTAATTAACTGATCCTTGGCTGATGCAACCCAGTGGGAAGAACTGACAGTGGGCATCTGCTACTAAAAGCAGCACCATGGTGCCTGCCTCTGTAGAAAGGAAGGAAAGAGTGACTCCTCCCTTCCTGAACTACTACTGGAGATAAAAGGAGAGCAGCTGCCTTTGCCATCCAATGTCAGAGAAGTGGGCAGGTCTCCAAGGGGCGCAGGTGCTGAAGCATGTGAATTAGTGAATGTTAAACATTTTTAGAATCTACCTGCATTTCAAAGGCTCAGTTATTTTTGGTCAGGATTTAGTCTCTGCCAGGTCTAAATAGCTTTTGCAGACTCTGGAAGGAAGATCTTTCCCCACCCCTGGCATGCAGGCTCAGCTGAGGTGCATTCTTTGATATACCCTTATGAAGTCGCTAGGGCAGCATTTCTTAACCTTCTGACCCCGAACGAACCCTTGAAATTTTTTAGGTTCTTAGTGAACCCCTGCTCTAAAAAGTTTATACCTACAGCTCATGGTACATTAGCGTGATTAGCTTTTAGTAGCAGATGCCCACTGTCAGTTCTTCCCACTGGGCTGCAAGCAGGGAAGGATTTACATATATCGCTTGCCCCGCTGCCCGATCTCTCTGTGCAGGTGCCGCCAGTGCAAGGTGACTGCCTGGTTGAGGGATTTCTGCCCCACCCCACATCCTGCAAGCGCTGGTGGCAGTGCCCCTGCCTATGGGCTGCACCCCCTAGCAACGCCACTGGTTCTATGCCCTGCTGATGGCATTTATCCATGGCGGTGTTTTCCCCAGTTTAAAACGTTTTCAATTTAAACACATTCATTTTAATGTGCTACAACTGAAGCATTTATAAACTAGAAGATAATTCTATACTGCTGTCATTTGATATAACTCACTGTTTTAAGTGACAACATTTTCAACACGCAGTATGCAAGCATGGTCCACTGTTGTCAACTTTTATCATTGAGCAAACTGGTGGCTAATATGTGGTATGGATACAAACATTCCTCCAGGCATTATCGTAAAACAAAAACAGCCCCTGTGCGGATCCTAAAAACTGTTGAGACAATTTGTTCTATGTGATGTAAAGACCAGGTATATAATACACTCTTCTGCTAGATTTCATATTACTGTTGTTTACATGTTAATTCTAATATACTATGTATTTTAAATAAAACTATTTTTTTTTTCAATATTTTGTGTCTTGTTGTTTTTATATAGTGTAGTTGGGTGTCCACCCTGAAGAAGTCCTAATCCACGTATTGATTGCTAAACGTGATCAGCAGGTGCAATGCAGGGCTCCTGCAGACTGTCAGTGTAAGCTGTCTGCTCGTACAAGCAGGCAGTTAAACAATGACCGGAAGAATCCATGAACTATCTACAGCGATCAACAGTCAACAGTGCCCTGGTATTGTCAGTACTTGTAGTTCATTCATTTACAAGCTCTGAATGAATGATGTGGCCATGCTGTTTTTAAATAGCGACAGTGGGTGCAGTGGAGAAGATCCCCCTACCTGGTGTGGGGGGGGGGGGGGTCTGCAAGAGCGGTAACATGTAACACAAAAGGTGAACCTATCCTTTAGGCCGTGTTCACACCTATACAAATTAGATTCGGGTTGACCGTTTTGCACTAGTTTTGGCTAGAGTCAGTGTCACTACTGGTAGCATGAGGTAATACCTGGACCCTATGCTCAGCTCAGTGATGGCCTGGTCCAGATCTGGGAGGAAATACCCCCAAAACACTATCCATTGTCTCATTAGGAGCATGCCCCTATGTTGTCAGGCATGCATACAAGCACATGGGGGCCATACAAACTACTGAGTACCATTTTGAGTGGCTGCAATGAAATTTCAGCAAAATGGATTAGACTGCTGCACCGTTTTTTGATATTTGGGGTGTCTTTGAATTCAGCCCTCTGTAGATTGATAATTTTCATTTCCATCAAATGATGTGGCATCCTTTTTGTTCCTAACACATTACCCGGTCCATATCAGTACAGATATCCAGCATTTTATTTATCCCCATCGAGATCTGATGTGTTTTCAAAGCGTTCCTTTAATTTTTTTGAGCAGTGTATATTTTGCAACCCAGGCAGCCACCACATTAGGACTTGTAAGTTTTTTTGTTTTTTGTTTTTATATTTCACCTGATCTTATTAGTTTACATATCCCTATAAGGACAAGTATACTTGGAGGGGGCCAACTCCTCCTAAAAAGGCATAGGGACATATTCAACACTCAGCAAGAGCACAATGGCAGCGCCGTATGCATTTCAACCTTCTAGTGATTTGGCTGGAGTTCTTTATAAAGTGTTGCTAAAGCCAATGGCTTTAAGAGTAGCACTTACAAGCTAAGCAATGGCTATTTGGGCTCTTGCATAGAAAAAAAAATAGTTTAATAAGTTTATACAGATCTGGGGGGGGGGGGGGATCAGTTTGATAGTAATATTTTTACACCAATATGTATTAGGCTAAAGCAGGATATAGATTTTTCTTTTCCCATTCAACCAGTGGATTAAATAGGAAAAAAAAAAAACTCAGTTTCCCACATCCACACAAGCAATGCTCTCCCTCTTTGTAAGAATACCCCCCCAACCCGTCAGAATACACGGATCAGTGCTGCCACCATTGGCTGCATGCACTGACAATGTAAATTTTCCAGCAGGACTGTTTGACAGAAGCCAGGTGTTACACTGTACTCTGTTGAACAGACAGTTCCTGCTGACGTGGCCGGTTTTCGGTCTTTATATAGCCTGCTTAAAAAGAGAAGTACAGCCAAAGCTTGTTTGGCTGTACATCTCCTGTGGATCACAGGAGTACAGTTTGTTTTGCACTCCTATGACCCATCTTCAGCCTATAGCGGGCTAAAGCCACAGAACCAGTCCTGGCTGGGGAAAGATTGTGACCATATGGTAGGAATCCACCCAGGAGCCAATCACTCCAGTGAGGGGGGGGGGGGGGGGGTTTGGGGCACAGAGCAGACAGCGATGACCGACAGTCACCAGCTCTGCTCAGTGGTGTGGAGAACTGAGCGATCAGCTTTGTTTGGATTGCTCAGTTCTCATCCTTAGAGTGGTGGGGACAGATGCAGCATTGGTTTGATGCTGCATCCACCTGGGTAGGTTTTTTTTTTTTTTTTTTTTTTTTTTAAATAACACCCAGGTCCATACTTCTCTTTTAAGGCTAAAATCTCTTTGCTACTGGAAATTGACTTTAATCACTTATCTTCTTAACCACTCTCCCCTCCAGTTATACTAACCCGTCCCTGTTGCAGCAAGATACTACAAGTTCTGAAGTATGAGCTAAGCATGCCATGCCTTTTAAAGTAACAAGGTGACCAAAGTAATTAACGATGCAGTGACCTGTAGAATATTTGCTTTAAAAATAATGACAAGTCTTGTGATTATTAGCAATATTTATTGGAAACTAGGATCAAAGCGAAGATCACATGAATAGGTAGAAATCAGGACAGTTTGGAAGTTATTTTACAAAGCAGCATTGCCATGGTTTAAAAGTGTAAGCCGTTATCAGGAAGCCAGAGAAAAGACTTCATTTACTTCATATTTCACACTAAAACAAACCTGCAGCCATTCTGACATAAAAAAAAACATGAGCAAAGATGATATAAAAAGACATTGCATAGTTAATGTACTAATTGCAATAAAAAAAATACGGATTTGATTTGAAATATAAAAAGCAACAAAACGGAACAAAATACGTGTTTAACAATGAAACTGCTAGCTCCTCAAAAGGAAACCTGTCCTAAAGGGAAAAAAAGTAAGCACCCATTGCAGACTTCCTTCTGAAAGTACTAGCTGCTTGGCCATCAAGCAAAACCTCTGGCTTCAGTCATTTCTTAGTCACCAATCTGAAACAAGCAGAAGTTAAGCTTTTGATTGGCCACCAATAACTGCATTTACTAGCTTAAAAAAAAAAAAAAAAAAAATAGTCCAGTTATTGGCACAGTACAGCGATACAAAGCACAGGTTTTGGGATTTTCGTCTATTGCTTAGGCTGGCCATACACTGTGCAAATATTATTCCAATTCAATGAACTGGACGAAATTTGCTTTCTAGGTGAACACCTTGGCCCCCTCTCACCTGACATCCTTCAACTGACAAATCAAAGGAGCCAGGTGTGAAATGGTTGGCCAAACAGCGTCTGCATCCAGTTAGGCATAGCTGCTGTTTAGGTGCATACAATAGCTGGCACTGGCTCATTGGGCCATCCATGCAGTATAGAGTACAGGAAGAATCTGTTTTTTTTCCCCCTGAACAAAAATTCAACCACACTCGGTATATGGTCAACTTTAGCACAATTAAGTGGAGGGTCACCACCTGCTGCCTTGGGAGTTTTCTACAATGTTACAATCTTTTTAAGCATAGTGTACAGCAGTGGTTCTCAACCTCAGTCCTCAAGTGCCCCCAAACAAGGCATGTTTTGGGAATTTCTCTTAGATAAAATAGCTGTACAAAATACCAAGCCATGGACTGATTTAAAGCACCTGTGCAAGATAAAAGGAAAACCTGCAAACATGGCCTGTTGGTTGTACTTGAGGACAGGGTTGAGAACCACTGGTGTACACTTCATATATCAAAGTCAAAAGACTGTAGAATCTTGAGAAATCGCTGCAATCAAGGAGCTTATTAGAGTAGAACTCTACGCAATATATTCATCTAAAATGGTCAACAGGCACCCCATGCAGTTTTGAAAAAAATTATAACTTTAGGCTCAATTCACAGAGCTAATAAATCAAAATAAGCAAACTCATTATAAAAAAAAAATATCAATCATTTTAAGCCAAGTCTAAAGAGATCTGAAAATACCAGTCGCCCAGCTAGAATAAAGAGCTAAGTGAATTACGCCTAAAACCCCCTTTGAAGCAGAAGGGGCGTACCTTCCTAATGCTCCAGGATAATAGTATGCTAGGAAAAAGGAACAGACACGGCATTTTCCACTTACAGAATAGAGTGTATAAAACACAATAAATGAAAGGGTATCTAGTAAACGATATTGGCTAAGGTGCCCATTAGAAGCTCTCCTGGTTTCCAAAACAAATTAAATACTTCATTATACTGTTTATTAATATTTTAAGAACTGTGTATTTAAAAAAAAAAAGAAAAAAAGGCAGTTAATTTAAAATGGAATGTCCCTTTAATAATATAGTGCAAAGAGTAACAGCATACATAAATCATAGCAGTCAATCAGATATCTAGAAGGCTAGTGTATTAGACTAATGAATGTTTTCTGATGGGCTGCTTTGGCTTCTTACGTAGCAATATTCTAAGAGGCTCGCAAGTTTAATTCCAAATGTCCGGAGTGCATTTGTAAAGTTTACTGGATTTGTTCATCTGAGCTGTGAGGTCAACCAGTGTTCTGGCTAAACTGTAATCAAATTTTATCAATTGATGACTCCAAGTCAAAAAAGTAGCAGAATGCATCAAAGTTGTTGCTAAGGCCCTTGTTAATACTTCCATTGGAGTGGTACCACAATTGTTACAATGAAGAGTCATTTAGCTAGATTTGAAATTCCATACACTGATACAACACTGAATGGATTCTACAAGGTTGTCTCACACCAACATTCAAACAGCAAATTCCATAAGCAAAGCTAAGGGCCAGGAGTATAAAACGGGATTTACAACATCTATGCTGCTTTTTAGGACCTGATAATTGTCAGTTATTTTATGTTCAAACTGATCCTTATGTGTCTGTCACTAAACCCACATTGTAAAAATACTATGAAACAATGGTGTATTACATGCTGCTCATACTGTCACTATAAGATTTGGTTTTCTGAAAAAAAAAAAACCTGGTTGATCCTGCTGTTGGGGATTTTACAGAGCAGTGTTGGCAGCTCGGCACATGCTCAGTTTTCAGTGAGCTCCTATGCTGAATATTTCCTCCCAATCACATCTGAGCAGCCCATGTGACTATAGAATTACACATGTGGGCATATACAGTGGTAAATGACAGCCCAATAACCAGCTAAGGCTATGTTTCCACTAGTGCAACTTTTCATGCGACTTGGGACTGAAAAGTCGCATGACAAATAGTACCCCATGATTTCCAATGAGTATCGTTCATATTTGTGCGACTTCAAGTCGCAGCGACTTCAACGTAGTCCCTGCACTACTTTGGTCCCACTTTGATGCGACTTGAGGTCCATAGACAGGCATTGCTTCAAATCGCGGTAAAAAAGTTGCGGTAAAATCACGCGACTTTAGGGACGCAATAGTGGAAACATGGCCTTAAACACAATTGGGGTGAGATATTACACATAGATTGATGGAGCCTTCACTTTCCTCTTATTCTAAGACACAGGCTGGAGGGGCGTGACACAGCCTGTGACTGGCAGAAATTTGCCCACACCATGTTATTCCCAGAAAATAATAAAGATTTGATTTCAAATATATATTTTTATGACAATTTAAAACAGTTTATTGATATTATTTATTTTTTCTCTGTATTCAAAAAGGCATTTTTTCTTCTTTTTTGAACATGTGACCGGGAGCATACATGGGATTTTACATCTATGCTGCTTTTTAGGACCTGATGATAGTTTATGGTCCAACGCCTCCTTGACATGTAGACAATGCTGACCAGAGACATACTAAAAGACAAGTATAAACTTCTCTGTAGGATGGTTTTAAATGTAGCTAAAGCCTCTGTAGGCTTTAGCTACATTTAAAAGGATAAATTCATCTTTTACATAAACTGGTAAATAGAAACAAGGGACCAAGTAGTATAAAATATAGTGTGCAGTTTGTAAAAATAATATTTATTGCAAATGCCATGACGACGGACTCTACGGTCCGTCATCACCTGATGCCTCATAGGGGAGAGCGGCGCTCTGACAGGTCCGTCGCTGCACAGTGTGCAGCGACGGACCTGTCATTTTCCTGGTCAGCGGGGATCGGCGGATGGCATTTGTATTAAACAAGATTTTTAACCTGCCATGGCCCCTTGTATACATGGGCCAGTTTATGTAAAGGATGACCTTGGCCTTTAAGCACCACTACTGATATACAACAATTTTATTTGTTTAAGGGCTTCTGTAAGGAGCTAATGTTCCATACAACCTAGAAAGAATTTGGAGAAGGACTGTTAGCCGAGACAAGCCAAACATTTTCTGTGACGCAGACGACAAGAAGCATCTAAAGGATCTCCTGTAGGATAGCCTTTTCCCCTTATTTGGATACCAAATTACTCCCTTTTATAGAACTTCTGTTCTGCTACACAATACAATGTATAAACACCAGCCTCAGCTAGAGTGAAGGTGTACACCTATTTTAGTCTGTTTTCTGTTCCCTTTATGATCTGTGATCCATCACTGGGTTGTAGGTCAGGACCCGGGGCACTGTAGGTCCTGTGGAGTCTACTTGGCTGTCAGCCCACCCAACAGAGAGCCTTCCCCATGGTCTGGTGTCACTCTAACATGGCAGCACCCACATAAGTCCATGGAGCAGTATGAACTTACTACTGCTCTGAAGATGCAGGGGTTTTAGAAGTGATTGCAAAGGCAATTTTTTTTAAAATAACAAACATTTTATACTTGCCACCTCTGTGCAGTTAGATTTGCACAGAGCAGCCTGGATCCTCCACCTCCCTCCTGTGAGAGTGCCCCTCAGCCAGCAGCTTGCTACAGGGGGCACCCAAGTCGAGTCAGAACTGTGTATCCATTCAGACACTGAGCCCCGACCTGGCCCCTCCCCCTCTCTCCCCTGATTGGCTGACTGACAGCCACGGGAGCCAATGGCGCCACTGCTCTGTCTCGGCCAATCAGGAGGAGTGTCCTAGATGGCTGAGGGGGATCGTGGACATCGCTGGAGAGAGAAGAGGCTCGGTTAGGTAATTGGGGGGGGGGTCTGCTACACAGAAGGTTTATCTAAATGCATCAAGATAAAAAAACCTTCTGCCTTTACAACTCCTTTAAATTTACCTAAAGGCTTTTTTTTTTTTTTGGATCGAGAAGGGAACTTCAATGAACTTGATCTTTCCAATTATATCAGTGACAAACCATTTCAAACTATAACAAAGTGTCAAGCATAAAAACCAAGAGTAATATATTCTCCTTAAGGTTATAGTCTAGTCTACCAAGAATACCACTATGGAGGAGATGTACGCTTGAGCACACGTTCGCCTAAATAACATTTGTAGCTGGCTAAAAGTAACCACAACATTTTGTGGTTCTATGTCTACCCTTCCCCAGGGAGCCCTGCCAAAAGGTTTCTAAAAAGCCTCTACATCTAAGGATTGAGGTATTACAGCTGACAAATACACAGGCAGATCCAGGTTTAGCATGGCTCAGTTAGAAGCTTTGCTCAATATAAAAAAAAAAAATAAAAAAAAAGCACAAGTACCCAAATAACCAGAAAGAGCAGAATCATGCATGCGTAAATGATTTACTTGTAGATGAGTCAATATGCCTTTCCTGGCAGTGATATCATGAATATATGACTACAGTTCTGTAGACACTGATGTTCTAGTCACATATAAATACCCAGTCATCGCTAGTGAATATAAAACAGCAATACACACACACATCTATCTTTTATTGTAGAAATGGCCAGTGTTTGGTGTGTTTCAGTTTGTCCAATGACCACAGCGATATCATTCCTCTTGGAACAGAAGCTGCATCATTTGATACACATTTGGTCCATCTTCAATCTGGCTACATGACATGGTAATAACATTCATTAAATGATACTTTTAGAGGTTTTAGGCAGGCCCATAAAAAGCATTCTCTGTGCCCATCAGAGGATGCTCAGTCTTTGCTTACATCTGCATGAGAATACTGTCAACAAGGTGATGTCATTAGATCAGCCATTCTCAACCAGGGTTCTGTGGAAGACTGTGGTTCCTTCAGAGGTTGCTGGGGGTTCCTTGTGCTGTGGCTGATAGACCTCTCATCTAATGGTGCCTGCATAGTTCCTGGTCTAACGTCATTCAGCAGAGCCAGTAGCATGACACTAAATAGCTTTCTAGCCATTTGTGAAGCTGGTGTTCTGACCACCAATATGGGGGGCTGGGGGGTGTGGTTCTCACTGACCATCACTGTAAGGGGTATTCATTTTAGCAGGTTTTCCCTGAGACCTAAACATTTTTCAAAGGTTCCTCAGTAAAAAAAAAAGGTTAAGAATGGCTGCTCTAGATAATGACATTCCATTGACAGCTGTAGGAAGGCAATTAGGATCAATGTTAAACATTGCAGACACTTGAGAAGCCTGTAAGGCCTTTCGGGCCCTCCTGTCAATTTTTCAAACGGACCCAATTAAACCCTCCATTCTCCTCTATGGAGTGGCGAGTGTGAATGGACACGTGTCCATTTACACCTGCTGACATCCAATCCGTTAAAAACAGACAGGGATCCATTTCCCATCAGTCTAGTGCAGGGGGTCTCCAAATTTTCTTTCAGATTTTGAGGGGGGCCAGACTGTGGCCAGTGAGAGTAAATAGTGCCCCATCGTTGGCATCAGTGGGGGGGGAAATAGTGCCCCATCGTTGGCATCAGTGGGGGGGGAAATAGTGCCCCATCGTTGGCATCAGTGGGGGGAAATAGTGCCCCATCGTTGGCATCAGTGGGGGGGGAAATAGTGCCCCATCGTTGGCATCAGTGGGGGGGAAATAGTGCCCCATCGTTGGCATCAGTGGGGGGGAAATAGTGCCCCATCGTTGGCATCAGTGGGGGGGAAATAGTGCCCCATCGTTGGCATCAGTGGGGGGGAAATAGTGCCCCATCGTTGGCATCAGTGGGGGGGGGGGAATAGTGTCCCATTGTTGACATCAGTGGGAGGAATACTGCCCCATAATTGGCAACAGTTGGAACAGTAGTGCCTTGTCAGTGGGAGGAATAGTTCACCGTTAGTGTCAGTGGGAGAACAGTGCCCCAAGGGACAGATAAAAGACAAGCAAAGGTCCGGATCCGACCCCTGGGCTGCAATTTGGAGACCACTGGTCCAGTGGATCGAATGGCAGTCGGATGTAAACGGACAGGTGGTCCGTTGACAACCCACCACCCATACAAGAGAGTGGGCTGTGTCTGTGTGTGGAAACGGACCAGCCATCCAAATGCTCAGTGGGGATCAGCAGACAGATTCCCTCGTTGAGCAGGCAGACACCTAGCGGAGTTTGCCCTCGTGTAGAAGGGGCCTAAAAGGATAACATGGATAAGGTCATGAATAATATTTACATTTATTACTCACTTCTTTACCTTACAATAAAACAAATTATCAGAGGTTAAATTACAATGTAAAGCCCAATTATGCTCGTCTAGAAAAAAATATAACTCAAACCGGGTGCAACACAGTTGTCTTTTAGGTGTTCCATTTTTTCTGTATACCTGCTCTCCAGTGCTGGCCCTAGGAGCAACAATCCTTGCCATGGGATGATAAGGAATGCTGCCATCAGCAGGGAGCGTGAATATCCCTGATTTGAGAGAAGTACTGTGCAGAGGGTGGGTCGGTACACTGGAAAGGACACACAGCGGCCAGCACTCCTGCAGCCATAACGGTCATTATTGGCCCAGAGCTGAATGGCAAGATCTATTCCTTGTAGTTTGATCTATTTATGGTTTTAGAAAAGGTAAAACTGAGCTTTATGGAATGTTTTAGACAGCAAAAAAAATACATACAATTAAAAAAAAAAATAAGGATAGCTCTGCTCTTTATGTTTCTTGGTTGGACTGCAAAAAGGTCAGTACACTTGGGTAGAAGATATTTGCAACTAAGCCATCATTCCCTTTATTTCCCTAATAACAAAATAAATATTTCATATTAACAAATCTGTTAGTGGTCACCAAAATAAATCCATGTGCAAACTTTTACGTTTCTATAACATCTAAAATCAGATTTAAAATTGTGCTTGCTTCTAACAAGATAAAGGCAGGAGCTTAAAGTGGTTGTTGGCCCATTTATACCACTTTACAGAATCCTGCTGGATCCCCAATGACAGCTGCTCCAGTGTGTGCGTTATATTAAAAAAATGACTCCTTTACTGGGTTTCAGAGCGGCTCCTTGTAATCATGTCACTGGCCGTGTCTCCTCTCTTCCTGGCTGACAGAAGCAGCGGGCGGTGCTGAGATTCCCCCGCTGACGTCAGCAAAAAGGAGAGGAGAGCGCCGGCCGAACACGTGATGGCGGGGAGCCGCTCTGAAACCTGGTAAAGGAGGCATTTTTTTAATAAAGCACAGAGATAGGAGCAGCGGTCTTAGGGAACCAGCAGGATTATAAAAAAGTTAAACTGTTATGAGAGCATGGGGAGTTGCAGGGGCGGGCACTGACACACGGGCAGACAGGCAGGGAGGGGAGGAAGACACAGGAGCTCATAGGAGGAGGAGAGGAGAGCTGCTGCTGACAGGGGCACGTAGACTGACCACAGTGTCAGGCTCAGCAGCCATGAGTCAGTCAGTCAGAACTTGGCAGGATGAGCCAGGTATTACAGGTGATACAGGGGGCCAAAACGACGCAACACAAGCACTGAGCTGTATAACATGCTTTAAAGAAGCAGGATCCAAATATTTTTTTTTGGGTTAACAAACGCTTTAATGCAGTGACTATAAGGACACAAAAAAGGTGAGCCAGGACAATTACCTCGATAGTACTATGCTTTGACAGCTGAAATCACACATTTGCTTTGTGTGTGCGCATCAGCAAGGAGAAGGGATTATTAAACCTAGTTTAACTACAGAAGGAAATGTAACGGGCTTCACAATGACTTACCAAAGCATTATTTCAAAACCAATGATATTCTTTAACTACATCCCTTTCTGGACATTCTCTGGCAGCAGCAATATGGTCTCAGACACACAGATTGACGCTTACATAGATACCTGTATCAGTGCCAAGGTTCATTCTAGCAAAGCACTGCCAGTCAATTGTGTGCAAAGCACCAGTCCAATAATCAAAGAGCAGCTAGGTAAGAAAGATGATCAGCACAAATACACATCTGGAAAATGTAATGTCAACCATAAAATACAGAGGACAGATGGTAGACTATATTAAAGGTAATGCATATTGATAAAAGCACATTAATGTTAAATCTTCCTTATATCTTAAAATTGCACTTGCCAAAAAGGTATGCGTCTTTTCAGACGGAGTGAATGTAAATGTAGAAAGTAAAAGATGGACAGTTCTCAGTCACAATGCAAGTAAACAGACACTTGATCAACAGTTACAACTTGAGGCTCAATGGAAATAAACAAAAACACCCTGAATAGCACATGCCTTAGGCCTCCATGAAACCATGCATCTTTCCTGGTGCCCAATGTAACCGAACTTTGTATGAATTCCACTTGTAAAATGCCCGCTGCATTCTAGTCCAACAAAACAAACATCTAGCATCCACAGGGAAAAGAGGTCTTTGGCACAGAATTCAGCTCCACTGTACTCTCTGGAGGCTGACTCAAAACTAATGGCTTGTGACTTTTAAGCTTGTGTGCCAGAGTCATAAAAATGGCTTCCACATGGTCATTGGTATTCTTGGCAGAGGTCTCAAACATTGGCATGCTGTGAGCATCGGCAAACTTCTGAGCCAGATCAGTGGGCACTTGAATGGAGTCCTTTAGGTCACATTTATTTCCAACCAGAATGCGCGGCACGTCGTTTGTGAGCAAATGTTGCTTACACTCCTCTATCCAGCCTGGTAGGCTCTGGAAACTGGCCATGTTTGTGATATCATACACAAAAACCACAGCATGCACATTTCTGTAATAGTGTTGTACCATACTCTTACGGAAACGCTCCTGTCCTGCTGTGTCCCATAGCTGAATCTAAAGAAGACAGACATATAAACATGATGATTAGGTTAGAATAATGTTGAATGTATTTTATAGAAAATAAAAGGGTTTTGGTAAACTTGCATTTTTCTTAACCACTTCAATACTGGGCACTTTTACACCTTTCCTGCCCAGGCCAATTTTCAGCTTTCAGCGCTGACACACTTTGACAATTGTGCAGTCATGCATCATTTTTTTTCACACAAACAGAGCTTTCTTTCGGTGGTATTTAACCAACGCTGGGGTTTTTTATTTTTTTCAAAACAAAATGAAAAAAGACCGAAATTTTTTCTAAATAAAATTTGAGTTTTTCTTAGTTTCTGCCATTGCATTTTGCAAATAAACAGATCGCACCCTGTGGGGCCCAATCCTGGAAGGAGGTCATAAGAAATCCTTCCGCCTGGTCGCCATTTTACAATAGGCTGGATGGGAAGGGGTTCATTTTTTACATTTTTAAACAGTCTGTAATATAAAGATTCTATATAAATAATACAAACATGTAATACAGGGTGCATCCATGACACTGGGCCTTATGGGTTATCTGAAGAACAGAGCAGAAGCCACATGCAATCAGACTCTTACTAATTGAAAAATCACAGGACCTACAGTATTTCACAAAAGTTAGTACACCCCTCACATTTTTGTAAATATTTTATTATATCTTTTCATGTGACAACACTGAAGAAATGACACTTTGCTACAATGTAAAGTAGTGAGTGTACAGCTTGTATAACAGTGTAAATTTGCTGTCCCTTCAAAATAACTCAACACACAGCCATTAATGTCTAAACTGCTGGCAACAAAAGTGAGTACACCCCTAAGTGAAAAGGTCCAAATTGGGCCTAATTAGCCATTTTCCTTCCCTGGAGTCATGTGACTTGTTAGTGTTACAAGGTCTCAGGTGTGAATGGGGAGCAGGTGTGTTAAATTTGGTTTTATTGCTCTCACTCTCTCCTACTGGTGACTGGATGTTCAACATGGCACCTCATGGTAAAGAACTCTCAATAATTGTTCCTCAACATAAAGATGGTCTAGTCCAGTGATGGCGAACCTTGGCACCCCAGATGTTTTGGAACTACATTTCCCATGATGCTCAACTACACTAGAGAGTGCATGAGCATCATAGGAAATGTAGTTCCAAAACATCTGGAGTGCCAAGGTTCGCCATCACTAGTCTAGACTAGAAGATTGCCAAGACCCTGAAACTGAGCTGCAGCACAGTGCCCAAGACCATACAGCGGTTTAACAGGACAGGTTCCACTCAGAACAGGCCTTGCCATGGTCGACCAAAGAAGTGGAGTGCACGTGCTTAGCATCCTTTACAGAGATTGTCTTTGGGAAATAGCAAAACCCTGCCTCTACTAAGATGGCAGCTTCCAGACAAACAGTACAGAAGAAGGCATGGCAGATCAGTAATGGGGAAAAACAAGCTAAAGGAAGACCACAGCCAATACCAGTGATAAGTCACGCTCCACCTGCCTGTTTTTGGCCACAGCATCCACAATTTAGTTTCTCTATTAAGCTTAACTCCAGGCTGGTTTAAAATGTTGGCCCATGTACATTACAAACATGACTTTTTTTTAAACCCAGCTAGTTTCTAAGTAAATTGCCTTTTTAAAGTAGGTGATGTCATCACTTTGAAAGAGAAAAAATACAGCTATGCCCAAGCATCAATAAAGCGCTGATGTCACTTCCTCCCACTACTTTAACAAACTAAAATTCTCAATGGGAATTGTAGATGGCAATGGGCACGAATTTGGCTGATTCCAAGTGTGTGGAGTGATAGCCTTTTGACAATACCCACAATGGTTATGTGACCATGCTCGGGCCCAGCAATTAGTTGCTGGAACCAAGTTCTGTCACACGGTAGGAAGTCACATGCCGCTCCATATCTAGAAGCACAGGGTACTGCTGCTGGCTGTAACGGGAAAGAGTGGCCTTCTAGTATCAACGGGTCAAGAGTCCCTTTGCAAAGCCATTGTAACTTTTTTCATATGCAATGCCTTAGGGCAGCAATAGACAGAAGAGATATACTGTATATACTATTAGGAGGTTGAATCTGGTAAATATTATCAGACTCAGATAAAAAAAAAAAAAAGTTGTCATTTAAAAGGAACGTTCGTTTGATTTTCAAACCGTTAGTGGGGTCAAATTGACGGTTTTTTCGACCACAGTGATGGGAAAATTCGAAGGAGCAGAATAGAAAACTTATTGGTCTAAGGAATTTTCAGACAGACAGTGTATGTGGTTTTTCATTCAGAAATTACATTCATTTTAAAACTGAATGTTAAAAGCAAGTGAAATTTTCAAAACGACATTCTATCGTTTAGCGAATGTACAAAGATTTTTAGCTTGAATATGCTCGTACAAAAATTGATACGTGTATGGTCAGCATAAGGCTTTGTTCCACCTATGCAGTTTGCTTTTCATCCATTTCTACACTGCTTTTTGCTGTGCGTTTTGCACACGTAATTTTGCGGCGTTTTGCATTTTTTATGGGTTTTTTTTTATTTAAAAATGCAAAGTGCTGCAAAAACGCAATACATGCTTTTCTGCAGCTTCTCCATTGAAGTCAATTGAATCAAAAAAAGAAAAAAAACGAAGAGCACCTCCTCTGGCTCCTCCTGCCCTCAATAGCAAGTTGCAAAGCGTAATATAGAGTGCCCCTATAGCAAGGTAAAAAAAAAATAAATAAATAAAAAAAATTTTTTTTCCTGTATTTCCTGATACCTAAAAAAATATTGCATTCTGTATGCAGGCCATCTAATCAATTATGAAAATAATTGACAACTATTTTCATAATAGATTCGTTGTTTCGGCCCTACGAATGACTAAATATCTTCAAACACAAGAATATTCATATAAAAATAAATCCCCCCTCTCTTGATACTGTATGCATGTGCACCCAGTGTACTGCAGGGATAAGCATTAAACAAGCAAATATAAAAAGGTCCTAGGATGGCATACTTTACACAAATTAGGAGATATACCATGATCAGGGTACTTGGAAATGGTGGTGCAAATCTATTTATGATTTTCAAGGTCTGTTTTTTACAGTCACAATGTTCTGAAAGCTCCCCCAAGGTCTTCTGCTGAACCTTCAAGCCAAAATATAAATGACCAACTACACTTCTGGAACTCCCAAGAGATTAACCCATTTCCTAATCTACTAAAAAGTCTACATACATCATTCAAACAGGGCAAATGTGATCAATTGGACACATTTTCTTCCTTCCGTCGCCGGACTCCTGCTTAAAACTTGTCAAGCCAGCGTGACACTGGGCGGGACACTGGGCGCGACCCTGGGCTGGGCTTGGAGCATATAAGACTCACTTGTTTCCAACCATTCCTTCTGGCATCATACACTGTGCACACACACATCTAGATCATGGCTTCTTGTTCAAGGTAATCAATGGAGAGCCTTTGTTCCTGACTCCATTTTAGTCTCTATTATAAGGTATATCGGTCTGTGAAAATAAATGAATAAAAACAATGTGGCTCTGCCTCCCTCGAAATTTCCTTTCACCTGTATCTCTAGCTCGTCCTTGGTTGAGGGTTCCATTCACTTTCATTCACGATTTTGTATAGTGTAGTTTTACACAATTCACTCAATCATTGTTTTAAATTATAGTATTGGAGCCTATACACATCACCTATGAACATTCCTTTCCTGTGGAGGTTCGATTTATGCTCCTGTTCCACTCCTCGGGTCCCAGTACCTCAGCTCCCATGACAGACGCCTTGAGCAGTACTTTTGTTGCTATCTCACCACTTCATATTTAGCTCATATGTAAGTACCCAAGGGGGAGGAGCAATCTCCTCCCTTTGGTTACTATTCTTTTTTGTCAGACACCCTTGCTAGATCGTATTTATTGTATAAAACATTCTATTTTTTATTTGTGTTTCTTCACAGATAATTAATGCATTTGCCACTGAAGAGTGGAATAAATCCACGAAACGCGTAGGCATTATTTGATGCATCTCATCTTCATTAGATGGTTCAGCCAGTTTTACATATACAGATTTTATCTTTATACTGTTCCTGAGGCGGTCCGTGTCATTTAGGATGGTTGTTACATATTTATCCTACAATGTATTATCTTGATACAGCGTTCATATAATTATACAACAAATCACTTTCTTGTTGCCAGTTCTACATACAATGTTTGTTACATGTTGTCAATATGGACACAAATCCATGAATGCATTTTTCAAAAAGTTATGTAATCATTACCAAGCAATAAACATTGTGTTTTTACAATGACTGCCTTTCTGTTGCCGCACATACCTCATAAAGTCCCATTCATTTCTTCTTCATTTCTACTGAATCAGGAATGGAGACGTATTCACATACGTTTCATTTAAAGTCCCCTTCTCCACCCCCCTCTTTCATATTTTTGCAGTCACATCTGTGCAACATGATGTTTTTATGCATTTGTTGCACAAAAGCATAGGGCAGCCCCTTTACTTAAAGGGGCTGCCCTACACTTGCCAAAGTAGCTCCTGCACCATTTTGGCAGTGAACCTTGCACGTTTTCATGTGACAAAGCACGCGGCACCTAGCTGTGTTTGGGGTGCAAGTAAAGTGTTTGTTAACCCATATAAACACAAACACTTTCAGACCCTCTATTAGAGCCTGGCAAAGCACACTGCATTAGTCTTTTAAAAACGAGTGTTGTAAATACCCATTTGGAACGATCTTCAGGCTTGTCACATGACTCGCAGCCGCTGTATACATCCGATATATGGCTTCTGCAGGTGGGGCCGAGATCTTCCTCTGACATCAGCCGGGGAGATCACATGGCTGCTCAGCCTCTCCTGCAGTAGCCCTGGAAACCAGCCGAGTCATGTGACTGGCCTAAAGATTGTGCTAAATCAGTATTTACAACGCTCGTTTTGATAAAAGACTAATGCAGTGTGCTATGCCAGGCTGGCAGGGACCATTCAGAATTTTTTATTTTACTAATAGCGGCAGTGGGGGGTGGAGACAGAGACACACAGAGAGGAGGGGGTGAGCTGAGAGCAGGGCTGCGTATGACGGAGGGATGCACTGTGACCACAATTGTCAGGGCTCAGCAGCTCTGACTACTGTGGTCAGTACAGAGAGGGGGATACAGGAAGTGGCAGGTTCAGGCAGGTTTTTTTTTTTTTTTTTTTTTTTTTTACAGTTTAGAGGGGGGCAGATTACACAGCACAAGCACTGTGCTGTTTAATCTGCTTTAAGGGACCAGGAAATCTATTTTTTGGGGGGGGGGGTTTAACAAACCCTTTAAAGAAATAATGGCACTGCCAGCGTGATGCAGGTTCCCAGAACACGAAGTGTGAATGCAGCCTGATATATTACAGGCTGCCTGTGATTCTATCTGATCCAATCTCAGGGTTGCTTTAACATGTTATTGTCGATGGGCTAGGAATAAAAGCTTGCTCCAGAATGTGCAATTCTCTTGGGGAGAAATAATATACATTTATAATTAGGACAAAAGGAAAAAAAATGTCATGTGTATGATGTGGAGATCCTTCTTGCGGTTTGGATACCGAGCAGAGGAATGCAGATCTCATAGGGAACACAATTTGCAAAAGGTGATATTGCATGTGATTTGCACATTCCACTGGGGGTAGCATGGAAATTGGTTGCAGATCTCCCTGGTCACTTCTCCTGCATGTCCCTCTCTTGTGTACATTAAATCAGTGAAACCACGTCTGAAAAAGGACAGACTGTCTATGGAAACTAAGATGTCTTCATCTTTTTCCCTTAGAGCCCTTGCACACTGGGGCGGCATCGGCGGTAAAACGCCGCTATTATTAGCGGCGTTTTACCGCCGGTATGCGGCCGCTAGCGGGGCGGTTTTACCCCCCGCTAGCGGCCGAGAAGGGGTTAAATACCACCACAAAGCGCCTCTGCAGAGGCGCATTGCCGGCGGTATAGCCGCGCCGTCCCATTGATTTCAATGGGCAGGAGCGGTAAAGGAGCGGTATACACACCGCTCCTTCACCGCTCCGAAGATGCGGCTAGCAGGACTTTTTTTACCGTCCTGCCAGCGCATCGCTCCAGTGTGCAAGCCCTCGGGGCTTTCACACTGGAATGAAAGCAGCGGCACTTTCGGGGCGGTTTGCAGGCGCTATTATTAGCGCAATAGCGCCTGCAAACCGCCCCAGTGTGCAAGGGCTCTTAGAAATCTTTCATGTTAAGACCAGATTCACACTTCTGCAATGTGTTATTATACAAACACCACGCAATAACCCATGTTGTGTAAGATAACCCATTTATTTTGGACAGGCTGTAAAAGCAAGGCAGTGCAGGTTCATGATGAACCAGCACTTT
The DNA here is from genome assembly GCA_037952835.1 of Lithobates septentrionalis. Taxonomy (NCBI): domain Eukaryota; kingdom Metazoa; phylum Chordata; class Amphibia; order Anura; family Ranidae; genus Lithobates; species Lithobates septentrionalis. Next base: position 754,856 of record JBBDGP010002594.1, on the reverse strand, counting down.
TCTCCCACAGAGCACGCCACAACACACAGATGGTTCACATTTGTGCATAGTAGTGTGCTAAAACACAGGTCACCATAATGTGCACTGACCTGGTTTTCTGCAACATGAAGATTTGAATCCAGCCTAATTGTACAGCTGATGGTCATTGTGCTTTCTAGTAAGGATCTGGACTTTAGCAATAATTAGTTCAAGACCGCATGTTGCTAAAAATAGTTGAACCAGATATGAAAAGCAACACAACATTACAAAAATGATTAACACATAATACTGCTTAATGCCTGCAAATAATCCACATATCAATATTAACAGCTTCTTTACCTTAATCTTCTCTCCATCAATCTCTACGCTCCTCTCTCGAAAGTCTACACCTATTGTGGCCTCAGTCCGTTCAGGGAAGTAGCTGGTACAGAAACGATAAGTCAGGCATGTCTTTCCCACATTGGAATCACCAATCACAATGATCTTAAAGATCCTGGCCCGCGTAAATCCATAAGAGCAGGTACTGCTCATACTAGCTTCCAAAGAGGACTCCAATCCCCTATCTCCACCAGTGGCCGAAGACATGTTAGCCAACACACCAACCCTAAAAAAAAAAAAAAAAAAAAGGGAAGTAGAATGAAAATAATGGAGGAATAACAACAGGCTAGTAAAACTGGGAAGTGCCAGACTACATTTCTGCTTTTATTAAGAATCCACCTCACCATCCTACTTACCGATCATGATTTCTGTGGTTATGAGGATAGCAGACACACCTTTGCCATCCATGATCCCACAATGCAATCCTCTGCCTGAGTGAGCAATTTTCCAAGACAAAGCATTGTCATACGTGGGTGTGCTAATGTTCATGCAAATTTTGACTTTTAGATTGCACAGAAATTTAATAGGGATCAAGCAAGTCCTAGAGGATGCTGTAATGAAAAAGGCACAATCTGGCATTTTCTAGTGTCTACTATCTATTGATTTAACCTTCAAGTAAAACTGTATTGAAGAGGGGAAAAAGTAAATAAATTACAATGCAGGTTGCCTGAGTCCATGCAGCTCCATTCCACCATTTAAAAGTAGGGGTGCTGAAATGAATCGCTGCATCGCGATTCAGGTGTCCCCGATGCGGCATCGATGCATGCGACCGGAAAAATCTATTGCGGGTGAAGTCACCCCGACTTCACCGCCCCTCCCGGGAGAGCACTCCGAGCGTAAAGTTGTTAAAATTACTGTTTTAATAAATCCCGTGTAACACACAATGAAGTTCCCCGCTGTATGTGCTTTTAAAAAAATATTCAGTTTCATACCTCATTTCTCAGTCTGTGTACACTAAATTCCGCTCATGTGACTGCCCGCCCCGCCTCTCTCGTCTCACGTTTCTCCTGACGTCAGCAGAGAATTGTGAGAGGAGAGAGGCGGGCCGGGCAGTCACATGAGCGGAACGTAGTGTACACAGACTGAGAAATGAATATTTTTAAAAAGCACATACAGCGGGGCACTTCATTCATTATAACTCGGGATTTATTAAAACACAGTAATTTTAACAACAGTAAGACCCCTTTCACACTACACCTTTACAGGCGCCACAGTGCTAAAAATAGCGCCTGTAAAGAGCCTCTCCAGTATGAAAGCCCGAGGGCTTTCACACTTGAGCGGTGCACTTGAAGGACGATAAAAAAAGTCCTGCAAGCCGCATCTTTGCAGCGCTGTAGGAGCAGTGTACACACCACTCTTAAAGCGCCCCTGCCCATTGAAAACAATGGGGCGGCGCTGGCAAACCGCCGCTGCAGCAGCACTTTGCAGGCGGTTTCAACCCTTTTTCGGCCACTAGCACGACGGTAAAGCGGTGCTAAAAATAGCACCACTTTACCGCCGATGCCAGCCCCAGTGTGAAAGGGCTCTAAGTAAGGTAAAAATGTGTTTGTACTCTACTTACACCTCTTACACGCTCGGTGCTAACAGTTCCCTGGCTTCCCCTTTGCACATTCCACTGTGTTAACTCCTAGTGTGCTAGAAGGTGCAAACAGGAAAGCCAGGGAACTGTCAGCACAGAGACAGTACAGGGAACTTCACAGGGCTGTTTGTCAGCTGTGGATTGTAATCCCTCCTGACCTCCCAGCAGCAGTGTGTGTGAATCTCTGTACTCTGTAATGCACCGGATTAGTGCACTTTTTAAGGGAGTGAGGTTATTTTTAACTTAAAGCGGAGCTCCAATCAATTTTTTATTAAAAGTCAGCAGCTACAAAAAAAAGTGTATCTTCTGACACTCACCTGTCCCACAATCCAGCGACGTGGCCACCCAAACCCTCCCGTCTCTCCTCCGCCTGTCCACAGCACTGGCAATACTACTGTGGGCATCCGGCTGTGAAAGCTTGCAGCTTCACAGCCGGGTGCGCATGTCTCACTCCGCTGTCCTGAATGGCTTCTTGGACCTGATGTGTCCCAGAAGATTGCAGGGAGGAAGGGCCGCCTAGGCAGCCCAAGCGGAAGCTTGTTGGTAATCGTGACGCATCACGGAATCGAAATGAATTCTTGACCAGATAATCATAATCTAATCGAATCGTGAGACCAGTGAAGACACGCACCTCTAATTTAAAGCCTCTGAACCCAATATTTTCCCGGTATGGGGGAAATCTGTGACCCTCCCCCCTCCATCTGCCACAATTCACTGTTTAGTGTCTGATCAGACAATCTTCAGGCCCAAGTACCCGCTTAAAGCTTCCCTCCCTCATTCCCCCCCCCCCCCCCCCCCGCCCCCCATCAACATGCTGTGGGTATTTGTATGTAGAACCTTCCCATTTTGACTGAATACCTTATTTTTGACCCAATGATGTCATCACTGGGTCTCTGTGCTTCTCTATACAAATCATGCCAGGTGTGAGGAGCCAGCAGGGTAGCTTTCTGAAAAAAAAAAAAAAAAAAAAAAAAAAAAAGGAGACGGGGGGGACTGGGGTCAGTACGACACACAGAGCAGCCTCTCTCAATTTTTTGGCGGGGGAGGAGCCCTTTGAAATAACTTTCAGGTCTTAGGGAACCCTTGCTAATAAATCATATCTACACCTCATGGTATATTAAAGTGATAGTCTTTGGCAAGAATGCTCCTTATGTTACAAATAGCTTAAACAGCAACATTCTATGTAGAGGAGCATAGAGAATTGCCCAGCATTCTGAAGTAAAGTTCATACAAGAAATGTAATAGCTCTGATAAAGGTAAATTATGTAAAACACTCAAATCCAGTTGCTCCTTGTCTGAGATTCGCGGTGGATCCATCTATATACGCATGAAAGAGCAGACAGCAAGGGCGCAAGTTCAGTGTATAGATTTATTTACAAAATAAAATAGCACCATTACATATTAAAACCTGTAAAATGGCCTGGAGTGCGACTGATAGTATGGGCAGCAAGGATCTGGACCCTCTCGTAAAAGAAGCCGGACCCCACCAGGAAGGTATAAAAACCAAAAGGCATCTACTGCCTTCCCTCGTGCACCTCAGACAGGTAACGTGAAAGTCACCTGGGTGGACGGACTGCTAAGCGTTTCAGGGGGCCTTTCCCCTTTGTCAAGCTGGTAAACAGATTATATACATACAGCGGTATTAAAGGATAAGTTCACCTTTTACCAAAAAATAATAAAGTACACATTTTTTTTGCAGGTAAACTATTTTTTTGTTAGGAGCCTGGGAAGCATTTCACCAGTGATGTGCTGCAGGTATACAGACTGTCAGTGTGAGCGGTCTGCTTGAAGATCGTATAGGCAGAATCAACACCGTGGTAGTTGAGAGCTACAAGCTGAATGCTGCAAAGGCTGTCAGTACTTGTAGTTCATTGATTCACAGGGATATGAGAATCAATGACGGGCCGTAAAACGTGTGCGCTGTTTTTGAATTGTGGCAGCGAGTGGGGGATGAAGATCCCTGGCTCAGCGCCGCAAGGAGGGGGGGAAAAAATTTAAAAAAAAATAACAATCGGGGTCTGATGCTGACTGTTACATCCCAAAGCTAGGTTCACACCTGTGTGGCCGTGTGGGTTGTGGTTTGCGCTGCCACGACAGCCCATTTGGAAAGAAGTTCCTGCGCTATTTTTTTAAAACCGCAGTCCGCACAGGAACCGAAGTTCCCGGTACAGGTGCGATTTTTAGTGCGGACGGTGTGCCATTAGGTTTAATGCAGCTCCTGCATTTCTTGGAGTGGGTGGTTGCGGCTGCCGGTATTTGTGTAGGTCCCGCAGCAGCACCACCCACACATATGTGAACCGGCTGAAAATAAGCGTATAATATGTTCAGAAAGGTGAGCTTATCCTTTAAGGCAGTGGATGCCAACCTTTCAGACCTCACAAACCCCTAAACTCACAATTTGGAATCCTGCGGACCACTGACATGAATTTTACATGCCTGAAACACACAATGCTCCAGCTCTCTGCCCCCCTCCACCTGGATCACACTGCTACCTTTACACACACACAATGCTCCAGCTCTCTACCCCCCTCCACCTGGATCACACTGCTACCTTTACACAAACACACAATGCTCCAGCTCTCTGCCCCCCTCCACCTGGATCACACTGCTACCTTTACACACACACACACAATGCTCCAGCTCTCTGCCCCCCTCTTCCTGGATCACACTGCTACCTTTACACACACACAATGCTCCAGCTCTCTGCCCCCCTCCACCTGGATCACACTGCTACCTTTACACACACACACAATGCTCCAGCTCTCTACCCCCCTCCACCTGGATCACACTGCTACCTTTACACACACACAATGCTCCAGCTCTCTACCCCCCTCCACCTGGATCACACTGCTACCTTTACACAAACACACAATGCTCCAGCTCTCTGCCCCCCTCCACCTGGATCACACTGCTACCTTTACACACACACAATGCTCCAGCTCTCTGCCCCCCTCCACCTGGATCACACTGCTACCTTTACACACACACACACACACAATGCTCCAGCTCTCTGCCCCCCTCCACCTGGATCACACTGCTACCTTTACACACACACACAATGCTCCAGCTCTCTGCCCTCCTCCACCTGGATTACACTGCTACCTTTACACACACACACACACACAATGCTCCAGCTCTCTGCCCCCCTCTTCCTGGATCACACTGCTACCTTTACACACACACAATGCTCCAGCTCTCTGCCCTCCTCCACCTGGATTACACTGCTACCTTTACACACACACACACACACACAATGCTCCAGCTCTCTGCCCCCCTCCACCTGGATCACACTGCTACCTTTACACACACACACACAATGCGCCAGCTCTCTGCCCCCTCCACCTGGATCACACTGCTACCTTTACACACAAACACAATGCTCCGGCTCTCTGCCGCCCTCCACCTGGATCACACTGCTACCTTTACACACACACACACAATGCTCCGGCTCTCTGCCGTCCCCTACGCTGCTGCCTTACACAGACTCGTCATTGGATCTCACCTCCTTATCCAGCTATGTGCTTGAGCTCCGTGCTGTCATTGGAAGTCCCCTCCTCCTCCACCTCCCGCTCTCTGCGCTGCTCCCTTCACAAGAGCCAGAACTACAGAGGAGGCATCGGGTATCAAGTATTGACTGTCAGCGCGCATTGATAACATCACTGGAAACAATATTGGGCAGTATACATCCACCACAATGTTTATTTGCAGCAAAACCCCTGGGGACCACCAAAATTTTCTCATGGACCATCAATCGTCCACAGACCACTAATTGGCGACCGCTGCTTTAAAGGGGTTGTAAACCCTCGTTTTTTTTTTTAATAACAAACATGTTATACTTACCTCCAAAGTTCACTTTGCACAGAGTGGCCCCAAACCTCCTCTTCTGGGGTCCCACGGCGGCGCTGGTGGCTCCTCCCCGCATCGAGTGTCCACGTTGGAGAAGCTCGCCTTGGTGGACACCCCTGCGGGCACGTTCCCGAGTCCCGCATCTGTGTCCATTCACAAAGAATGCAGGACTCGGCGCCACGTCATCGGTTTTGATTGACAGCAGCGGGAGGCAATGGCTGCGCTGCTATCAATCTATCCAATCGGGACAGGAGACACAAGCTACAGATGGTGTGCTCGTTCCCGGATAGAGGATGACAGCGTCCAGGTAAGTAAAACGGGGGGGGGGCTTCAGCACTAAAAAAAGGTTTTTCACCTTAAGGCAAACAATGCCTTAAGGTGAAAAACCATGAGGGTTTACAACCCATTTAAGGCACAGCAAGGGAGCCAGACTGTAAGAAAGAACTTAGCAACCTTGCCAGGTAGCAAATGGTCGCTAAACAATCAGCTGGCACCCAACCTTTGAGGCTCTTTCTAGTTATCAATGGAGCTGGCTCCAAAAACAAAACAAAAAGAAACACAACCCCTGCTGACTCCTGGATTGCACAGACTGGCTCCCGATTTCCATATTAGCGTACAACAGCAAAAAAAAAAAAAAAAAAAACCACACACAAGTGAGTGGTAAGGCCCAGCTGTCGCACATACAATTTCGTGGTGGCCTGAGGTTCTGTGTTGAGAGTCTGCTCCCAACACTCTGACCGAGCACTCTCCAACTATTCTCCATCATGGCTTACAGTTGTGATCCAGGAGGATTGGCTCCCAATCATGTGACCACTGTGAGATCCAATCGCAGCAGTCACATGATAGAGAAGCCACGCCACCTCCCAGCAATAACAAAACCACAAGCAGACAGCTCTTTATTACAGAAGAGACATGCTGCATCTCTTCTGCCTGCTCACAGTCTTCTATTGAATGCACAGCCAAGCATGCATTCCCGACACACTCTGACTGTGCCGGTGTTCTGCCAAAAACTTCAACTACGTCACTTCCGGTGACTCTATAACAGCAATAATTGGAGATTTTGATGAGTTGGCTGTTTTGACAGAACACCAGCAGCGTATACACTGCGATACAGGACCGGTTGGCTGTTTTGACAGAACACCAGCAGTGTATACATTACAATACAGGACCAGTTGGCTGTTTTGACAGAACACCGGCAGCGTATACATTACGATACAGGACTAGTTGGTTGTTTTGACAAAACACCGGCATTGTATAATCTACGGTACACAAGGAGTTGGTTGTTTTGACATTACACCGGGTAAGGAGGAGAAACGTTGTTGCCACCTTTGAGGCGGCCATGTTGGTTAGTATCAGGCACTAAGGATGGGCTCGGGCGTGTTCGCACACACCACACGCTGAGCCCGCCAGGAACTCGGCACGGCGCTGGGCTAATCACAGGTAAGGATGGGCTCAGGCGTGTTTGCACACCCCACGTGCAGAGCCAGCCAGGAACTTGGCACTGCACAGCGCTAATCACAAGCAGTGAGACATTGTCCTGATGCGCGGCTGCAGAGATCGGGAAATGTCTCACTGCCTGTGATTTGCGTAGCGCCTTGCCGACTTCCTGGCGTGCTCGGCACGTGCAGCATGCGAACACGCCAGAGCTCATCGCTAATCACAGGCGGTGAGACATTTTCCCAATGTGCAGCTGCAGAGATCGGGAAATGTCTCACTGCCTGTGATTAGCGCAGCGCCGTGCCGACTTCCTGGCGGGCTCTGCACGTAGAGTGTGCGAACACGCCCGAGCCCATCCTTATCGGGCACACTAACAACAATGTCCACTCATTACATGGTGCACCGTAGTGTATACGCTGCCGTTTTGTGAAAACAGCAAACTCATCCAAATATCAAATTTTTGGTGCTGCAGAGTCACCGGAAGTGACGTGGTTGGAGTTTTCGGCAGAACACCGGAATGATGGAATGCTGCGTGCATGCGCAGGGTGATGTCATTCGCTGCACAGCCAATAAAGAGGCTCGGAACCCCACACCTGCGACTAACCGGTGAGTGGTTTAACCTTCGCATTGCTGGAATGAGGAGGTATTTCTGTGATATTAGGTCCACTTTATAACCCGCAGGAAGGCGGTATGAAGGGGTTCATTTGTCCACCTGGCCTGCAGTAATATTTTCCCTAAAGTGTCCCCCAATATTTGTGTGCTGTTCTCAGATCAGACAAGAGATTTTATTTTCACCACCCAATGGCTGCACATTGAGATCTCCTTCTCCTGCCCATCAGTGGGGTGGGATGGAGTGGAGATTGGAAGGAATGGCAGCCAAGACATAGGATGTGTGCACACAACAAGTGGGGGGCCCGGGAACGCCGGGAGGGGCACACAGCTGGAGGGAGTGACACGGAAAAGCGGGCACAGCTAGTTCTACTCACCAAGCAGCGACCGGCCGCGTCCAGGAGCCACGAACTAGCGGGCCAGCACACCCTGGAGCCGGCTGTGAATGCAGGTTGTAATGGGAGAAGCCGCCGTGTAAACACTACTCAGGCTTCTTCCTATCTCGGCCCACAGCTATTACTGCCCCTGCTGGTAAGCTGCCACTTTCATCCCTCTCCCGCCTGGCACCACCTACTGCCCCCTCCCTGGCTGCTGGAGCGACGCCATATTAGATCCGGGCAGTGGAAAAAAGGGAATCAGCGTTTATTCGCCCTCAGGAAAGATGGCCGCCGTGAACCGTACGTCATCAAAACGCTGCCTCAAGGGGCAGCTGTTTGCAGCAGCCGATAAACATGTGTACCAATAAAGTTTGCTGGACTATAAGGAGAGAATTAGGGGGATTGCCAGAGCTCACCCCCTTTAAGTATATGCCTGACTGCTTCAGGATTGAAAAGAGGAATTAAATAAAGCGAAGTGTGACCACCTGACATACTGTATATGTGCAGCGTCAAAGGAGTGGGCTTTAACCACTTCAGCCCTGGAAGAATTTACCCCCTTCCATAGTTGCCAACATTGTAAAAAAATTTATAGGGACACTTTTTTTGGCTGTAGGTGGAGTCTTATGATAATTAGGGGGCGGGACATGCATTTGTAGGTATGGCATAGTAAAAAAGAATAATGTGGGGCGTGCGGAGCCGAAAAATAGGCGTGGTTTACATGAAATTGTGGGCGTGGTTTAAATGGGTGTGTGGTTAGAGTCTGAGGTGAATGAGAGATGGAGAAAGAAAGGGGAAAGAAGGAGGGAAGGAGAGAGAAGGAAAGAGGGATGGAGGGACAGCAGGCCAAGATGCTACAACACAATAGAAATGTGTATTCCAGAGTTTAACAAATCAGCAGATAAAGATACTCCAAACACCTGGTGTTAGCACTTCAATCATCCCAGCACCATGGTTGTTATGGTGTCAGGATGATTGAGGCGCAATATTACTATTATTACATTGTAAAATAGAATTAAATCATTCAACTCACCATAATCCAGAATCAGTGGGAGCCCTGAGCATGTCACCTGCCACGTCGCCTGCCACCAGGTGCCCCCAGCAGAGCCTGTCCTACATCAGCTGCCCCCAGCAGAGTCCCTCCTTACATCAGATGTCCCCAGTGGAGCCCCCCTTACATCAGATGTCCCCAGCGGAGCCCCCCTTACATCAAATGTTCCCAGCAGGGAGCCCCCCTTACATCAGATGTCCCCAGCGGAGCCCCCCTTTACATCAGATGTCCCCAGCGGAGCCCCCCTTACATCAGATGTCCCCAGCGGAGCCCCCCCCTTACATCAGGTGTTCCCAGCGGGGAGCCCCCCATTACATCAGACGTCCCCAGCAGAGCCCCCCTTACATCGGACGTCCCCAGCGGAGCCCCCCTTACATCAGACGTCCCCAGCGGAGCCCCCTCCTTACATCAGACGTCCCCAGCAAAGCCCCCCCTTACATCAGACGTCCCCAGCAGAGCCCCTCCTTACATCAGACGTCCCCAGCGGAGCCCTTCCTTATATCAGACATCCCCAGCGGAGCCCCCCTTACATCAGACGTCCCCAGCGGAGCCCCCTCCTTACTTCAGACGTCCCCAGCAAAGCCCCCCCTTACATCAGACGTCCCCAGCAGAGCCCCTGCTTACATCAGACGTCCCCAGCAGAGCCCCTCCTTACATCTGGAGTCCCCAGCGGTGCCCCCCCTTACATCAAGAATCCCCAGCGGAGCCCCTCCTTACATCAGGAGTCCCCAGCGGAGCCCCCCCTTACATCAGGAGTCCCCAGTGGAGCCCCCCTTACATCAGGTGTCCCCTGCGGAGCCCCTCCTTACATCAGGAGTCCCCCTTACATCAGGAGTCCCCAGCGGAGCCCCCCCTTACATCAGGAGTCCCCAGCAGAGCCCCCTTACATCAGGTGTCCCTAGCGGAGCCCCCCCTTACATCAGGAGTTCCCAGCGGAGCCCCCCTTACATCAGGAGTCCTCAGCGGAGCCCCCCTCACATCAGGAGTCCCCAGCGGAGCCCCCCTCACATCAGGTGTCCCCAGCGGAGCCCCCCCTCACATCAGGAGTCCTCAGCGGAGCCCCTCTCACATCAGATGTCCCCAGCGGAGCCCCCCTCACATCAGGTGTCCCCAGCGGAGCCCCCTCTTGCATCAGGAGTCCCCAGCGGAGCCCCCCCTTACATCAGGAGTCCTCAGCGGAGCCCCCCCTTACATCAGGAGTCCTCAGCGGAGCCCCCCTTACATCAGGAGTTCCCAGCGGAGCCCCCCCTCGCATCAGGAGTCTCCAGCGGAGCCCCCCTTACATCAGGAGTCCTCAGCGGAGCCCCCCCTTACATCAGGAGTCCCCAGCGGAGCCCCCCTCACATCAGGTGTCCCCAGTGGAGCCCCCCTTACATCAGGAGTCCTCAGTGGAGCCCCCTTACATCAGGAGTCCCCAGCAGGGCCCCCCCTCATATCAGGTGTCCTCAGTGGAGCCCCCCACATCAGGAGTCCCCAGCAGAGCCCCCCCTTACATCAGGTGTCCCCAGTGGAGCCCCCCTCATATAAGAAGTCCCCAGCGGTGAATCCGCCGCCATTACAGAAGGCCAAGGGGGAACAAAATAATGTCTCCGCCGGCCGCGTGGTTACAATAGAACCACTGCCCACCCCTGCCTTTCCATAAGAGACTGGCAGCGGGGAGGAGTGGGGCGGAGCGGGGGGTGGGCGGCGCCGCAGCAGCTCGGTTCTATTGTAGCCACCCAGCTCCACTCCACTTCTGGTCTTCTCAAAAATGGCGGCCGGCGGAGACATTGTACCCTTAGCGGCGGCGGGAAAAAGTGGATTTCTCGGGACATTTCCCGGGAGTTAATAAGAACAAGAAAAGAGTCTAAATCCCGGGAATGTTGCGGGAAATTCGGGACAGTTGGTAAGTTTGCCCTTCCTCCTGACCAAAGCACTTTTTGCAATACGGCACTGCGTCGTTTTAACTGACAATTGCGTGGTCGTGTGACGTTGCACCCAAACAAAGTTGATGTCCTTTTTTCCCACAAATAGAGCTTTCTTTTGGTGGTATTTGATCACATTTGCGATTTTTATTTTTTGCGCTATAAACAAAAAAAGAGTGACAATTTTGAAAAAAAAGCAATATTTTTTACTTTTTGCTATAATAAATATCCCCAAAAAATATATAAAAAATAAATAATTTTTCCTCAGTTCCGATATATATTCTTCTACATATTTTTGGTAAAAAAAAAATCGCAATAAGCGTATATTGATTGGTTTGCACAAAAGTTATAGCGTCTACAAAATAGGGGATAGATTTATGGCATTTTATTATAATTTTTTTTTTATTAGTAATGGCGGCGATCTGCAATTTTTATTGTGACTGCGAAACATTTATAGCGGACATGTCGGACACTTTTGACACTATTTTGGGACCATTGTATTTGTACCATTATATAAATATACAGCGATCGGTGCTATAAAAATGCACTGATTACTGTGTAAATGACACTGGCAGGGAAGGGGTTAACACTAGGGGGCAATCAAGGGGTTAAGTGTGTCCTAGGGATTGATTCTAACTGTGGGAGGGATAGGCTACCTAGGACATGACAGCGATCACTGCTCCCGATGACAGGGAGCTGCAGATCTCTGTTCTGTCACTAAGCAGAATGGGGAAATGCCTTGTTTACATAGGCATCTCCCCGTTCTGCCACTTCGTGACACGATCGCGGGACATCGAGTCCGCGGTCACGGAGCACGCAGCGGGCGCTCGTGCCCACAATGTCGCGTTTTAAAGGGGACGTACCCGTACACCCATTTGCGCAGCCGTGCCATTGTGCCGACGTATATCGGTGTGCACTGGTTGGCAAGCAGTTAATTACTTGACCCCCAGAAGATTTACCCCCCCTTCATGACCAGGCCAATTTTAAGCTTTTACCACTCTCACACTTTGAATGACAATTGCACGGTTATGCAACACTGTACCCATATGACATTTTTATATATTTTTTTTCACACAAATAGAGCTTTCTTTTGGTGGTATTTAATCACCACTGGGTTTTTTATTTTTTGCTAAATAAACAAAAAAATACAGAAAATTGTGGAAAAGTGCATAGTTTGTTATAAAATTTAGCAAACAGGTCAAATTTCTCCTTCACTGATGTGCGCTGATGAGGCGGCACTTACAGTATCTCACAAAAGTGGGTACACCCCTCACATTTTTGTAAATTTTTTATTCTATCTTTTCATGTGACAACATTGAAGAATTGACACTTTGCTACAATGTAAAGTAGTGAGTGTACAGCTTGTATAACAGTGTAAATTTACTGTTCCCTCAAAATAACTCAACACACAGCCAGGGCCGATCCTAGGGTCACCGGCGCCTGGGTGCAGAAATATTTCTGGCGCCCCCACATGGGCGTGGTCATCTTACCAACTCCTCCCCTTTAGAAATGTTTCTATGGCAACGACTCAAACACAGAGATGCTCCCCTAAGAAGTCTATTACCCTGGGATCCTCCCATGATCTTTTAACAATAAAAAAAATACAGGAAGAGCGTACACTAATGAGACCTGGAGGGGGTCTCTCTGATGCACACAGAGATGGCTTCTGTTAGAGAGTCTGTTAGAAAGAGCCCCCAGACATATTACAGGAAATGGTCAGAGACTGCAATCATGGTACAGGAGATGGTCAGAGACCACAGACATAGTACAGGAGATGGTCAGAGACTGCAGACATGATACAGGAGATGATCAGAGACTGCAGACAGGATATAAGAGATGATTAGAGACTGCAGACATACTACAGGAGATGGTCAGAGACTGCAGACATAGTACAGGAGATGGTCAGAGACTGCAGACATAGTACAGGAGATGATCAGAGACTGCAGACAGGATATAAGAGATGATCAGAGACTGCAGACATAGTACAGGAGATGGTCAGAGACTGCAGACATAGTACAGGAGATGATCAGAGACTGCAGACAGGATATAAGAGATGATCAGAGACTGCAGACATAGTACAGGAGATGGTCAGAGACTGCAGACATAGTAGAGGAGATGGTCAGACTGCAGACATGGTACAGAAGATGGTCAGAGACTGCAGACATGATACAAGAGATGATCAGAGACTGCAATCATAGTACAGGAGATGGTCAGAGACTGCAGACATAATACAGGAGATGATCAGAGACTGCGGACACAGTACAGGAGATGATCAGAGACTGCAGATATAATACAGGAGATAGTCAGAGACTGCAGACACAGTACAGGAGATGGTCAGAGACTGCAGTTCCTATGGACGTTAGTAGATAATGGCCGATCGGCCCTCTCACCTGACCCAGCGATACAGCAACGGTTCCTCTGATCAGGAGTCAGCTCACTCTGAATTGCCCATGGCGACTCCGTTGGGTAGAGCCCAGATCTGTATTCCTGCAATGACTCCATTCCTTTCTCCGCCAGGGATGGCGCTAGGCTGTGTGGCTTTCCCTCTGGTGGCGCAGGGCAGCGGGGTTCTCTCTCTGATGGTGTTCCCTCACCACTGTCCTCTCCCTCTGGGGTCCTGGGTGTACTTCCTTGAAAGCTTTCCCGGGCTCCTGGCTCTCTCTCTCTCTCCCATTCAGCTGAGCATGCTGTGTGGGCTGCAGTTTCTGTGTTACAGTGGGGCTGCCAGTCCTCGGGACTATATGTCCCACAATCCTCTTCTCTGCTCCTTTTTCTATTCTGTTTCTTCCCTGGGCATATGAAGGCGGGGGAAGATACATAGTGGGCGGCTGTGCTGGCAAGCAGCGCTCACTAGTACAGCAGCGCATGCGAAAGGGAGGGGGGAAAGAAGAGCCTGCAGCTGCATTGGCGTCACTAGGGTTGGGGTCACCCCACTTCCACCAACTATAGTCGCCCCTCAGTACAGACCCCCCTCCACTAAGTATAGACCCCCCTCCATCAGTGCAGAACCCGCACTAAGTATAAACCCCTACCTCAGTACAGACCTTACTCAGTACAGACCCCCCCCAGGAAAACCCCCCCTCCATTTGTACAGACCCCCCCAGGACAGATCTCCCCCTCCATTAGTACAGACCCCACAGGACAAACCACCCCTCCATTAGTACAGACCCCCCATTAGTACAGACCCCCAGGACAGACCCCCTCCTCCATTAGGACAGACCCCCCATTAGTACAGACCCCCCTCCATTAGTACAGACCCCCCATTAGTACAGACCCCCCTCCATTTGTACAGACCCCCCTCCATTAGTACAGACCCCCTAGGACAGACTCCCCCTCCATTAGTACAGACCGCCCCAGGACAGACCCCCCTCCATTAGTATAGACCCCCCAGGACAGACACCCCCTTCATTAGTACAGACCCCCCCAGGAAAGACCCCCCCTCTATTAGTACAGACCCTCAGGACAGACCCCATTAGTACAGACCCCCAGGACAAACCCCCCTCAATTAGTACAGACCCCCCCTCAATTAGTATAGACCCCCCAGGACAGACCCCCCCTCCATTAGTACAGACCCCCCAAGACAGACCCCCCCTCCATTAGTACAGACCCCCCGGGACAGACCCCCTCATTAGTACAGACCCCCCAGGACAGACCCCCCTCCATTAGTACAGACCCCCCAGGACAGACCCCCCTCCATTAGTACAGACCCCCCAGGACAGACCCCCCTTCATTAGTACAGACCCCCCTCGATTAGTGCAAACCCCCAGGAAAGACCCCCCTCTATTAGTACAGACCCCCAGGACAGACCCCCCCATTAGTACAGACCCCCCAGGACAGACCCCCCATTAGTACAGTCCCCACCTGGACAGACCCCCCTCAATTAGTACAGACCCCCCTCAATTAGTATAGACCCCCCAGGACAGACCCCCCCTCCATTAGTACAGACCCCCCTCAATTAGTATAGACCCCCAGGACAGACCCCCCTCCATTAGTACAGACCCCCCAAGACAGACCCCCCTCCATTAGTACAGACCCCAGAACAGACCCCCCTCCATTAGTACAGACCCCCAGGACAGAACCCCCCTCCATTAGTACAGACCCCCCTCCATTAGTACAGACCCCCGCAGAGAGAGCCCCCCTCCATTAGTACAGACCCCCCCTCCATTAGTACAGACCCCCCAGGACAGAGCCCCCCTCCATTAGTACAGACCCCCCTCCATTAGTATAGACCCCCAGGACAGACCCCCCCCTCCATTAGTACAGACCCCCCCCCCTCCATTAGGGTATGATAAAAACACCCGGGCGGCAGCTGGAGAGGAGAGGACAGTTTGCAGCCGCGCCACCCGGGTGGAGAACAGAGCAGTAAACAGCAGGCAGGAGTGAGAGACACAGAGAGGAGAACGTGTCAGGCACGGACAGCCCCCCCCCCGCACGACATCACTCTCCACACAGAGACCAGCCGCTCTGCCGCCATCTCCGGCTGGCTGTTCTCCTTCTCTGACAGGAGGAGGGAGGGGCTTGAGCAGTTAACACAGCGGCGCCTTTTCTTCTTAGAACACCGGCGCCGGACACAAACAAGAGGATGAGGAGAGAACAGAGCACTCTGGCGCTTCAGCGCCCCCACCTTTCTGGCGCTCGGGTGCACTGCACCCCGTGCACCCCGTCTGGGATGGGCCCTGCACACAGCCATTAATGTCTAAACCTCTGGCAACAAAAGTCAGTACACCCCTAAGTGAAAATTTCCAAGTTGGGCCCAAAGTGTCAATATTTTGTGTGCCCAAAATTATTTTCCAGTACTGCCTTAACCCTCTTGGGCATGGAGTTCACCAGAGCTTCACAGATTGCCACTGGAGTCCTCTTCCACTCCTCCATCACATCACGGAGCTAGTGGATGTTAGAGACCTTGCGCTCCTCCACCTTGCGTTTGAGGACGCCCCACAGATGCTCAATAGGGTTGAGATCTGGAGACATGCTTGGCCAGTCCATCACCTTTACCCTCAGCTTCTTTAGCAAGGTAGTGGTCATCTTGGAGGTGTGTTTGGGGTCGTTATCATGTTGGAATACTGCCCTGCGGCCCAGTCTCTGAAAGGAGGGGATCATGCTCTGCTGCAGTATGTCACAGTACATGTTGGCATTCATGGTTCCCTCAATGAACTGTAGCTCCCCAGTGGCGGCAGCACTCATGCAGCCCCAGACCATGACACTCCCACCACCATGCTTGACTGTAGACAAGACACACTTGTCTTTGTACTCCTCACCTGGTTGCCGCCACACACGCTTGTCACCATCTGAACTAAATAAGTTTATCTTGGTCTCATCAGACCACAGGACATGGTTCCAGTAATCCATGTCCTTAGTCCGCTTGTCTTCAGCAAACTGTTTGCGGGCTTTCTTGTGCATCATCTTTAGAAGAGGTTTGCTTCTGGGACGACAGCCATGCAGACTAATTTGATGCAGTGTGCTGCGTATGGTCTGAGCACTGACAGGCTGACCCCCCACCCCTTCAACCTCTGCAGCAATGCTGGCAGCACTCATACGTCTATTTCCCAAAGACAACCTCTGTATATGACGTTGAGCATGTGCACTCAACTTCTTTGGTTGAATATGGTGAGGCCCCTTCTGAGTGGAACCTGTCCTGTTATACCGCTGTATGGACTTGGCCACCGTGCTGCGGCTCAGTTTCAGGGTCTTGCCAATCTTCTTATAGCCTAGGCCATCTTTATGTAGAGAAACAATTCTTTTTTTTCAGATCATCAAAGAGTTCTTTGCCACGAGGTGCCATGTTGAACTTCCAATGACCAGTATGAGAGAGTGAGAACACCAAATTTAACACACCTGCTCCCCATTCACACGTGAGACCTTGTAACACTAACGAGTCACATGACACCGGGGAGGAAAAATGGCAAATTGGGCCCAATTTGGACATTTTCACTTAGGGGTGTACTGACTTTTGTTGCCAGCGGTTTAGACATTAATGGCTGTGTGTTGAGTTATTTTGAGGGGACAGCAAATTTACACTGTTATACAAGCTGTACACTCACTACTTTACATTGTAGCAAAGTGTAATTTCTTCAGTGTTGTCACATGAAAAGATAGAATAAAATATTTACAAAAATGTGAGGGGTGTACTCACTTTTGTGAGATACTGTGTATGTATATATATATATATATATATATATATATATATATATATATATACAGTACTGTACATAGTTATGTCGCTTATGCCGCGTACACACAAGTGAACTTTTCGACCGGACTGGTCCGACGGACCGAGTCCGGCGGACAATTTGACCGTGTGTGGGCTTCATCAGACCTGCAGCGGACTTTTTCGGTCGAAAATCTGACGGGCTTTAGATTTGGAACATGTTTCAAATCTTTATGTTGGAACTCCGCCGGACCAAGTTCCTATTGAAAAATCCGCTCGTCTGTATGCTAGTCCGACAGACGAAAAACTACACTAGGGCAACTATTGGCTACTGGCTATGAACTTGCTTATTTTAGTCCGGTCGTACGTCATCACGTACGAATCCGTCGGACTTTGGTGTGATCATGTGTAGGCAAGTCCGTTCGTTGGGAAAGTCAGTCGAAAAGTCAGTCGGACCAGTCCGGGCGAAAAGTCCGCTCCTGTGTACGCGGCATAAGCCTTGTTTCTATGTTCTATGCATAAAAACATAGGAACTGGGATGCAGAAAAATGGCAGCAGGTGCTCTGAATTGATGAGTCAAAATGTGAAATATTTGGCTGTAGCAGGAGACAGTTTGTTTGCTGAAGGGCTGTAGAGAGTTACAATAATGAGTGCAGGCAACAGTGAAGCATGGTGAAAGTTCCTTGCAAGTTTTGGGCTGCATTTCTGCAAATGGAGTTGGTTTTTTGTTAGGATCAATGGTGTCCTCAATGCTGAGAAATACATTATTATTACTTATCCATTAAGCCATATCATTAGGGAGGCATGTGATTGGCCCTAAATTTATTCTGCTGCAGGACAATGACGTCATACATACAGCCAATGTCATAAGAATCTTCAGTGTAAAGAAGAACAAGGAGCCCTGGAAGTGATGGTTTGACCCCCACAGAGCCGTCATCTCAACAACATTGAGTATGTACTGGATGGACTTGTGTCTTTTTCAACCAGATTAACGATGTAACTATGTAACATGAAGAGACAGGATTTGAGGCAGCCGACAACCACAGAAGATGTGTGATTCGTTCCCCAAGATGTTTGGAATGACCTACCTGCCGAGTTCCTTCAAAAACTGTGAGCAAATGTACCTAGAAGAATTGATGCTGTTTTGAAGGTGTAGGGGGACAGTTCTGTTTCCCTAAAAAGTCTTCCACATCAGTTTATAGGCACTGTTTGCAGAATAGAGAAGACTGTTTCCCTGCTAATTGTGTAGCTTTATAAGAAAGCTACGCAGAAGAGAATAAGAAAACAGGATTTCATGCGAAACTGGTACTAAGGTTTTAAGCAGTGCTGTTTTTTAAGCAGCTCGTCACACTTGGCAATAAAATAGGACCCCACCACAGATAGTACCTTATCAGCCACAGCCTGTGAATGATACCTTGAGTCCGAACACCCGATCTCTGACCTGGCCGGTCCCCAGGGCCGTCTTTAAGGCAGGGCAAAAGGGGCAGCTGCCCTGGGCCCTGTCATTGTTGTGGGGCCCAAAGCAGCTGCCTCATACTTGCCAACTATCCCAGTATGAATTCCCTTGTCCCTTGAAGTTTTAGTCCTTGCTGTGTCCTGATATCTCAGTGTGAAGTGCTGCTACTAATGCTGCCCAGCTCTGCCCTATTGTTGTGTACAGATGACTCACCTGCAGACCCTGTGTTTACATGGAAATAACCGGCATTCATATGTAAATAGCAGCAGCATTCATATGTAAATAGCTGTAGCAGGCGGCATAGATATGTAAATAGAGGCGGTATTCATATGTATATCATGCCCCCTGCAGTGAGGAGATGATGTGCTGTAACCTCTAACAACCAATCAGTGAGCAGTATTACTGTACAGTAATCTCTAGCAACCAATCAACAAGCAGAAATCATGTGCTGTAACATCTAACAACTAATCAGTGAGCCATAATGTTTGATGTAACCTCTAGCAACCAGTCAGTAAGGGTAATGATACACTGTAACCTCTGGCAACCAATCGCTTCCTGATCTGATACAGTAAACTGATTTTAAGTCTAGCTGTTATTTATTGTATGTCTCAGAGCAGGTGGAGAGCAAAACTGTATGGGGGAGTGGGCCCAAGAAAACGTTTGCCCAGGGTCCACTTAATATTAAAGAAGGCCCTGCCGGTCCTCCAGACGCAGGAACTGCAGAAATCCTACCTAAGCACACATTGTGCCTGAAATAGGGCAAGGCAAGCCATTCAGCAGAATACACTCATGCAAAGGACAGTAATAAGTAACACATAGTATGGAAAGTAGAAAGAAAAGTAAAAATAAAAATTTCAACAGTCAAGGTTCTTGGAAAGAGTACTTCTCCATGACACCGGCTTACAGAAATAAGCACAGCACAAGGGCAAAACGTTTGCTTACCTTCGCTGGCAGAAGTGAATTCCCAGGTTGTGGTGTTCTATTTCTTAGCCATGTCTGCAGAGTTTCTCTCACCGGCGCGAAGGACCCCACTTTGTAGGAGAAACCTCAAGACTCATGGGTTTCAGTGACATTTTGACTGCTGAAGCCAGATTGAAAAATAGATGTATTTATTATACACGCCTGTAGTTTAGCTACAGGCAGGGAGAGCAGCACAATCACAGTACATGTTGATTTCAAAAGAATTGCTCTGTCTAGCTAGGGCCTTGTAATACAATTTATATGTTTTACCAAAGGGTGGGAACTAGCTAGCTAAAGGTTCTTTGTAGTAAAAACTTGATTGAAATGCAAAATACTTGGTTCACATAGACATGTCACTTCCAGCAGTTCTCTGGGAAAAGGCCGAGATAGCTTTGCAAATGAAGGTGTAAATAGCATTTGAACACAACAGCTGTTACACATATGACTTCTAACAATTTGCATCAAATATATCTGCTTAATCAGAAATACATATTTTGATAATCATAAATAAATGTTTGATAAATGAAATGGCTATTCCATTTACCCCAGCAAAGGCAAAGGGCGATCACACCAAATATTGATTTGATTTGTATTTCTCTTCTGCTCATTTACTTTCCATTTTGTTAATTGATAAAAATAAACTATTAACACTTCTATTTTGAAAGTATTCTTAATTTACAGCATTTATATATTACAATTGTTAGTGGTCCAAGTTGCAATTTAGGTTGTCTATCTTTTTTTTCTCATCAGTTAAGCTTTAAAAATTAAAATGCATCACTAATTCTGTTAACCAGATATGCATGAGAAATAATCTTACTTTTGTGGAATGTTTAAAGTTACAGATCAAAGTCTGAGGACATCACTGTTAAATATTGATAGGAACGTACTTACTGCGCAATCCCATTTTCCAACTTCTTAAATAAAGATTTGCAGATATACTGTACGCATTTCTTCCGGAAACACTGTGAGTAACTACTTGCCACTTGTTCTATAACCTGGAGATTCTGTTTTGTTGTGGCCTCTTTTAGCAGATCATAAAAGTGATCCAGTTTGTTATCTTTCTTAGTGAAATCTTTGGGTTGGCCACATAGATCTAAACTTCTGTGATACGACAGAAGATTTAAATCTGACTGGTTGCTTTGGAACAGTGCAGGAAGCCTTTAAAATACTAATAATGTAGGTTGTGTCTGATTATTGGTAGAGATGTCCAAATTGGTCACATTGTTAGGAAATATTAGATTGTATAAAGTAGTTGGAAAGTATAAATTGCAGGTAAAGTAGTCATGATGTGCAAAATTCTGCGAGGAGAAAATAGTGAAATATTGTAATTTTTTTTAACCTGTATGACCAGGCTACTGTCTGTCTGTAAAAATACTTTGTACAGGCTGAAGGGCCATTGCTTTTTTGCACGCACCTGTCATTCCAGCCAAGAGAATCTGGTGATTCTTGCCACTGGACTCCAATGTATGCTGCTAAACGGCCGTATAAAGGTGGTACAGTGCAAAAAGAATGCCGGAAACTCGATTGCTTCTTCTTAAAACTTTATTGAGCACAAACAGCAGTGCGACATCAAAACTCTACCATGTTTCGGCAAAAGCCTTCCTCATAGCATTGCTATGAGGAAGGCTTTCGCCGAAACATGTTAGCGTTTTAATGTCTCGCTGCTGTTTGTGCTTGTGACGAACCCCTGTCCTCAACAGGTCTATGTCCGCTGTAAATGCTTCCTTTGCCCGGAACCAGCATTATCCAAGACTCTTTAGCCCACCCAGTCACCAGCCGTAACTCAGTGTAGGGTGAACAACATTAAAACTCCTTTATTCAAGCACATGTTACAACAGATATATAACTCAGGGCGGGGTAAACTGTCCAATCACAATAGACACACAGGTCAGGTGTATTCAAACATCTCATCAGTAAACAGTCTTATCAGCAGGGAGAGCTGTTGGAGGAATTCGCCCCCACCAATCTCACAGCTAATTTACATACACATCCCATAATATCCAAGGCAGACAGACACAATAGAACATTAGAATACAACCCCACCCCAAACGATCACAGCAAAGAGTCCACAACAGCATGAGACAACACACAATATATACATATATACAACATTCCAGTGTGTCTATATAGCACAGATCATAGTGGGGTTCTCAGGCCCCCTGGGTCCCTAATGAACACAGGGTGATTTACACATAAGAGGGTCCGGGGAAGCTGGACACGGAGTTTCCAGAGCTCTCCAAGGTAAGCTGAGTTCCACAAACCCCCCACCCAAATTGACTCCTGTCACACATCTCCCCTTTCGGCAGGAGACTAACACGGGTTGACTCCAAAGTTAGTCAGTAGTTCCAGTCCCCCAATGCTGGTATCCACACAGTACCCCAAATACATTTTCCCAGACATAGCATTACTCACCCAGCCAACCTCTGCCTCTCTCAGAGAACACGCCCACCGCTGGGGAGAGGCATGGACTGGCCCTTCTTCCTGGAGTCCTTTTAGCCGCTGGAGAGAAAACCGGGTGACTGAGCTCACTCCATCATGCTGTTGGGGATCTGGGCCGACTTCCCAGAATCCCTGGGGTATACAAGTGGAGACTGAAGTCCCATCCACATTTGGTAGGTGAACTCCCCCCCCTGCTTGCAAAGCATGACTGACATCCTCCTGTCTCAGTGCCGCACCATTTTCTGGGGTTGTGTCAGTGGAGACCGAAGTCCCCTCCACTTTCACAGGAACTCCCTCTTCTGTTAGTTGAGGGCATAGGACAGCAGCACTCTGCTGTGTTGCCAGCCCTTCTGCTGGGTTGCTGTGAGTGGAGACGACAGTCCCATTCACCGATATCAGCTCAAGCTGCAGTTGTGTGTGGAGGGCAGTAGCTTTCTGCCCTGTTAGCACTTCAGGTGAGGACCCCACATCATCCACTCCGGCTAACCGCTGGAGCGGAAGGCCGGCTTCTTCCACTCCCAAACTGTGGATTTGCTGCTGGGGTGGAAGGATGAGCTCCATCTCTCCCAAGCTGTGTAGCTGCCATTGGGGAGGTGAGCCGGCTGCTTCCTCAGCTGTTCCCTCATCTGGCTGCTGGGATGACATTTCTCTGTCACTGTCTCCCAGGTGCACGAATCCTTGTTGGGGAGTGACCATCTCCTTCTCCCGCTGGGCCTTCGGAATTCCTGCAGGTGTGGGGCAGAGGTCTTGGATCCTCTGTCCGGTTGCCAGCGCTTTAGCTGGAGAAGTTTGTTGTAACTCCACAGATGCTGCTGGCAGAAAATCCCATGTCCCTGTCAGTGTTGTGGGAGAAAGGCTGACTACCTCTTCTCTCAAGAAGGCCGAAGCCACTGTAGGTGCTAGGTAGAGGCCAGCGGCACTCTGCCCTGTTGCCAGCGATTTAGCTGGGAGTAGAAGCTTCACTACATCCGCTTGTAGCTGGGGAGAGGGGCTGACTGTCCCGTCTCCCTGGAACTCTGTGGTTGTTGCAGGTGCTGGGCAGAGGTTGGTAGCACTCTGCCCTGTTGCCAGCACTTCTGCTGGGGACTCCACATCATCCACTCCGGCTAACTGTTGGGGAGTGACCGTCACCTTCTCACCATGGACCCCTGGCACTGCTGCAGGTGTGGGGCAGAGGTCTTGGACCCTCTGTCCGGTGGCCAGCGCTTCAGCTGGGGAAGTCTCTGGTAACTCCACAGATGCAGCTGTTGGTGCTGGGCATTGCTCAGTGAAGTTTGGTCCTAATACCAGCTCTTCTGCTGGAGGCTCACCAGGTTGTTCTTCTTCAGCAGAACGGTCTATCAAATCCCCAATCCTTATAACTGGTGTCCTGGGATAGAGATTGTTCATCTCCTGTCCGTAGAACGAAGAAGAGGTTACTGGTACTGGGCAGAGCTCAGTGATGTCTGGTCCTAATACCAGCTCTCCTGCTGGGTTGGTGGCATCATTCTGGGGCTAGCATAGCTTTGCCCTGTTGTCAGCACTTCAGCTTTGGAGACGGCAATCTCTGGAGTTTCCACTGACGATTCCCTGGCATGCTGCTGAGCGTGTTCTAGCAGTTTTCTGTATGCCCTTTCCAGATGCTGTTCCTTCCTTAGCAAATCGAGTTTAGGTTTAAGCTCTGAGACCCCTGCAAGACCAAGCATAGCCTCTCTGTATTCTCGCAGGTCTTCAAGGGTAGGTTCCCCTTCATCGCCAAACACAAAACAATCTGAAAGGCTCTCCCACAGAAATCCAGGGCCACCAAAGTCATATCCCTCCGGAGAGCATTCTGTTTCCTCTAAATATTCCTCCTCTGTGTGCCATTGCAGAGCCCAATCCTGATTGTCCAGCTCTATCTCCTGCTGGATCAGCCGGTCCAACTCAGTCATCCATTGCTCCTGGGGCCACTCTCCCAGGAATTGCATCCACAACTCCCGTTGTTCACTGGCCTGTTGCTCTGGGGTTGGAAAGCACTTGCCCTGTTGCATACCAGCAACCTGGAGGGCTCTAATCCAGAGTCCTACCCGAATCTGCTGCCTGACCTCCAGGTATTCATCCGCAGACACAGACCTGGTGTATGCTAAAAGGACGACCCGCAGCAGCCCCGGATGCCAGATCCATATTTCTGCTGGGGTAACTGAAGTCTGCTATCCTGATCCTGGATCCAGGTGGACGTTTGGACGTGTTCACAGCCAGGAAGCACGATCCCGCTGCTGCCAACCAGTTGTGATGAACCCCTGTCCTCAACAGGTCTATGTCCGCCGTAAATGCTTCCTTTGTCCGGAACCAGCACTATCCAAGACCCTTTAGCCCACCCAGTCACCAGCCGTAACTCAGTGTAGGGCGAACAACATTAAAACTCCTTTATTCAAGCACATGTTACAACAGATATATAACTCAGAGACACCCCCCCTCACCCTTGGATTCAGGGCGGGGTAAACTGTCCAATCACAATAGACACACAGGTCAGGTGTATTCAAACTTCTCATCAGTAAACAGTCTTATCAGCAAGGAGAGCTGTTGTAGAAATTTGCCCCCACCAATCTCGCAGCTAATTTACATACACATCCCATATTATCCAAGGCAGACAGACACAATAGAACATTGGAATACAACCCCAACCCAAACGATCACAGCAAAGAGTCCACAACAGCCTGAGACAACACACAATATATACATATATACAACATTCCATTGTGGCTGTACAGTGTGTCTAAATAGCACAGATCATAGTGGGGTTCTCAGGCACCCTGGGCCTCTAATGGACACAGGGTGATTTACACATAAGAGGGTCCGGGGAAGCTGGACACGGAGTTTCCAGAGCTCTCCAAGGTAAGCTGAGTTCCACAAACCCCCCACCCAAATTGACTCCTGTCACAGTGCTCAATAAAGATTTAAGAAGAAGCAATCGAGTTGCCGGCATTCTTTTTGCAATTTTGATGTATGTGACACAATGGCTTGAGCACCGTTATTCAGCTCATCATCCTATAAACATGCAGTAGAGCTTGGGGGAGTCTTTGTCTACATTATAAAGGGGGTACAGTGCCTTGCAAAAGTGAAATGATGTCCACCTGTGTGCAATCTAAGTGTCACATGATCTGTCATTACATTTACACACCTTTATAAAAGTCCCCAGAGGCTGCAACACCTAAGCAAGAGGCACCACTAATCAAACACTGCCATGAAGACCAAGGAGCTCTCCAAACAAGTAAGGGACAATGTTGTTGAGAATTACAAGTCAGGGTTAGGTTATAAAAAAATATCCAAGTCTTTGATGATCCCTAGGAGTACATCAAATTTATCATAATCAAATGGAAAGAACATGGCACAACAGCAAACCTACCAAGAGACGGCCACACACCAAAACTCAGACAGGGCAAGGGGGCATTAATCAGAGAGGTGGCACAGAGACCCAAGATAACCCTGGAGGAGCTGCAGAGTTCCACAGCAGAGACTGGAGTGTCTGTACATAGGACGACAATAAGCCGTACGCTCCATAGAGTTGGGCTTTATGGCAGAGTGGCCAGAAGAAAGCCATTACTTTCAGCAAAAATAAAATGGCACATCTTGAGTTTGGGGAAAGGCATGTGGAAGACTCCCAAAATGTATGGAGGAAGGTGCTCTGGTCTGAAGAGTCTAAAATTGAACTTTTTGGCCATCAAAGTAAACGCTATGTCTGGCGCAAACCCAACACATCACATCACCCAAAGAACACCATCAGCAGTCAGGAGTTGAGGGAAAGATGGATGGTGCTAAATACAGGGATACTCTTGAGCAAAACCTGTACCACTCTGTGTGTGATTTGAGGCTAGGATGGAGGTTCACCTTCCAGCAGGACAATGACCCCAAACGCACTGCTAAAGCAACACTTAAGTGGCTTAAGGGAAAACATGTAAATGTGTTGGAAAAGCCCAGAAAAGGCCAGAAAATCTGTGGTCAGACTTAAAGATTGCTATTCACAAGCGCAAACCATACAACTTGAAGGAGCGGGAGCAGTTTTGCCAGGAGGAATGGGCAAAAATCCCAGTGGGTAGATGTGGCAAGCTCATAGAGACTTATCCAAAGCAACTTGGAGCTGTGATAGCCGCAAAAGGTGGCTCTACAAGTATTGACTTTAGGGGGGTGAATAGTTATGCACATTTAATTTTTCTGTTATTTTGTCCTATTTGTTGTTTGCTTCACAATAAAAAAAAAACATCTTTAAAGTTGTGGTCAGGTTCTGTAAATTAAATGATGCAAATCCTCAAACATTCAATGTTAATTCCAGGTTGTGAGGCAAAAAAACACGAAAAATGCCAAGGGGGGTGAATACTTTTGCAAGGCACTGTATACGACGTTCTGTCTTTGACTTAATTATTTTCCTGGTTGTGCTGATAAAAAGTGGTATGGTCCACTGCTCTCACCATATGGAAACCCACGCTGAGAAATACCATTCATCACTGCAATGCATGCATTTAGACAGGGAGTGACTGGGTGGAGGCTGCAGGAGAAAAACAGCAGTACTGAGATGCAGGGACTGGCAGTCAGGGGAGGCAGAGCCTCATCTGCCATGAACATAAAACAAAAAAAAACAATCGCGCTTCGAGGGTCGTAGCTCGGCGACATAGGATAGCTGAAGTCCTACCCCACCGCTAGTCAGAGGTTGGGGCTCCTTGCGCAGCCTGTCAGAAGCTACACACAGAGCGGCCAGTTTAAATACAAGCTGGCATACTCTGTTTGCAGCAGACTGAGAGGATGAGTTCACAGTGCCTCTCCTCACTTCTTTTTGTAGCAGACACCGTAGGGGGAATAACATTTTTATGTCACATGGTATTTGCGCAGCAATTTTTCGAACTAGTTTTTTTTGTGGAAAGAAACTGTTTCATAAATAAAGAAAAAAAAAACAGTAAAGTTAGCCCAATTTTTTTGCATAATGTGAAAGATGATGTTACGCAGAGTAAATAGATACCTAACATGTCACGCTTTAAAATTGCGTAAACTTCAGTATTTAAAAATCTCCATAGGCGACGCTGTAAATTTTTTTCTACAGGTTACATGTTTAGAGTTACAGAGGAGGTCTAGTGCTAGAATTATTGCTCTCGCTCTAACGATCGCACCTATGTAACCTGTGTGTATCTGGCTCTGATACTAGCCAGTGCCTCACCAGCCAATGACCTCACTGCACATCCCTGCTGAGATGCAACAAAGGAAGCAAAAAGGTGAAAACAAGTATTTTATTTAAGAAAATGTTTTTAGGGTTTACAAATACTTTCACTCTTTTACAGGCAATGGATAACGTGGATCTGAGTGACCCACCAGCTGGTCTGGAAAATGAGTTCTATACACTACTGACACCTGATGCAATTCATTTTCTGGCTGAACTTACTACAGTTTTTAATAATGATGTTGATAGGGTGAGTATTTTTTACAAAGTGAGTATTATTAGTAAGAAGAATTGTCAACCTAATTTTATGTTTTTGTTGGTGTTATGACACATTTGCAGATTTTGTGGCAAAGAGCAGCACGGAAAGTTGAGCTTGACATGAAAAATGGTTATCCAGACTTCCCTCTGGAAAACACTCACATTCGAGATGATCCACACTGGAGTGTTGCAGCTGTTCCCCAAAGACTGCAGAACAGACATGTGGATATTGGTGATACAGCACCTTGTCAGACTGAGCGGTTTCACCGAGCCCTACTGTCGTCTGCCCAAGGAATTCAGGTACAGTTTATACTAGAGGTCAGCGTGCAGAAAATCTTTTATGTTACATCAAACCCCTTTTTTACCTTCATCTTTCTTCCGTTATGAATGTTATGAGTGGAGGGTACCAATTTGGACTTGTATTTTACTAAATACAGTAAGGCTTGTATTTTCCAAAACAGGTCAGTTTTGTACAAATTGAAAGGATGGGGGGGGGGGGCTGTTCCAATTGAAAGCATCTGAAATTTGTGCCCGCTGCAACAGTGGCTATAATTTTTGCCTCACAATGGCCACAGCAGGTGTACACCCCCAGCTACTGCCTTTGCTGCTGAAGAGGGAGCCAGGTGGCTTTGCATTATTTTTGTGCTACTTCTTTTGATAGTGGAAACCCCTTGCATCTATGGACACAGAGTGCGGCTCAGAATCAAGCCTGCACAAGTGTCCCCATAGCAAGCGGCTTACTATGAAGGCACTGGGCAGGGGTGAGGGGTGGGAACCCCAGAAAAGGAGGATTGGGGCTGCTCTGTGCAAAACCATTGCACAAAGGAGGTAAGTATGGCATGTTTGTTATTTAAAAAAAAAATACTTCTACAATCGTTTTCAGATCTGATATATGTGAGTAGGAAACAGTTTTTGATAGCTTTTAAATTGTGCTTTCTTTGAACAGAAATCTAGTTTTATGTATGATTATAAGTAGTCAAAAATTTGTAGTATATAAAGTTTTACGTACATTGTGACAAAGCAGGGCCCTGCCGCTGTGAAAATGGAAATATAAATGACACAGATTGTATGCATGTATGCAGAGCAGAGTGAGAGACTCCAGAGTATCAATTATGAGTGGAGAAAACTGTTTTTACAGCTTTTGGTATTCCCAGATTAGGTTCCAAGTTTGGAGACTTCAAAGAGTTTTGGGAGGGAAGAAATCTCCAACCTAGTGTCCGTGTCTTGCATGAGACTAGCAGGCTGTGAGTGGAGGTACACACAGCTCTTAAAATAAAGGACTTGGGCATTGTTCAGAGCTTCTATCTGGAAACAGGGGTGTGCTCCACTCAAGGGACAGCACTCTATGCTGGAGGAGAGATTCCATGAGCATCTGACTTGGAGGGTTGAGGCAGCTAAGCGAGTCTGGGAGACTGGGAAAGCAAGGACGGCTAAGTGAGTCCAGTGAACTAAGGGAATCTAGAGGTCTTGGGGGAGTGAGAGAGCCTGGGGTGCCATAAGATCCACTGTTGAGAGTCCTGGAAGTTGGCCCGTGCAGCAGGCTGCTGTAACTACAGGCTGAGTGAGCCAGGAGAGCCCAGAAAGCCAGGGGAGCAGAGTAGGACAGTCTGAGGGACCAGTGAAAAGAGCAGCGGTGCTGCTGAAGAGGGAGCCAGGTGACTTTGCATTATTTTTGTGTTGATAGTGGAAGCCCCTGTGTGGGCAAGTTTTCTGTTGAACTTTTATTTCATGTTTAAAAAAATTGGGCCGACCAGCCCTAAAATAAAGGTCGGACTGGCAGGATCTCACTAAAATTGTTATTACCCCTGAGTTGATAACCACTCAAGATCACAACATACTTATTGTGCATATTGATTAAAACCAAGCTGAACATTTATGCCTCGTTTCCACCGAGCGGATCGGTTCGGGTCGGATCGGTTTGGACGGCCTAGAATGGTCCGGCCTATTCAGGCGAGCGTTTCCACTGCAAGTGGGACCGACAGGGGCCATACGTGGGTTTAGAAAAAATGCCGTCATGGCGTCACACGTCCACCAATCAGTGTAAAGTATCGTAGCTCCGCCCTAACCGAACCGTTCCATTTTCTATGGCCCCACATCTGAAGCAGGACCCTGAATGGAACGGTTCGGTTCGGTTGTATGGGCCGCTTTCATAATGGAAACACCCAAAATAGCGTACCGTACCGAACCGATCCACTCGGTGGAAACGAGGCATTAGTAATCAGTTCTTATATGATGACAGCCAATTCAATGGATTCTTATATATTTTTTGTTACTTAGGTGGATTTTGATGATGGAAACTGTCCAACATTTGCCAATCAGATAAAAGGAATTTTTAATGTCTACCAAGTTGTTTATAACAAGGTACCAGGTAACATACTGCACATACGCTACTGAAAAACATGAAATAAATTACACACAGTATCTGTATGTCATTGTATATGTGTTAATTCACCTACAGGTATACCACCAATCTCAGAGGCCCCAGTGTTAATGCTTAGACCAAGAGCCTGGAACATGGTGGAGCACAACATGCTGGTAATTTGTGATAAAAATGCCCATTGAATCCATTATTTTCTAAATGAAACCTTACCAGTATTGTATGAAATGGCACTACCTCATCTAACATACAATACATGCTGCATAGTCACGTGATAATCTTCTTATGCCATTACTTCTTAGTAAATTTAACACGATCACCTTTAATGTATTGAATCAGCTGTTTTACTTGTGTACTCCAGAAGACCTCATGGCAATCATACTTGGGATTAGTTGGATATTTTACTCCTAAGTGCTATTGTTTGTCCTCTGAGATAAACCTGGGGCCAGGGTTGCTTACTGTACAAAGTCTCCTACGTTGCCTACAAATGCATGAGTGCATGTTTCGGCGGTGATCCTTTGTGAAAACAGTTGTTGGTCTTTTTCATCATGTACTCACAGGTGAACGTTGTCTAATGTCTATGTCAAGCTTTGGACATGGATTACTGCTGAATAATTATTGCTCAGTCACAAAAAAAAAAAAGATTTATCATTATAATGTCCAGTGTGTACATAATAGCTCTGGAAATAGTGTTACTGATTATAATAACTTCTTTACAGGTAAAAGGCAGGGAGATCCCTGGTCCTCTCTTTGATTTTGGTTTACTGATATACCATACGGGAAGAAGACTTTATGAAAGTAAAAGTGGACCCTTTTTCTATTTATCAAAGGTAAAATATGTGTCAGCTCTTAGGCCAGGTTCTGCAGTAAAAGGCAGATACTGCAGAGGGCCCATCTAGAGGCCCTGAGAACCATCTCAAGAGTAGCAACATCAAGATACATTTTGTTTATGAGTTTATAAGCCATTGGTTGGGGAACAGCATTTTTGAGACATTCTCGTCTATCGAGTTGTAAATTAATGTAAATGATTTTTAATATTCATTTGGTTTGTTTAAATGAAATAGAATTTATGGGACGGTATAGACAATGTGTAACAGCTGGAAATTTACAGATGATCTGGCAGTTGAAAGATGACATGACAAAGGTGAGGACAAACTATACTGGGGGTGCTTTATCTTTTATTCGCATGGTTTAAGGAAAACAGTAGTGATAGAATATGGGGGCTCACATTTTTGCCCCCTTATAAAAAAAAATACTATTGCCTAGCTGTTTTTGGCTTCAGTATTTTCATTGACAAGCATAAAGTCAGAAAATTTAGAAATTAAAGCAGTTTAAAAACAAAACTGTAATATAGTGTAGCTTTCCTGTTTTTAGATTGTTAGGCTGCACTTGTTTTCAATTTTTTTAAAGTTTTTTTCTTTTTTAAATCATGTAATCTTTATTTAAAGATTTTTGTTTTTCTACATGCTTCCCACATCCACATTTATAACAACATTTAACATAAACATTCTATTTATACAGTGCACTAGTTTCCATCCTATTGTACATATAAATATCTTATCATACTTTTGGTTTACCCAACATTATCATTTTTACATTAAAAATTGCAATTCCTTATAAAAAAAAGAGAATAAAGAAAGAATCTTTTCATTGCCAATATTACTTATATAATTATATCAATATATCGTACTTTACCCCTCTCTATAAATTCAACATTTCCATATTTTCCTAAATATTTTAATATTTCCCCTTTTGGTGTACACAAATGTTTATTTTCTTATCGTATTCTTCACTCTCCCATTCTGCACAGGTTGGTGGGTTTATTGCCAGCCATTTCCTCGCAATCAATTTCTGTGCTAAAAACAAACATCTAAGTATTGCCCTTCGTCTACCCCTCATGTTATTATCCCCTTCCATATACCCTAGTATACGTAACATTGGGTCTAAACTAAGAGCTGTTCCAAAAACTATATTTATAGTATCAATAACCTCGCTCCAGTACCTATTTAACTTTGGGCACCTCCAGATCATATAAATAAGGTCTCCCTTTAAATCACTACATCGTGGACATTTGGCATCCAGCCTCCAAATAAAAATAGTTTCGGGGGGGTACAGTACGTCCTATGCAACAGCAATAAATATGATATTGATTGAGATGGAGATAGGGAGATCAACGGGCCTGTTTCCAGTATCCGTTTCCACTGCTCCTCTGTTATATCTGACAAGTTTTCCACCCACCTACCCCTACAGGGAAGCTCCTCATTCCCCTTTATTGCCCCGTCACATATATTATTATAGACGGCTGAGATCAATCCTTTGGTCGAGTTTGCGTTGATTATTTTACGAAGAATAACCACATCACTCTACTCCACTGGCCTCTCTTTAACCACTTCAGCCCCGGAAGGATTTACCCCCTTTATGACCAGGCCATTTTTTGCGATACGGCACTGCGTCGCTTTAACTGACAATTGCGCTGTCATGCGACATTGTACCCAAACAAAATTGATGTCCTTTGTTCCCACAAATAGAGCTTTCTTTTGGTGGTATTTGATCACCTCTGTGGCTTTTATTTTTTGCTCTATAAATGACAATTTTGAAAAAAATACTTTCTGCTATAATACATATCCAAAAAATATATATATATACTAATTTACTCATCAGTTTAGGCCAATATGTATTCTTCTACATATTTTTGGTAAAAAAAATCCCAATAAGCATATATTGATTGGCTTGCGCAAAAGTTATAGCGTCTACAAAATAGGGCAGAGATTTAGGGACTTTTATTTATTTTTTATTGTTTTTACTAGTAATGGTGGCAATCTGCAACATTACGGCGGACAAATCTGACCCTAAGTGAGACTTTTGGGGGACCAGTGACACCATTACAGTGATCAGTGCGAAAAAAATGCATTGATCAATGTATAAATGACGGGAATGATGAGAAGGGGTTAACACTAGGGGCAATCAAAGAGTTAACTGTGTTCCCTGGGTGTGTTTACTAACTGCGTGGGGGATGGGCTCACTGGGACAACACGGGACAACACAGAGATCGCTGTTCCTGTTTACTTGGAACAGCCAATTTCAGTGTTGTCCCCTGTCAGAACGGGGATCCGCCTTGTTTACATAGGCAGATCCCTGATCCCTGTTCTGCCTCTCTGTGGAGCGATCGCAGGTTGCCGGTGGACATCGAGTCCACAGTATCTCATGCACGAAACGACATACAGGTACGTCCGTCATTTCATGCAGCCGGGCCACCCTGCCGCAGTATATGTGTGCTGGGTGGTCTGGAAGTGGTAAAATTGTGTATCCAAAGCATGCCTAATTTGCAGGTATTTATAAAAAAGACTGGTTTGGTAAATCATATTGAGAGAAAGAGCTGGGAACACACCGCTCAAAGCCACCTGTGAGGATCTGATGAGCTGCTGAAGAGATCCGGGTGCCCGCCTGGTCCGCAGCCAGGGAAATCCAATGGAAACAAAGAAGAATAGCGTCACATCCAGATGTAAAATCAAAAGAATTTATTGAAAGTCCATAAAATCAAGCAAACATGACAAACATCAATCCAAAAAAGGTGCTCAGTCGACGCGTTTCACACAGACCTGCTTACTCATTACAGTGATTCAATATACTGTATAGAACCACACGAGTATAGGTCTGTATGTGCTTTTAATTGTTTCCTTAATTCTAGTGCCACAATTATGAGTATTAATTACAGCTATCAGAATACAATATTTTCATTATAGTGACAGGACAAAGTTGCAGTGTTTACCAGCTAGCAAACACTAATTCATTGTTTGTTTTCACGTATTACCTGGAAAGGTTGTATAATATGTGGAATGCATTGTGCATATATGCAGGAGAAAATATCAGTAGACACTGTATTGTATGTGTGTATATTTTAAAAAAATATACAAATATGCTTTTCATCTATTGGAATTGCTAATACCTTTTTTTCTGTGCAAATGGAGCAAATGTCAATGTTCTTCTTCTATTTTCTCCCAATGTTATTAATTAATAAACAATAGAATAGTTTGGCAAAATACTGCATAATGGCTACAAGGTGGAGCTGAGGGTCATAGGAAACAAATACTTATTTTTTATGATCATTAGCTCCATCTAATGGGTATAATGTGGTATTTTCCTGAACCACTCATTTTTTATGAATAAATAATATTCAGCCTGTAAACATTTGATTTTGCACCATTCACACAAGAGGGGTGTCCAGTTACTCTGGACAAATAGCTATGCAAATATTTTGTATAAATACACCTCCTAGAGTAGCCAGATGTGGTTTCTAAGATGCTTCTCAAGTGTACATCAGTTACACATAGAACCAAACATTCAAATATGGAAGCTGCTCCACACCACACCAAATACTCCAACCCTCCACTGAGTACCCAAAGCAATATATACTTATCAAATAGATATGACCATACAAGTGTAGGTCTGCATGTGATTTTTTTTTTTTTACTCAATCCCCCAGCTTCCAATGTACAAAGACTTCTGGCTGGATCCTGAATCTGCATGAAGGTTGACTGCTGTTGCTCTGTGTTTACAGGTTCCCGGCAACCCGCCAGGAGGAGCGGAGAGAAATCACATAAAAGAGCTTCTCTCTATGAAGTATACACCTAAAACGTAAAAAAAAAAAAGTTGTTTTAAAACTTTAAAGTAATCATGTCATTTTCATTTAGGCACAGTTCAACCGGTTGCGTTGTCTGACTTTCTCAGGAACTGTCTCATGGAAATTCAGACGCATTTTGCCTCTGAAAGCCCAGTTGGTCTAAACACTGTTAATCCCCGAGTGCAAAATGTCAAATTTTACATGCAAATAAAATGTAACAGAATTTTAATTTTTTCCAGGTGGAAAGTTACCACGAGGCCAGACTGTGGAATCAGATATTTGTATGGACCGAGGAAAAGGTGATATGATAATTGTATTGAATTCTGGTAAAGCTGCTATATTTCCGTGCTTTATAATCAGAGTATTATTGCAATGTGAGGTATGCGGTAGGTCTGCAGTATATATAAGTATCAAATAATATTAAAAAAATGATCTATCTCTTCTATGATTTTGACACTCAGCTACATCTGATATCTACAATATTGTAAAAATCCAATAAAAGGCCATTTTAACCCATACAAATATTTCAGCTTTAGGTGGACACTGAAATGTAAGGTCTGTGATGCTTTTATGCAGTTTTTTTTTCATTTGTCAGATTTTTTCATTTGTCAGATTTTCCATACAAGCTTACAGGGTGTACCCCGTTCTACAAGGTCCAAGCAATACTAATACCAATATGCTGATACTCCTGGACATACTGGCAGTGTTTTTTTTTCCTGCCTCTAAACACCTCTGCCACTTAACTCCTCTAAAAGATGATGTGTGCATGGGGACATTGGCTAGCATGCAGGGGAAAAAAGCGCCAGGAGCCCTTATGCCGCGTACACACGAGTGGACTTTACGGCAGACTTTGTCCGGCGGACTTTTCGACGGACTTTACGACGGACTTTCCGAATGAACGGACTTGCCTACACACGATTAACCAAAGTCCGACGGATTGGTACGTGATGGCGTATGACCGGACTAAAACAGGGAAGTCCATAGCCAGTAGCCAATAGCTGCCCTAGCGCCGGTTTTTGTCCGTCGGACTAGCATACAGACGAGCGGACTTTTTGACCGGACTCGAGTCCGTCGAAAAGATTTGAAACATGTTTCACTTCTAGGTCCATCAAACTTTTGGGGAAAAAAAGTCAGCTGGAGCCCACACACAATCGAATTGTCCGACGGACTCCGGTCCGCAGGACCAAGTATGCCGTAAAGTCCGGTCGTGTGTACGCGGCATAAGGAGCAGCTAAATAAACGTCCAGTGTGCATAAGGCCTAATGCCCCATATACACAAGCGGAATTTTCGTCAATAAAAGTGTGATTAGAGCTTTTGGTCGGATATTCCGACCATGTGTATGCTCCGTCCAACTTTTTCTGTCTGAATTTCCGCCAGCAAAAGATTGAGAGCTGGTTCTCTATTTTTCCGACAGAAAAAGTTCTTGACAGAAATTCCGTTCGTCTGTATGCAATTCCGACGCGCAAAAAACCACGCATGCTCGGAAACAATTCGACGCATGCTCGGAAGCATTGAACTTCATTTTCTCGGCTTGTCGTAGTGTTGTACGTCACCACGTTCTTGACGGTCAAAAGTTCAGAGAACTTTTGTGTGACTGTGTGTATGCAAGCCAAGCTTGAGCGGAATTCCGTCGGAAAAACCATCCAAGATTTTTCCGATGGAAATTCTGCTTGTGTGTACGGGCCATAAAGCTTATTTAAACGCAAAACAAAAAAAAATATATACTGTAAATATATTACAGTCACAAGTCCCTGGTGGCTTACTGGTCGCTGCTTTTGTTTTCTTCTTTCAAGTTTCTTTTTGCTTTATTTTCTTCTGGTAATCCTGCAACTAACATACTTTCTGTCCTTTGGTGACTACATTACTCTTCCATGTATTTATGGAGGGAGCCAAGGTTGTCACCCTGGGCTGTTCCCCAGTTATGGACTATAAACGTGTCCACATCTCTTCTTCTCCATTACCTGGGAGGCAGTTTACAGAAAATAGCTAGAAAGGAAGATATTACAGGAAGTGACACGGATGCTGTATGTCTTGATTTCTTGCAAGATCAACGGTTATATTCTTTTTTTGCTAAAAATATTCTTAGAAAAAAAAAAAGAAAACAAATGCAGCCATCACATCTGTGGACGGTAAGCTGCCATATATTACATTTTGCTTTTGGGTTTAGTTATCCTTTAATGCCTTCTAGGGTCAGGAAGTGATATTATGACTGGAACCCAATGAAGTACCAGACTGGAAAAAAGGATGAGCTATCATACCTTGATTTAAAGGAGAGACTGCCTAGGTACTAAGATATGAGAAAAGAGTACATTTCCTCAGAATCAAATATTAATATTATAATACTAAACACACGCTGTTTAATTTACATTATCCTTTATTTTTTCTGTATATAGAAAATTGCACTGTAATTGTTTTAATAGAAAACGTCCTAATCAATATACAGCTGTCACATGACCCAGCTCTTTCCCAGCCTGTCTGCAGGGAAACATAAGCAGGAGGAGCTTCTAGTCTAGCTACTGGTCATGTTTTTTTTTTTAAAAAAACAGCTTTTGGAATACAGAGTAAAAATAAATAATATCAATAAACAGTTTTAAACCGTCATACAAATATATATTTGAAATCAAATCTTTATATATTTTTTTGGCAATAACATGGTATGGGTGAATTTTTGCAAGTCACAGGCTGTGTCAGGCCCCTCCAGCCTGTGTCTTATGCCCTGTACACACGGTCAGACTTTCCGACGGAATATGTGCAATCGGAGCTTGTTGTCGGAAATTCCGACCATGTGTAGGCTCCATGGGACTTTTTACATCGGAATTTCCGACACACAAAGTAAATTCCGACAGTTAGTGTGGACAATTCCGACGCACAAAGTGCCATGCCTGCTCAGAATAAATTAAGAGACGAAAGCTATTGGCTACTGCCCCGTTTATAGTCCCGAAGTATGTGTTTTACGTCACCGCTTTCAGAACGATCGGATTTTCTGACAACTTTGTGCGACCGTGTGTATGCAAGACAAGTTTCAGCCAACATCTGTCGGAAAAAATCCATGGATTTTGTTGTCGGAATGTCCGATCAATGTCCGATCGTGTGTACAGGGCATTAGAATAACATGGAGGTGAAGTCGCCATCAATCAAGATATAACATCCTGCCCCCATTGTGTTTAGCTGGTTAGTGGGCATGGAGGAGGAGGGAGGGAGTGACCTGTCATTTACCACTGTGTTTACACCCACATGTGTGACTCTATAGTCACATGGGCTGCTCGGATGTAATAGGGAGGAAATGCTCAGCATAGAAACTCACTGAAAACTGAGCATGTGCAGAGCTGCCAACACTGTTCTGCAAAATCACTAACTGAATTGGGGACATGAACAGAATGGGGAGATAAAGAACGGCAGGATCAACCAGTTTTTTGCAGAATACAGAAAACGCATCTCATAGTGACTGAGTGAGTATGAACAGCATCAAATACAGCATTTATTGATAGTTTCTTATGATGTGGCTTTAGTGACACTTTAAGGACACTGTATAATCAGAAAATAATATTTTGGGACTTCCCGTCCTCCTGTTAGTCTGTTGTGGAAAAAGTGGTATTGGGGATGCTAGACCTAGTAATTCCCCAGAACAATTTTACAATCTATTGCTGACTAACTAGCAAAGTATTAGGGGACCTATAATAGGAGGACATGCAATACCGTCTGGGTAGGAGTGTCACCAGCTCTGCTGTTATAGCCACTCCAATTCTCCGTGAGTTTGTGCAAACTGCAAAGTGCAGGTGGGTATCTGACCGAGTACACAGAGACCAGCGAATTTATTATACTGTATATATCCCTAAGTAAGAAAGGTGTGTTCTTTTCCTTGGTGGGGAAATCCCACTATTGAAAGGCTTAAAAAGTAGTGACTTGTTGAAATTTTTATAATGTCTGATCGTATACACTAGTTGATTCTGTTGTTTTACTATGTAGCTTAACCTGCCCTTGGGAAGCATAAAGGCTACAGTGCTAATCGAAAGTGTGTTGGCTTCCTTTGAAATGGAAGAAATCCTGTATGAGCTTAGACAACATTCTGCTGGGCTGAACTGTGGCATCTGGGATTACTCTGCATCTTTTGTTAACAAGTTTGGTAATTATTAAACTTTAACTTACGTATTGCATGCTATATATTAGCATTTAGCAGGGAAACTTAGTAATTAGAAGGTTCATTGAAACATCTACACAAGATTATATTTTCTTTTGACTTCCTTGGAAAATGTAAAAAAGAACTGAACAGACAAAAAGGCAAAAAGAGAACAAAAGACTAGCCATCATCAATATGGCCTAAGAGCTCCCTGTATTTGATTGCATTCATGTTACTGATTTATCATACCTTGTTCTGCATGGTGTCTCTATGTGGAGACAGACATCTTCGTAGAGGAACATGAATTTGCTTCCTTATGACGGAGTTGCCTCTCTGTTGTTTGGTGATCTGATAACTGGTGGGGAATATTCAAGAAGCAGCGGACAAGAGGCAGAAAGCACGGGTCTACAGAATAAATAAAGCAGAAGTAGGGAAATCCTTGTACTGCAGATCCACAGGTACAGTGTGCCCTTTCCAGCAAGCCGCATCAAAGTCACATCACCAAATTTCACTCCAAATCTCGCAAGACTAGGAGTTGGAGGCAGCAAGCGCTTTAGGTGATCTCACACTGCAGGTACACTGCTATTTTTCAAGAGGAATTCAAGATAAAAGGTAGATTGTTCAATGTGCTGCTTAGGCACAATTAACTTTTCTAGATAACCTCTATGACAAAGAAAAAGCGTTTTTTGGGGCGTTTTGTTGTACGTTTTTTATGTGCGTTTTGAGGGTTTGTTGCATGTTTTTGCACAGCTTTTTTAAAGTGTTTTTGAGCTTTGCCATTTCTTTTATTAGCCAATAGAGAAAAATATCATCAAACGGTGCGTTATTTGTTGCTATGTTTTTCAGCTTTTTCATATTATTTATTTATTTATTTATTTATTTATTTATTTATGGGGGGTTGGGGGTTGGGTTAGGGTTAAATCTAGGGTTAAGGTTTAATTAATTCAATGTATTATTATTATTATTATTATTATTATTATTAATTTTTTTTATTGTTAGGCATAGGGTTAGGGGTTAATTTATTTGTTAGGGTTAGGGGGTTGGGGTTGGGGTTAGGGATTAATTTATTTATTTTTACTAATTTACTATTTAATATTGATTTATTTTATTTACGATTATTTATTATTACTATTTACTTTCATTTAATTATTGCATCTGTGCAGAGAAACAATAAAAAACGTGTGATAAAACACAAAATGCAAGCTTCAACACAGGAAATACGGTATAAAAACTCACCAATCTGCCCAGGTTAAGCTACAAAAGAAGCTCTGAAAATTTTTTTAACATCAGGCATTTGCCTTCAGTTGACTTGGAGTGAAGACTTGAACCAACTCCATAGAGTATAATTGTTTTTTTCTCCTCCAGCGTTTTGGAGCTACAAAACGCTCAGGTGTGAACGCAACCTAAGAGAGGTAGAACGCCACATTTAGATTATTGAATGTTGTGCAACATCAGTCTCCTATCCTTATGACTGCTAGTTAATTATACGTCTGAGAAATGACAGAAAAAAAGTAGGGCAAGTGCTACTTTCATCTATCTCTGTTCAGCCATCTATCTTTGAATAATCGCTTGTTCTTTTATTTGATGGCCAGGTTCTATATGCAAACCCCAGTCTGTGTTCTGCTTCTGAAGTTGTCCCAGTTCACACTGGTGCGATGCGGGAAACCCTGCGATTCAGTACCGGTTCGCACCTGTACCACACACTGGTTCACACTGACATCTGTGAACCGCTGGGGGTGTCAATGTAAAGTTAATTAAAAACAAGAAAAAATTAACACCGCAATATGCTATAAGAGTAATTTCATCTATAAAGGGTCAACAGTTCATGTGCATTCAAAGTCCCACTTTTCAGTGAATAAAGTGCTTGTGCTTCAAATCAATAAAGGTGCTCCAATTTCAATGTGCAGACAAAGGTGCCCCACCCTTATATTTTGACCCCCTATCTCTAGGATGATCACTTGTGCCTTGTGGAGATAACTTACCCCTGGGTTGTATCCTCCAAATCAGCTAAGCTTAGGGTGGTCCTCCATGGATGGGGAGAGAAATGAAAGAGGGGGGCTCCCATAGTGTAAATCTGTTATTTATGAAAATTAATTAAAATACAAATGAGATCCACTCGTATGTTAAGGTGCCTGATTCCTAGAACCCAGTGTGATCAGCATGTGTATACGAGGGGTATTCGGCCGAAAATTTCCTGTAGTAATTCCGATGATGCGATCGAGCCTCAACGCATTTCAGCCAATGAGAGTGGCCATCATCAGGAAGCTCTGACATGTAAATTTAATGACACCCCCAGATCAGTTTATAGATCACAGTGCAAACTGTCAAATGGTGTGAACACCCATGCGATCTGATTCCAGTGTGGACCAAAAAAAGGGTCCTGAATGGCTGAATTTGCATCACGCAGACATCGCGTGTGATCTGCACAGCAATGCAATGCGAATCACATGTGATGTCTGTGATCGCATCATGAACCCAGCCGTTAAGGCCCCTTTCACACTTACACGACTTGTCCCACGATTTTGTACTGCAAAATCGTATGACAAGTCATTCTCCATGATTTTCAATGACTACCATTCATATTGGCACGACTTTAAGTCGTGCCGACTTGAAAGTAGTCCCTGCACTACTTTGGTCCAACTTCTATGCGAGTTGTACTCCATAGACCTCAATGTTAAACCCTGAAGTAGCATGCAAGTCGTGCCTGAATAATATAGACACGACTTCAGCACGACTTCGTAAGCACAAGCCTGGCTCGCTGATCGGGAAAGGAAAACTTTTTTTTTCCTTTCCCGATGAGCGACAGGCAGTGCTGACAGCTGTCTGGTATGAATCCAGAGGGGGAACTCCACGCCAAGTTTTAAATGAAAAAAACGGCGTGGGTTCCCCCCCAGGGGCATACCAGGCCCTTAGGTCTGGTATGGATCTAAGGGGAACCCCCTACGCCGAAAAATCGGTGTGGGGTCCCCCCCAAAATCCATACCAGACCCTTATCCGAGCATGCAGCCCGGCCGGTCAGGAATGGGGGTGGGGACGAGCGAGCGCCCCCCCCCCCCTCCTGGACCGTACCAGGCCGCATGCCCTCAACATGGGGGGGTGGGTGCTTTTTCGGCGTAGGGGGTTCCCCTTAGATCCATACCAGACCTAAGGGCCTGGTATGCCCCTGGGGGGGAACCCACGCCGTTTTTTTCATTTAAAACTTGGCGTGGAGTTCCCCCTCTGGATTCATACCAGACAGCTGTCAGCACTGCCTGTCGCTCATCGGGAAAGGAAAAAAAAAGTTTTCCTTTCCCGATCAGCGAGCCAGGCTTGTGCTTACGAAGTCGTGCTGAAGTCGTGTCTATATTATTCAGGCACGACTTGCATGCTACTTCAGGGTTTAACATTGAGGTCTATGGAGTACAACTCGCATAGAAGTTGGACCAAAGTAGTGCAGGGACTACTTTCAAGTCGGCACGACTTAAAGTCGTGCCAATATGAATGGTAGTCATTGAAAATCATGGAGAATGACTTGTCATACGATTTTGCAGTACAAAATCGTGGGACAAGTCATGTAAGTGTGAAAGGGGCCTTATGATTCATACCAACTACTGTATGTTTTCATTTGTTAATGCCAAAAACGTGGCAAAGTAGTACTGCTCCCAAATCGCGGAAAATCGCGGCAAAATCGCGGCCGCGAAATCGCGGTAAAATCGTGCGACTTTGAAGTCGTATAAGTGTGAAAGGAGCCTAATGCCGGCCATACACGGTTCGAATTTCGTAAGAATTTTCTTTCGAAAATCGTATGAAAGAATTTTCGTATGAATTTCGCATCATTAGTGGGCTGCAACAACGGCCGATTTTCGTGCGGCAATCGAATTTGAGGAATCGGACATGTTGGAAATTTTCCGAAAAACTTGCTCCGACTTCAGAAAAGGTCCCTGTACTACTTCAAGGCGACTTGTAGGCGACTTGTACCCATTGATTTCAATGGAAGTCGCCTACAAGTCGGATCATGGTCTATAGTGAAGCGACTTCACAGGAAGAGAAGATGGTTTTTTCAAGCAAACCCCTCCCTCCCCCAGAGCTGATTGTTGTTTGATTGGCCACTGGAAAGTTTCCTGTACTGGAGGCGACTTGAAGTCGCCTTGTAAGTCGCCCCAAGTCGCGCTGTCGTGTCGCCCTCAGGTCGTGTCCAGGTCGCCTCGCAAAGTCGCGGCCAGAGTCGTGTTGCCCCTGTGTGAACCGGCGCTAAAGCCTAAGGCTCCTTTCACACTTATACGACTTCAAAGTCGCACGATTTTACCGCGATTTCGCGGCCGCGATTTTGCCGCGATTTGCCGCGATTTTACCGCGATTTGGGAGCAGTACTACTTTGCCACGTTTTTGGCATCAACAAATGAAAACATACAGTAGTTGGTATGAATCATAAGGGGGAACTCCACGCCAAGTTTTAAATAAAAAAAACTGGCGTGGGTTCCCCCCCAGGGGCATACCAGGCCCTTAGGTCTGGTATGGATTGTAAGGGGAACCCCCTACGCCGAAAAATCGGCGTGGGGGTCCCCCCAAAATCCATACCAGACCCTTATCCGAGCACGCAGCCCGGCCGGCCAGGAATGGGGGTGGGGACGAGCTAGCGGCCCCCCCCCCTCCTGGACCGTGCCAGGCCGCATGCCCTCAACATGGGGGGGTAGGTGCTTTAGGGCATGGGAGGCACCCTGCCGGCCCCCCCACCCCAAAGCACCTTGTCCCCATGTTGATGAGGACAAGGGCCTCTTCCCGACAACCCTGGCCGTTGGTTGTCGGGGTCTGCGGGCAGGGGGCTTATCGGAATCTGGGAGCCCCCTTTAATAAGGGGGCCCCCAGATCCCGGCCCCCCACCCTATGTGAATAAATATGGGGTACATGGTACCCCTACCATTCACCTAGGGAAAAAAGCGTCAATAAAAAACACAGTACACAGGTTTTTAAAATAATTTATTATGCAGCTCCGGAATCTTCTTCCGACTTCGGGGGTCCTCTTCCGACTTCGGGGGTCTCTCCGGCGTCTTCACCCGGTGTCCGCATCTTCTGCCGGCTCCACCGCTATCTTCTGGCGCTCTTTTGCCAGCGGTGGTCCGGACCTCTGGATCGTCTTCTTCCCTCTTCTCTTCCAGAGATGTTGACACGACGCTCTCTCCAGCCAGAATGGTCTCTGTGCGCTCCGCAACGGACTTATATAGGCGGTGACCCCGCCCCCTTATGCCGTCACAGTCCCATGGCATGCTGGGACTGTGACGTTATAGGAGGCGTGGTCACCGGGTGATGACCACGCCCCCTTATGACGGCACAGTCCCAGCATGCCCCGGGACAGTGACCTCATAGGGGGGCGGAGTCACCGCCTATAAAAGTCTGTTGCGGAGCGTTCAGAGACCATTCCAGCTGTAGAGAGCGTCGTGTCAACATCTCTGGAAGAAAAGAAGAAGGCAGAAGGCAGAAGTCCGGAC
The DNA here is from genome assembly GCA_037952835.1 of Lithobates septentrionalis. NCBI lineage: Eukaryota > Metazoa > Chordata > Amphibia > Anura > Ranidae > Lithobates > Lithobates septentrionalis. The sequence continues at coordinate 710,693 of JBBDGP010002594.1, read as the reverse complement.
CACCGCTAGCAATTGAGCTGCAGAAGATAGCGGAGGAGCCGGCAGAAGATGCGGACACCGGGAGGAGACGGCGGAGAGACCCCCGAAGTCGGAAGAGGACCCCCGAAGTCGGAAGAAGATCCCGGAGCTGCCTAATAAATTATTTTAAAAACCTGTGTACTGTGTTTTTTATTGTCTTTTTTTCTCTAGGTGAATGGGTAAGGGTACCATGTACCCCATACTCATTCACATAGGGTGGGGGGCCGGGATCTGGGGGCTCCCTTATTAAAGGGGGCTCCCGGATTCCGATAAGCCCCCCGCCCGTAGACCCCGACAACCAACGGCCAGGGTTGTCGGGAAGAGGCCCTTGTCCTCATCAACATGGGGGCAAGGTGCTTTGGGGTGGGGGGGGGGCCGCAGGGCGCCCCAAAGCACCCACCCCCCATGTTGAGGGTATGCGGCCTGGTACGGTCCAGGAGGGGGGGGGCGCTAGCTCGTCCCCACCCCCATTCCTGACCGGCCGGGCTGCGTGCTCGGATAAGGGTCTGGTATGGATTTTGGGGGGAACCCCACGCCGATTTTTCGGCGTAGGGGGTTCCCCTTACAATCCATACCAGACCTAAGGGCCTGGTATGCCCCTGGGGGGGAACCCACGCCAGTTTTTTTTATTTAAAACTTGGCGTGGAGTTCCCCCTTATGATTCATACCAACTACTGTATGTTTTCATTTGTTAATGCCAAAAACGTGGCAAAGTAGTACTGCTCCAAAATCGCGGCAGATCGCGGTAAAATCGCGGCCGCGAAATCGCGGTAAAATCGTGCGACTTTGAAGTCGTATAAGTGTGAAAGGAGCCTTAGTGGGATGAGTTGTGTGTTGGGAAAAATCTAATTTTATTTAACATTTGCTACTTCTTTCATTGCTTCTAAAACATTCAAATTAATTTTTCTATGTTTATATTCATGAAATTTTTCTTTTTTTTTAATTTTAGGACATAGATTGGAGTTCTTACTGCCAGATCGCAGTAAGTATGTAAACATGGAGAAAAGGTTCCTCAAAAGCTACATGGATTTACTGGTCCAGACATGTCATCGGCGAGGAGCCCTGGCTACGGGTGGCATGGCTGCCCTGCTGCTTCCCGAGGACAAAGAAAGTAAGGAGTATAACAGTGTCATGGAAGCTGTCAAAAGGTGAACAACAAATATCTAGCACACTCATCTAGAACACTCTATACTGCTATACTTGCTACAAAAGCTCAGCATCTGGTTCTACAACTGAAAAATGAATTTTGCTTCAGTTTTTATCAAATGATTTCATATAGTTTGATGTAAAATATTAGCAATATGTTAGTCCAGCAGAATATTTATATGCAAAAAGCTATGATGTGGAGATAAGGTTATTCAGAAGCCAATTGGTGCATTCTTGGTGACTTTTTTGATTTGCAGGAATAGCCTGTTGCTGCGACTGAGTTTCTACATATACAGTTCAGTCTTAGATGACCACTGTATACCATCCAGTCCTAAAATTTACACAGCCCTGTGACACGTAGTCCTGTCTAGCAGGGCAGAACACCTGATTGTTTTTTCTCTGCTGTGGTTAAGCAAAACACTTGTTCCTTCCCCAACCTTTGATTGGGCAGTGAAAGGAGAAGCAGCAGGCTGATGATCTCATCTCTCTGTCACTCTGCTTTCTCCTATCAGTATGTTCTTTGTTAGAACATAGGCACTGCAGCACAACTGACTGGCTCCTGGTTATGCTTCTCCCTCTTCCAGTCTGAGTGCTGATATACAGTACATTGGAAGCCAAGAGGCAGATGATGGGTCAAGTTCAGGTACTTGCACTGCTTGTTTAAAAAAAAAATACATTGAATGATATATTAATTAATAAAGAGCTGCAAGAATTTGTCTTTTATGTGTCTGAATTTTAGCTTTAGGCTTACTTTAAGAAGTCTATAGCTGGCCATAGATGGATCGATATTCGGCCAGTTTAGTAGAAAATGGACAAATTCAGATCCATGTATGGGCAGGCTGGTTGTACTGAAGTTGAACAATCGATTTCTTGCGATCACTATAGCCGCATGCAGTGATCATTGTATTCTGACGAAACCTCGCACTGTTATGCCCCGTACACACGGACGGATTTTCAGATGGAAAATGTTCGATGGGAGCTTGTTGTAGGCTCCATCGGACATTTTCCATCGGAATTTCCGTCACACAAAATTTGAGATCTGGATCTCAAAGTTTCCGACCACAAAATCCGTTGTCGTAAATTTTGATCGTGTGTACACAATTCCGATGCACAAAGTTCCACGCATGCTCGGAATCAAGCAGAAGAGCCGCACTGGCTATTGAACTTCATTTTTCTCGGCTGGTCGTACGTGTTGTATGTCACCACATTCTTGACGTTCGGAATTTCCGACAACATTTGTGTGACCGTGTGTATGCAAGACAAGTTTGAGCCAACATTCGTCGGAAATAAATCCATGGATTTTGTTGTCGGAATGTCCGATCGTGTGTACATAGCATTAGAATACAATAACTCCATAGATTCCCCCATCAACACTGAATGTGTTGATGAAGTAATTGAGTAATTTTCTTTCCTTCAATACATTGTTGAAGGAAAGAAAATTGGTTAATCTATGACCTGCCTTAAAGTGATTGTAAAGTCTCATTTTTTTTTAATATAAAAATAACAAACATGTTATACTTACCTGCTCTGTTGCAGTGGTTTTGCACAGAGCAGCCTGGATCCTCCTCTTCTCATGTCCCTCTTCTGTGCTCCTGGCCCCTCTCTCCTGTTGAGTGCCCCCACAGCAAGCAGCTTGCTATGGGGGTACTCAAGCCGAGCTGCAGCTCCGTGTGTCCATTCAGACATGGAGCTGTGGTTCAGCCCCGCCCCCTCTCTCCCTCCTGATTGGCTAACTGACTTTGATTGACAGCAGCAGGAGCCAATGGCACCGCTGCTGTGTCTCAGCCAAACAGGAGGGAGAGTCTCGGACGGCCGAGACACTTGTGTACATTGCTGGATAGAGAGGGACCTTGGGGTAAGTTATTAGGGGGGCTGAGGGAGGCTGCTGCACACAGAGGGCTTTTTATCTTAATGCATAGAATGCATTAAGATAAAAAAACCTTCTGCCTTTACAACCACTTTAAGTTGAGAATACACAATACAAGCTGATTTTACAATTTCCTTTTGATCTACTATCAGCTATGTTGTGAAAGGGCCTGTGTGATTCTATACAAAAAGATTGGATTGTTTAGGTTTATGCTCATTTCACGTTTTTTTTTACAAAGATTATATAGCTACATTGTATAGTATATGGTCAGCTTGAAGTGCTGCTTGATGAATCAGTGCGTATATGTGTATATTTAATGGATTTTAATGCTAATACTGGAAATATACTGCCATAAAAAAACATGTTAAAGACATTTTCAAAACACATAAAAAATATGTCTTTGCTTTTAATGCAGAAGTATGAATAGCATGATATGAACTTTTACTGGCACAGTTTTTGACTTGCTACCCAGAAATGACCATCCATCAAAGAACACAGTCCTGCCAATCCTTACTAAAAGTCTGTGACAAGAAAGTGTCTTTTTTTTTAACAATCCAGATTTCAAAGCTAGAGCTAGATAATATACAGTATATAATATATGTTTCCTAGAAACATCATTTGTTGACATAAATCTTCATTTTAGGTTAAAGCTTTTTGAAATCAATGCTGGAGTGGATGGATTTATGGTGTATGACATTGATCTGGTGTTGCCAATGCAGAAGGTAAAATAAACCTAAAAAAGGTAAAACAAACTTCATAAATTGGATGTTGCTATTGTAGACTCTGTTCCATTTGCTTGCCGCTGATCACCATTCCAGCACACACACAGGTAGGAAGAAACAACATTCTGAGACTTTTTTTTTTTTTTTGCTTTGCTTCCATTGCTCACTGGCAGAACTGAGAATGCTGGATATCACTGATTTCAAAAGTAGAAACACTGTCACTGCCCCTCCTCTCTGCCTTGTCCATTCACAGAATGCAACCATCCTCCTGTGTTCAGAATACAGCAAGCCAGCCTTTCAGCACGAAACCTGGTGTTCTATCAAAATCTCCAACCTATCAAAAACTCCAACCAGTAGTTTTTGACGAGTTGGCTGTATTGCCCATGCGCGAGAGCACCACGGGCGCATGCACAAAATTGTCACGTAAAAGGCATCAAATACACCAACTGCTCTCACCGCCACAGCGCACCTGCGCGTCCTGCATATCACAGACTAAAAGAATGCCATCAAATACCCCAACTGAACTTGCCGCAGCGAGCCTGCACGGAAACAATGATAGAAACTCCTGTCAGATCTTCAACATTATTAACTGCCAAGATAATCTACGGAACAACATTGTTCCATAGATTATCTTGCCAGTTCATCATGTTAATTGCGTTGCATCTCGTATGATAAAACCCCGTATTTTTTCTTCACTCTCCATGTATCTTCTTTGTTCTATGTGTGAAAGAAACGATCGGAAGATCTGATGGGGATGTCAGTATTCCTGCGCAGGCTCACTGCTGCAATTTCAGTTGGAGTATTTGATGGGATTCATTTAGGATGTGATATGAAGGACGTGCAGGCGTGCTGCGGTGGCGAGAGCAGTTGGTGTATTTGATGGCTTTTACGTGACAATCTAATGTGCAGAAGAAACCCCTTCTTGTGCACACGCTCGTGCATGGGCAATACACCCACCTATGACGCAGTTGGAGTTTTTGACAGGTTGGAGATTTTGGCAGAAAAACGGGAGCAAATGGAGATTACTGGAGTAGTGGTGTTTACTTTAGAGCTTTCCAACATCCAAGGACATTGGCCTGGTATATACATACACTATTTTACCAAAAGTATTGGGACACCTGCCTTTACATGCACATGAACTTTAATGGCATCCCAGTCTTAGTCCGTAGGGTTCAATATAGAGTTGGCCCACCCTTTGCCGCTTTAACAGCTTCTACTCTTCTGGGAAGGCTGTCCACAAGGTTTAGGAGTGTGTCTCTCGGAATGTTTGACCATTCTTCCAGAAGCGCATTTGTGAGGTCAATCACAGCAGGAGCGGGCTGTCGCCAGCCGCGCACGCCCGCTCTAGACCCGGAATTGTCAGATCACATACTAGGTACATGATCTGGCACAGAGTAGCCGCCCTGCCACGTATAAAGTGATCTTTTTGAGAAATAATCCTGTTGCTGACATTTCTTATTCCTGTATGTTCTCATATTGTTTAGCTTTTCCAGGAGCACACAGATGGACCAAACCAGTTACATGTTGTTCCAGCTGTAAAGATCACTAAATCAGACTTACTTACTATGCCTGCTGTAAGTTGAACAACCTCTTACTTTGTTTATTTAAAAAAAATACAGATTAGGTTTCTTTTAGACTTAAAAATCGCACGTAATAATGAAATGAGCTAGAATAAATCTGGAACAATGTATTAGTTACTAAGGAAGCACATACTGTAGTGTAGATGATTCGATTTTCTTTCCTTCCCACATAGGTAGAAGGAAAGAAAATCATTTGATTCCCCCATCAACGCAGTCAGTGTTGGTGGGGAAATGCCCCCTGCAGCACTATTGTTTTCTGCCGGTGGGGGGGGGGGGGGGGGCGCCTTCCCAGCTAGCAGAACACAATGATTACTGCTCTAAAGTAAACCTACAGTGCCTTGAAAAAGTATTCATACCCCTTGAAATTTTCCACATTTTCTCATGTTACAACCAAAAACGTAAATGTATTTTATTGGGATTTAATGTGATAGACCAACACAAAGTGGCACATAATTGTGAAGTGAAAGTAAAATGATAAATGGTTTACAAATTTTCTACAAATAAATATATGAAAAAGTGGTGTGCATTTGTATTTAGCCCCCCTGAGTCAATACTTTGTAGAATTGCCTTTCACTGCAATTACAGCTGCAAGTCTTTTTGGTTATGTCTCTACCAGTTTTGTACATCTAGAGAGTGAATTTTTTGCCCATTCTTCTTTGCAAAATAGCTCAAGCTCTGTCAGATTGGATGGAAAGCGTCTGTGAACAGCAATTTTCAAGTCTTCCCACATATTCCCAATTGGATTCAGGTCTGGACTTTGACTGGGCCATTCTAACACATGAATATACTTTGATCTAAACCATTCCATTGTAGCTCTGGTTGTATGTTTAGGGTCGTTGTTCTACTGGAAAGTGAACCTCCGCCCCAGTCTCAAGTCTTTTGCAGACTCTAACGCCGTGTACACACGACCGGACTTTCGACGGACTGAACTCCGAAGGACTTTTTGACGGACTTTCAAGGGAGTTCCGACGGAGTTTCGACGCAACAGAGTTACCTACACACGATCACACCAATGTCCGACTGATTCGAACGTGATGACGTACGACCGGACTAGAATAAGGAAGTTCTTAGCCAGTAGCCAATAGCTGCCCTTGCGTCGTTGTTTGTCCGTTGGACTAGCATACAGACACGGCATAACAGGTTTTCTTCTAAGATTGCTCTGTATTTGGCTCCATCCATCTTCCCATCACCTCTGACCAGCTTCCCTGTCCCTGCTGAAGAAATGCATCCCCACAACATGATGCTGCCACCCCCATGTTTCACAGTGGGGATGGTGTGTTCAGGGTGATGTGTAGTGTTAGTTTTCCGCCACACATAGCGTTTTGCTTTTAGGCCAAAAAGTTCAATTTTGGTCTCATCTGACCAGAGCACCTTCTTCCACATGTTTGCTGTTTCCCCTACATGCCTTCTCACAAAATTGCAAACGGGACTTCTTATGTCTTTCTTTTAACAATGGCTTTCTTCTTACCACACTTCCATAAAGGCCAGATTTGTGGAGTGACCGACTAATAGTTGTCCTGTAGACAGATTCTCCCACCTGAGCTGTGGATCTCTGCAGCTCCTCCAGAGTTATCATGGGCCTCTTGGCTGCTTCTCTGATTAATGCTCTCCTTGCCCGGCCTGTCAGTTTAGGTGGACAGCCATGTCTTGGTAGGTTTACAGTTGTGCCATACTCTTTATATTTTTGGATGATGGATTGAACAGTGCTCAGTGAGAAGTTCAAAGCTTGGGATCTTTTTTTTATAACCTAACCCTGCTTTAAACTTCTCCACAACTTTATCCCTGACCTGTCTGGTGTGTTCCTTGGCCTTCATGATGCTGTACGTTCACTAAGGTTCTCTAACAAACCTCTGAGGGATTCACAAAACAGCTATATTTATACTGAGATTAACAACTTGCCTACAGGGCACTTTCACCCCCTTCCTGCCCAGGCCATTTTTTAGCTTTCAGCACTTTGAATGACAATTGCTCAGTTATGTAACACTGTACCCAAAATGATTTTTAATAATTTTCTTCACACAAATATAGTTTTCTTTTTATGGTATTTAATTACTGCTGGGTTTTTAATTTTTTACTAAAAAAAGAAAAAAGACCAAAAATTTGTGGAAAAAAAAAAGTTTTTCTTAGTCAGTAAATCTTGTAAATAAATAATTTTTCTCCTTCACTGATGGGCGCTGATGAGGCTGCACTGATGGTCACTGATCAGGGGGCATTTATGGGCACTGATTAGGCAGCATTTATGGGGACTGATGAGGTGGCACTGATGAAGAGGCACAAATATGCTGCACTAATGGGCACTTATAGGTGGCACTGATGAGATCTGATGGGTGGTACTGGTGGGCACTGATAGGTGGCACAGATAGGCGGCACTGAAAATTTCCAGGGGTATGAATGCTTTTTCAAGGCACTGTACATACTGTATCTGAGGTTAAAGGAGTTTTTTTTCAATACTTTCTGCCTTCATTATTTCAGGTCATAATACTTTCTATGGATGTAGAAAGGAGAGAAGCTCTAAATCAAAGTGTATGCTTGGGAAAGATGACAGCCTCTGACATAAAAATGTTTAAATATTTTATCCTTGTCTGGTGGAACTAGGAGTCTTTTAAAGGCTCCTATGAATTAAACTTGATCTTCTGATCATGCCTACTCCATTAGTGTAGTTTTAATCTTATTCTGGCGGCATATCAATCTTAGTACATTAACATGCTCTTAATACTTTCCAGTAGTGAGCTGACAAATGCAATCACAATTGCTGTATTCCATCCATCTATCTCTATGTGGTGAATGCAGTGAATGAGTAAAAACATTGCAAAGTCACATTATCTGTTCACCAGGCTGGTGGCAACCTACATGCCACCATGGGGGCAGGTCGGTTCCACATAACTTCTCCTCATGCTAGCCCCTTTCACAGTCATCCCATTGAAGAGACCATCAGGTATGTTTGCTTTAAGTGGGATCCTTTTTATTGGGGACTTTTCTTAAAGCACACCAAATTATGAAGGGCGTGCAGGCTGGTATCAGCATGGCAGGGGGCCACAGGATCATGGCCTGCTTGCCATGAGAATACCATCTCACTAGTCGAGTATGCTGGGCAGGTAACTTCAAAATGGTGGTCTGTTTGTTATTTTGTTTTTTGTTTGTTTTTTTCATATGCAAAATTAGTATTTCAAATGAAATGGTGTAGTGTGTATGAAGGAAAGAAGGTTTGTTTATAAGAATCAAGAGCCAGGTCATTTATAAAATCAATGATCGGGAATCTTCAAATGACAAATATTAGATGGAGCCTGTAAGATTCAGCTGTAGAATAGTGTGTATCAATTATGTAAATTATAAATTTAGTTTTTAATATTAACATTTCCTTCCTTTTCTTGTTTTTAGGGTGGCGTTACTTTGTTTGGTCTAAAGTATAACATAGCTGTTGGCATTCTGTTTATTGATGCCTGGCTTAAAGGTAAAATCTCAGCTTGAAAACTTGAATCTAAATAGGTAGATTTCTTTTAAAAAATCATTTCAACCTGTACCTGTACTGCATGTAGAATGAAATCTCAAAACATCAGATACAAACAATAGAAAAAAGGTGGGACTTTAAAGGTGTTGAAACATCCTTGCAGAATGATTGTCTGAACACAGATATAGGTTAAAAAAGGTTTTTTATTGTTACAAAATACAATAAAAATATGTTGGGGATAAACATCCCTTAGAACCAAGGAGATCTATCTCAACTAATTTTTCAAACCCCAACACCACTGAAGGTAGTGAATCCTCCCTCTGTGTATATAAAATTAACAAAGTATTGTAATACAACCAAAATGACAGAAGATAATGAGCATGGAAATATCACATTGGGGAGGGTTATCACAATTCTGAAGCATTTCGTCTTGTCGGCTTATTCAAGGGTTCAGAGGAGTGGTAAAAACAAATTGCTAGAAAACAGAGGAAAACATATACATACTATACATCCAAAGCATATTGTTCATCATAAATTTCTATGTTTGATTTATAAAGATGTACAGTAGACATGAGAGAATATATCTCAGGGTGTACCCCTAGTGTGCACTCATCCGGTGATTACCATCTTGTGCTCATCCTTTGTATGATCGCAGTGGGAGAGATTCTTTGGCTCCTCCTGGGATATATTCTATCTCATATCTACTGTAAGTCTTTAAAAATCAAACATTTGATATAGAAATATATGATGAAAAATATGCTTTGGATGTATATTATGTATATGTTTTCCTCTGTTTTCTAGCAACTCTTTGTTGCCCCACTCCTCTGCTTCTTGCCAAAAATAAATACAGATCTTATTAAAAAACTCCTATACATTTTCTTTAGTTTAGCAGATATTAAATATTTTACAGTACTTTATAATGGTCAGTATGCTATTTGAATGGACTGTACATATTTGCTCCTAGGAAAGTTTCTTAATATACTGTCCTGTAAAAGGCAAACGTTTTGTACATATCAGCTTTGTTACATGTACTTGTCTACAGTCAAGTAAAATTTCTGTTGTTTAACTTTACTTCATTTATTTTATTTATTTAAGGTACTTATATAGTGTCGGCAATTTACGCAAAGCTTTACATATATATTGTACATTCACATCAATGGATATTTGATACTATTTCCTGTATTTATTTTGTTTTCAGTTATTTACATTTGTCATTCATCTTTTCCATTTCCAAGTTTTCCATACCTGTATTTTTGTTACAGAAAAGTGATATTTGAATAGAATAGAAACAGAATTGGTTTACATTTATACATATATTTTCACGCATATTAGATCCAATTTATTTATTTTTTTAATTTTAGGTAATGGCCATTTCTTCTACAATGGAAAAGTTGAGGATTCTGCCACAGCTGAAATATCCCGATCTCAGGTATATTAATACATATGTGTTTAACATGGGATGTATTTAACTGATTGCCAACCGGTTCACGCCGATATACGTCAGCAGAAGGGCACGTGCAGGCATATTAACGTACCTGTACGTTGCCCTTTAAGAAGCGGCTTGCGGGCGCGCATGCCACGAGCTCTGTGAGTGTGATCACGGGTCCCTCGGACTCAATGTCTGCGGGGATACCCGCGATCATCTCTTTGAGAGGAAGAACAGGGAAATGCTGATGTAAATCAGCATTTCCCCGTGCTGCTTAGTGACACTGACACTGATCACCGCTCCCTGTAATCGGGAGCGGTAATCAGTGTCGTGTCACACAAAGCCCCCCCCCCCCACAGTTAGAATCACTCCCTAGGACACATTTAACCTCTACAGTGCCCCCTAGTGGTTAACCCCTTCACTGCCAGTAACATTTACACAGTAATTAGTGCATTTTTAATTGCACTGATCATTGTATAAATGTGAATGGTCCCAAAATAGCGCTAAAAGTGTCAGATCTGTCTGCCATAATGTTGCAGTCACAATAAAAATGGCTGATCGCCGCCAGCACTGATGGGCACTGACAGGTGGAACTGATGGGCACTGACCGGCAGCAATGATGAGCGATGATAGGCGGCACTGTGATTGGTCCCAGCTGATCACGTGGTAAGAAGCCTCTGTCAGAGGCTTCTTACCACGATCAGAGATGCTGTGTGTCAGACTGACGTGCTGCACTGCACGCACCTGCGATCGCCGCGCTGTGCGCCGGCATGTTATCCTGCTGGACGTCATATAACACCCAGTCAGGATAAAAGAACCACTTCCCGGCCGTCAATCTGCTATAGGCCGGGCAGGAAGTGGTTAAAGCAGATTAAACAACACAGTGCTTGTGCAGTGTAAACTGCCCCCCTCTAAACTGTAAAAAACCTCCCTGAACCTGCCACTTCCTGTATCCCCCTCTCTGCGCTGACCATGAAAATAAGGGCTTCGGAGCAGAGTGCGTCCCTCCATCATACGCAGCCCTGCTCTCTGTTGTCCCCTCTTCCCCTTCTCCCTGCCTGCTCCGTGTCTGTGTCTCTGTCTGCTCCTGGCAGCAGAGTTTTGGCAGAAAAAAGCCTTGACATTTGTAAACTCATGTAAAGTGTATCTAAAGCCATTCTTTCTGAGTTTTAAATAAGGCAGCGAGGGACTGCTTGTGTCCCCACTAGGAAGAATTATCCTTAACTATTTATGCTGGTGACCAGGACTTTAAGTGATGGAAAAGTAAATTCTAAATTGTATAGTTGTCACCAATACTGGAACAAAGGGGATATCCTTCTAATCGATTCCCTTTATCTGGTAACAGCTGTCTAAGAGGAGGATTCCTCTCACTCTGGCATGATTCCTGTTTTGTCCTTTTGTATCTACAGGACAGTAAGTGAAAAGAATTCTTCACAATAGCACTAAAAAGATGACAGGGGTTTTTAACTATTTCCCTATTTCTTTTCTTTTATCCAAAAAAGGTTTTGCTTTGGATGGACTTACTAAACCATTCACCTAATGCCGCGTACACACGGTCGGACTTTCTATCCTACTTGGTCCGGCACACTTTCCGACGGACTTTGTCCGCCAGGTGCGCCGGACTTTAAAACGGATGGACTTGCCCACACACGCCGGGACTTTCCGGCGGGCTAAGTCCGCCCGTCTTTCCGACGGACTTTCGCCGGAGTTCCGGCGGACTTTCAGAATGAACGGACTTGCCCACACACGGACAAGTCCGTTCATTTTGAACGTGACTCAGGTGCGACGGGACTAGAAAAGGATGTCAATCTTGCCGCTTTTATCGGCGAGATTGACACCTTGCGAGCCCCGTCGCGGGGCATACCAGGCCCTTAGGTCTGGTATGGATTATAAAGGGGAACCCCTACGCCAAAAAAACGGCGTGGGGCCCCCCCTAAAATCCATACCAGACCCTGATCCGAGCACGCAGCCTGGCCGGTCAGGAAAGGGGGTGGGGACGAGCGAGCGCCCCCCCCCTCCTGAACCGTACCAGGCCGCATGCCCTTAACATGGGGGGTGGGTGCTTTGGGGGAGGGGGGCGCCCTGCGCCCCCCCCCCCAAGCACCTTGTCCCCATGTTGATGAGGACAAGGGCCTCTTCCCGACAACCCTGGCCGTTGGTTGTCGGGGTCTGCGGGCGGGGGCTTATCGGAATCTGGGAGCCCCCTTTAATAAGGGGGCCCCCAGATCCCGGCCCCCCACCCTATGTAAATGAGTATGGGGTACATGGTACCCCTACCCATTTACCTAGGAAAAAAGTGTAAGTAATAAAACACACTACACAGGTTTTTAAAATATTTTATTAAACAGCTCCGGGGGGGGGGGGGGGATCTTCCTCCGGCTTCGGGGGTCTTCTTCCGGCTTCGGGGGTCCCTCCGCTTCATCTTCTCCCGGCGTCCGGTTGGTTCTTCTCCGCTCTCCGGCCTCTTCTCCCGGTGTCCCAGGTCTTCGGCCGGCCCCTCTGCTGTCTTCATGTAGCTCTATTGCCAGCGGAGGTCCAGACTTCTGGGCTTCTTGTCTTCTTGTCTCTTCCCCCAGATGTTGACACGAAGCTCTCTCCGGCTGGACTGGTCTTTGAGGGCTGCGTTGTGACTTATATAGGCGGAGACCCCGCCCCCATATGATGTCACAGGCCCTGGGCATGCTGGGACTGTGACGTTTTAGGGGGCGTGGTCAACCACTGAGTCCGACGGAAAGATTTGAAACTTTTTTCAAATCTAGGTCCGGCGGGCTTTTGGGAAGAAGTCCGCCGGAAAAGTCCGCCGCCGCCCACACACGGGCGGATTGTCCGGCACACTCTGGTCCGCCGGACCAAGTATGCCGGAAAGTCCGACCGTGTGTACGCGGCATAACCCTGAAATGTAACCTTTTAACACCTAGACTTGAAAGTGAACACAACCTTAACCTTTAAAACTGGAATATATCCTTGCAGTGTGCCTCCACTCCATGCAATGCAAGGGTTAAATTCTTTACTCTAGTCAAGGGGTCTCCAAACTATGGCCCTCCAGTTGTTCAGGGACTACAATTCCTATCATGTCTAGTCATGTCTGTGAATGTCTCATGGGCCGTGTAGTTCCGCAAAAGCTGGAGGGCCGTAGTTTCGTAAATCACTGTGTCACTAACAAGCATTTAACCCTTGCAGTGCAGGGTCCTAATTTCCTTACTGTTCCAGGTTTGGCAGCAGATAAGGCAAGAAATTCTAATTTCCTTACTGTTCTAGGTCTGGCAGTGGATAAGGCACCAAGTGCAGCTGGAAGATGACAGCAGAAAAGTGACAAGAAATATGGTCCAGTGTCTTGTCCATGATGTGAAAGAAGAGCTTGGTGATCATTTGCAACTTTCAGATCTGTAAGTACATTTGGTAAAGTACCTGAAAAGTTACTTTAGTTAATAAACCGCGTTAATGCTTAGGCGCTGTCTATGTTTTATGTTGACACCCAAAAACTTTAACGCTTCTCTAGAAAATTGGTAGCATTAGCACTTGCTTTGTTGAGTTTACATAGCGTCCAAAGCAGTGGTGTTGCTAGGAGGTTCTATTGGGGCTGTAGCCCCAAATCTGGGGCCCATAGCCCAAGTCTCTTGCCGCAGGGTCCCTGCCTAACCAGTGGGTCGTGGCTGTGGCGGGCGGGCAGCATTAGAGGCGGATGAGAGGAGAGAGGCGAGCGGGTGGACGAGCAGAGATGACATCATCTCTCTCCGCCCGCTCCACATCACCACTCCTCCACCCTCACAGATGGGCCTCTTCAATCTGGGAGCGATGTGCGGCGGGAGCAGAGAGATGATATCATCTCTTACTGCTTGCCACACATCAGCGCTATTCCGCCCTCAGGGGTGCTCATTTTGTCAGAACACGGGCCTCTTCAATGACGGAGGTGCAGTGTGGAACTGAGAGGGTGCGGTGTGGAGCAGAGAGCTAACATCATCTCTCACTGCCCGCCCCGCATCTTCGCTCTCCTGCCCTCACTAAATGGACCAGTGCTGCCAGCCTGACACCAATGCAGCTACAATGCACATTTGGTGGCACTGGATGGCATGGCAAGTGACAATCCACATCAGTTGGCAAGTGATAATCCTCATCTGGTGGCAGGTGACGTGGCAAGTGACAATCTGCATCAGGTGGCAGGTGACGTGGCAAGTGACAATCTGCATCAGGCGGCAGGTGATGTGGCAAGTGACGTGGCCAGTGACAATCTGTAAATGGTGGCAGGTGACGTGGCAAGTGACTATCTGCATCAGGTGGCAGGTGACGTGGCAAGTGACAGTCTGCAAATGGTGGCAGGTGATGTGGCAAGTGACAATCCACATCTGGTGGCAGGCAACATGGCAAGTGAAAATCCACATCTAGTGGCAGGTGGCAAGTAACATGCTGCATCTGGTGACAGGCGACGGTGGCAAGTGACATGCTGCATTCGGTGACAGGTGACGTGGCAGGTGACACGCTGCAGCTTGTGGCAGGAGATGTGGCAAGTGACATGCCCAGGGCTCCCACTGATTCTGCATTATGGTGAGTTGAACCACTTCATTATATATTAGAATGTAACGATAGAAACAATGCGCTTCAATCACCCTGACACCATATCAACCATGGTGCCATGATGATTGAAGCGCCAACACCAGCCATTGCCCGCAAAAAATTGCTTACCACCGGCTTTTTTTTTACATCTTTATGTTTGTAAGTAGTTATTGGAATTTATTTTAAGGTTTTTATGTTAATACACAATACGAGTTCCCTTTTCTTTGCCCAATATCTGAGGAACCACTGGATTATCATTTATATCAGTGTAAAAGAAGACTCTTCAAGAGAAGTGGTGCATTCTGAGCAATTTATGCCGAGCATTCATATGTGAGGCATAACCACTTACTTGAGTGGTGAGATTTACATTACATAGGGTGAGCACTTGAGGCGATTGCTTGTGGCGTTGGATAATCACATCATCTTTCCTGCATGATTGGAATACACCTATTTGCAGTTACAGTTGTGTGAAAAAGTATTTGCCCTCTTTCTGATTTTTTTTGCATATTTGTCACACCTAAAGGACTCAGATGATCATAAAAATTTTATTATTACACAAAGATACCCCGAGTAAATACAAAATGCAGTTTTTAAATGATGGCTTCATTTATTAAGGCAAAAAAGCTTTCCAAACCTGCCTGGCTTTATGTCAAAAAGTAATTGCCCCCGAAACCTAATAACTGGTTGTGCCACCCTTGGCAGCAACAACTGCAATCAAGCATTTGCGATAACTGGCAATGACTCTTTCACATTGCTCTGGAGCAATTTTGGTCCACTCTTCTTTGCAGAATTGTTTTAATTCAACCACAGTGGAGGGTTTTTCAGCATGAACGGCCTGTGTAAGGTCATGATACAGCAGCTCTGTTTGGATTTAATTCAGGGTTTTGACTAGGCCACACAAATACCTAAATTTTGCTTTGTTTGAACCATTTGGAGGTGGACTTGCTGTTGTGTTCGCATCATTGTCCTGCTGCATAACCCAAGTGCACTTAAGCTTGAGGTCACGAACTGATGGCCGGACAGTCTCCTTTAGGATTTTCTGGTAGGGCTCAGAATTCATGGTTCCATCAATTATGGTAAGTCGTCCAGGTCCTGAAGCTGCAAAGCAGCCCCAGACCATCACCATGTCTGACCGTTGGTATGATGATCTTGTTATGAAATGCTGTATTAGTTTTATGCCAGATGTAAAGTTAAAATTTTGTCTCATCAGTCCACAGAATATTTGCCTAAAGGTCATGGGGATAATCAAGATGTTTTTTGGTAAACGTGAGATGAGCCTTTGTGTTCTTTATGGTCAGCAGTAACTTTGGCCTTGGAACTTTCCCATGGATGCCATTTTTGCCCAGTCTCTTTGTTATTATTTAATCATGAACATTGAACTTACCTGAGGCAAGTGAGGCCTGCAGTTCTTTAGATGTTGTTCTGGGTTCTTTTTTGACCTCCTGGATGAGTCGTCGTCATGCTCTTGGAATAACTTTTGTAGGCCGGCCAGTCCTGGGAAGGTTCACCTCTGTTCCAAGTTATCTCCATTTGTGGATAATGGCTCTCCCCGTGGCTCACTGGAGTTCCAAAGCCTCAGAAATGGGTTTGAAACCCTTCCTAGACCGATACATGTACAGTACTTTGTTTCTAATCTGTTCTTGAATTTTTTTAGATTGTGGCATGATGTGCATCTTTTTGTGATCTGTTAGCGTGCTTCACTTTGTCAGACTGCTTCTTTTTATGTGATTTCTTGATTCAACAGGTCTGGCAGTAATCAGGCATGGGTGTGGCAAGTGAAATTTAACTCAGCTTTCCAATAAATTGTGGTTACATAGTAGGTGAGGTTGAAAAAAGACACAAGTACACCAAGTCCAAACTATGTGTGTGATTATGTCAGTATTACATTGTATATCCCCGTTTGTTGCGGTCATTCGGGTGCTTAGCTAATAGTTTTTTGAAACTATCAATGCCCCCTGCTGAGACCACTGCCTGTGGAAGAGAATTCCACATCCTTGCTGCTCTTACAGTAAAGAACCCTGTACGTATTTTAAGGCTAAACCTCTTTTCTTGTAATTCTATGAGTGGCCACGTGTCTTGTTAAACTCCATTCCTGCGAAAAAGTTTTATCCCTATTGTGGGGGTCACCAGTATGGTATTTGTAAATTGAAATCATATCCCCTCTCAAGCGTCTCCTCTCCAGAGAGAATAAGTTCAGTTCTCGCAACCTTTCTTCATAACTAATGTCCTCCAGACCCTTTATTAGCTTTGTTGCCCTTCTTTGTACTCGCTCCATTGCAGTACATCCTTTGTGAGGACTGGTGCCCAGAACTGGACAGCATACTCCAGGTGCGGCCGGACCAGAGTCTTGTAGAGTAGGAGAATTATCACTTTATCCCTAGTTAATCCCTTTTTAATACATACCAATATTCTGTTTGCTTTGTTAGCAGCAGCTTGGCATTGCATGCCATTGCTGAGCCTATCATCTACTAAGACCCCCAGGTCCTTTTCTATCCTAGATTCCCCCAGAGGTTCTCCCCCTAGTTTATAGATTGCATTCATATTTTTGCCACCCAAATGCATTATTTTACATTTTTCTACATTGAACCTCATTTGCCATGTAGTTGCCCACCCCATTAAATTGTTCAGGTCGTATCACAACAGCCATTTTTACTTCTGGAACATGTGACAGGAAGTTCCCTGGATACATCCATAATCCCGGGGTGACAACACTCGAAATTCCAGTAATTGCTGTGTATGATGGAGAGTTATTCCAAGTTAATGTTGAGACTTGGCATCATTTGATTACATCGCGTGTTTTATACATTGTTCTGGTAAGCAGTTTGGCAGCACGTGGGTGTGGTGTGCTTTCTCTGTGCACACTGAAGTTTGGTGGAGGCTTCACGACATCTCTACTTTCCAAATAATTTTTACGGACTTATTTATTACATAATCACGTTATTTAATTCAATTTAGAGCTGCATTTGGATTTTTTTTTCTTCATAAATCGATGCTGATTACTGCTAATGATACCGTTTTCATTACTAAAATCTTGTATATAGTCCCTTATCATCCCCTCCAAGAGCTTGCATACTATTGATGTTAAGCTAACTGGTCTGTAATTCCCAGGGATGTATTTTGGGCCCTTTTTAAATATTGGTGCTACATTGGCTTTTCTCCAATTTGCTGGTACCATTCCAGTTAATAGACTGTCAGTAAAAATTAGGAACAATGGTCTGGCAATTACTTGACTGAGTTCCCTAAGTACCCTCGGGTGCAAGCCATCAGGTCCCAGTGATTTATTAATGTTAAGTTTCCCAAATCTAATTCTAGTCCTCTGTTAGCCATGAGGGTGCTTCCTGTGATGTGTCACGAGGATAAACACTGCAGTTTTGGTTACTGAAGCCCCCCCGATTCCCTCGTGAAGACTGTGGAGAAGAATAAATTTAATACCTTCGCCATCTCCCCATCCTTTGTAACCAGATGTCCTTCCTCATTCTTTATGGGGCCAATATGGTCTGTCCTCCCTTTTTAACTGTTTACATACTTAAAGAATTTCTTGGGATTTTTTTTGTTCTCCTTCGCTATGGGGGTTATTTATGAAAGGCAAATTCACTTTGCACTGCAAGTGCACTTGGAAGTGCAGTCGCTCTAAATCTAAGGGGTAGATCTAAAATGAGTGGAAGCTCGGCTGATTTTATCATCCAATCATGTGCAAGCTAAAATGCTGTTTTTTATTTTCCTTGCATGTCCCCCTCGGATCTACAGCGACTTTACTTCCAAGTGCATGTGCAGCGCAAAGTGGATTTTCCTTTAGTAAATAACCCCCTATGTGTCTTTCATGTTCTATCTTAGCCACCCTAATTGCACCCTTACATTTCTTGTTGCATTCTTTATAAAGTTTTAATGCTGATGATCCCTCAACCTTGTATTTTTTGAAGGCCTTCTCTTTTTCTTTTATATGCATTTTTACTTTGGCGTCAAGCCATCCAGGACTTTTGTTCGCTCTTTAAAATGTATTACCCAATGGGATGCACTGGCTAATGCCCTAATTTAACCACTTGCCGACGAGTGCACGACGATATACGCCGGCACAATGGCACAGCTGCGCAAATGGGCATACGGGTACGTCCCCTTTAAGACGTGGCATTCATTTCAATGGCCAGGAGCAGTGTATACAACGCGCCTTCACCTCTCCAAAGATGCTGCTTGCAGGGGTTTTTTTTTTAACGTCCTGCAAGCGCATCGATCCAGTGTGAAAGCACTCTGGCTTTCACACTGGAAAGACAGGAGCGGCGCTATTTTTAGCACTGTAGCGCC
The DNA here is from genome assembly GCA_037952835.1 of Lithobates septentrionalis. Taxonomy (NCBI): domain Eukaryota; kingdom Metazoa; phylum Chordata; class Amphibia; order Anura; family Ranidae; genus Lithobates; species Lithobates septentrionalis. The sequence continues at coordinate 691,636 of JBBDGP010002594.1, read as the reverse complement.
TGTAAAGCGCCTCAGTGTGAAAGGGGTCTTACTAATAAAAAAAAGTGAATAATAAAAATGACATAAATCTATCCCCTATTTTGTAGACGCTATAACTGGTTTGCGCAAACCAATCATTATACGCTTATTGCGTTTTTTTTTTACCAAACATATGTAGAAGAAAGCATATTGGCCTAAACTGAGGAAAAAATTTGTTTATATTTATATATATATATATATATATATATATATATATTTTTTTTTTTTTTTTTTTTTGGGGGGGGGGGGGGGATATTTATTATAGCAAAAAGTAAAAGATATTGCTTTTTTTTTCAAAATTGTCACTTTTTTTGTTTATAGCGCAAAAAATAAAAAACCAGAGGTGATCAAATACCACCAAAATAAAGCTCTATTTGTGGGAAAAAAAGGATGTCAATTTTGTTTGGCTGCAACGTCGCATGACCGCACAATTGTCAGTTAAAGCGACGCATTGCCGAATCGCAAAAAGTTCTCTGGTCAGGAAGGGGGTAATATCTTCCGGGGCTGAAGTGGTTAATATGCTCTTAAAGCAAATCCATCTCTCCTCCGTGTTCTTTGTTCTTAAGATTTTATCCCAATTTATATCTTCTAGCAAAGTTCTTAGTTTAGGGAAGTTGGCTCTTTTGTTAATCACAGATCATTCAGCAGGGGAGGGGACAATTACTTTTTCACATAGGGCCAGGCAGGTTTGAACAGCTTTTTTCCCTTAATAAATTAAATAATAATTTAAAAACCGCATCTTGGATTTACTCGGGTTATCTTTGTGTAATATTCAAATTTGTTTGATGATCTAAATCATTTAAGTGTGAGAAACATGCAAAAAAAAAAAAAAATCAGGAAGGGGGCAAATACTTTTTCATAGCACTGTATATCATGTGTGGGACTTTTGCACAGACTTTTTAATGAACTTTAACACTTTCTTTGAATCTCTAGCATTGTTCTAGCACCTTCTGGAATCTATTAACATTGATTTGAATACAGTGAGATGTTTGTTTAGGTCAGAGCCAGCAGTGTCAACCAAAGTAATAACATAACCTGTTGCGACCTGCATTCCTTGGTGGTGTCATAGGTGTGTGGTGTATCCATTGACACTGGGACATTAGGCGGCGGCACAGTGCATAGCCTATAGGAAGAGCCAGCACACTCCCAGCGAATCCAGTTATGGCCTTATCTCCTGTTCGGTCTGGGACAGTGCACTGCCAGCAGCCCACAGTTTTGTCCTTAATGTTTCCCAATGTTCATTTACATTGAGTAGGATCTTTTTCCATTTTTTTTAATAAGGCTTACATTGACATACTACACCAGAGCAGTGTCACTGTCTATCCCTTCCCAACCTTCTGTTTCAACCAAAAAAATATAACTTTAAAAATCACAACAGAAGCACTGACATCTTTGTGCCTTTCATATTACATTCTATTGCAACAGATCTTAGCAGCCTACACTTGTGAACAGGGCCAACTTCAATTACCCGCAGAAGACTCAGTAGGATTCCCTGTGAATCACTTCAGACGGGAAGCCCCAATCAAAGCAATGGGATGCTGACCGTGCCCACAGCTATTTGCAAGTTTTTGCATATGATTGATTATGCAGTGATTACTTACAGATTATCTGCACTAGACAGACTTTCTGCATCCAGGTAGGATCATTCAGAGATAAGCGTTGCATGACTGGTTACCAAGGATGAGCTCAGGCGTGTTCGCAAACAGCACGTGCAGAACCCGCCAGGAAGCTGGCACTGCACAGCGCTAATTACAGGCAGTGAGACATTTCCCAATCTCTGCAGCCACGCATCGGGACATGCAGATGTCTCACTGCTTGTGATTAGCGATACGCAGTGCTGACTTCCTGGCGGGCTCTGCCCGTGCTGTTTGCGAACACGCCTGAGCTCATCCTTACTGGTTACATGCAAACAGCTGCGGGCGCGGTCAGCCTACCATTGCTTTTCCACCTGTAGCTATTTGCAGGGAACCCCACTGAGTCTTCCCATGGGAAATCAATGGCAGTATCAGTGTAAAGCTGATTGAAACGTAAAGTCTGTTGTGATCTTTGAGATCTACTTCACAGCAAAAGTAGCTAAAAAGATCAGTTTGGGTTTCTTTTGATGCGTTTACTTCTTGTTAAGCATATATACATACTTTAATGTCAATAGTCTGGGCATAGTTACACTTTAAAGCAGTATTAAAACCAAATATTCATTATATTGTAGCTTACCGGTGATGGATGTATTAGTTTACTTTTTTAAGCTTTCTTCTATTTTCATTTGGTGATCCAGCCAGTAGATACAGTATGTTATTTTTCAAAACAAATGCTCTCTAGCAGTTACAGAGATGGGGCAGACCATTTAACACTGGCAGGAGGGCTAAAAATTATCAGCTTTTATTTATGTAAATCCTTTATTCAAAAGGAAAAATACTGTCTGCTGTAACTGATTATAAAATAATAGCTGTAGTTCCGCTTCAATTTGTTAGTGTATTTATATCGGCTAGTACTTCTAATACACCCCTCCCCGCAGCCCGACAATGTTGCTGTCCAAAAGGTAACCACTGTGCTCCTTCATGCAGAGTGGAGGGCACTCTAATACAGGAGGTGTTACTGGCAAGATCACCAAGTGAAGATAGCCTAAAAAAAAGAAAACCAATACAACCACTACATCTAAGGACTGGTAAGCTGCAATATATTACATTTGTTGGTTTTGGGTTTAATACTGCTTTAGGTACATTTACGATCATTGGCAATAGAGGTTACAGCTTATGTATAGAAAAATCTGAGTTACTGTCAAACTTGGCTCTTTAATACACAAATTTACCCATTTATATAAAAAAACATTTTTTTATTTTATTTATAGACAGAAAAGAAGACTTCTTACTGCATCTGAAGTATTTATGGAGGTGGTTCAAAAGAGGGATTTCCCAGAATTCATCACTACTTACCTCAATATGGAGCACATTTTTGTCTGTGGTCATTTTTGAATATGGTGACACCACATATTGAATGGAATGCCATAAAACCAACTAGGTAGTAAAGCAGTACAGAAAAAAAAAAAAAAAAAAAAAAAAGGAATACTCTTTCACAGAAGTCTAAACCAAAATTAGCATGTATATATCACGGTAATATTTTTCAGATTACGATGAGCAAGGTGTTTAATATTATAGTGATTGTAAGGTCTTTCAAAATGTCATACTTGCCAACTCAATGGAATGCAATGGAATCAGACCATTCCCAAGACAGCATGGCTCAGCATTCATATTCATGACTACTTGGGTAACACTGCCACCTTCAGGTCAATAGACACCAACCAAAAAAAAAAGGGAGGCATCCCCACTTAGGCATAACTCCTTCTACGTCAGCTAAGCCTCAGTTCTGTAAAAAGTAATAGGGAACAGACCAGAGGAGGAGATCTGTGTCCTGTGATGTATGCCAAGAAAAGGTTTTAATGGTAAACCAAATATCCTAATTTCTTAGTCATACATCACAGGATGCAGAGGAGTTCATGCTGGTTTGGCCAAGAATGGAAGAGGATTTCAACTGAAAAAGGAATCAGCACGAGGTACACATCTTACTGACAGTTAAGTACCTTTCTGCTGATTCGTTTTTGGTCAGCTGAAATACTCTTTCATACCTTCTTGCCCAAACCAGTTTGTTCAGTATCACCAAAATGTCCTTCAACTTTATTCTGCACAACACAAGAAGCTAAAGTGGAGGAAAAGCATAGATCAGGGAAAACGGATCCCAGGGAGTCACCAGGGCATCTACAGTATATGTCTGAGAATCCATGGTTCAGGACACAAACCTTTTAAGTTTGTTCTTAAATCTGAGCACCAAGAGATCCAAATCTGGCATCCCCCAGAAAAGAAAAATCTCTGTGAACACCTCTGAGTAAAGGGTCCATTCTCCTGATTTCAGCTGCTGATGGCTGGGAATGTGCATGGTGGAGAGAGCTGGAATGTAAAAAACTGCCCAAGACAAGATTGGGTCTGCTTCTTTGTGACCAGCATGCCTTCTTGTCCCTCCTTGATGTATGCCACAGCTGTGCTATTGTCAGAAAGCACTCTGATGGGAAGACCCTGAAGGTGGACAATCAGTGGAGAGCCAGTTGAATTGCCCACCAGGAACTTGATTTGCAACCTCTGATAATCATGTTCTCTGAACTGTGAAATACTACAGAACACCATCCCAGCTCAACGGGCTGGCACCCATAGTCAAGACCTTCCACAGTTCATCAGAAGGAAGGATTTCCCAGAATTCAGGTGGATAATTTCCACCCCAGAGCTGACCTGATATCGCAAGACAGATGCATTAGCAGATCCAAGGATTCCTGACCTTTGCTCCATAAACAGCAGGCTATTGAAGCTGCAGAGCCCAGAAGTGAAACTGAGGACCGATTCAAAGTCAGTTACAATCTTCCCACCTCCATGCATGCTCGAATCAAGGGACTTTCCAATGACCTCAGGGACTCCACCTAGGTTCAAAGAGACAGGCATTCCTCCCATGGAATCAGTACCTTCACCGCTGCAATGTCGAATACTAAGCCTAAGTAAACCAGATGTGTGAAAACCAAAGCAGAGTTCCGAAAGTCCAGGTCTTTTGCGGTTTGCTTGACAGTTTGAGCAGATTGCTCCCTAAAAAGTAGGTTGTGCAGGTACCCCACAACCAGGACACCCCAGGTCCTCAACAATCCCAGAACCAAAATCCACACCTTGGTAAACACTCTAGGGGCAGGCCAAATATCAATGTTGAATACTGAAAGTGGCAATCCTTCACTGCAAATCACAGAAACAATTGGTGGAGCTGGAAAATAAGGATATCTGGGTTGGAATCCTTAACTACCATCAGGAAGTCCTCTTGATGAAGCAATCACCGGCGGGTAAACTCTATTGTGAATGTTTGTACATTCGGGAACTGGAGACCCTTAAGGTTCAGAATAGGTCAGACATCTTTGTTTGGCTTGGGAATTGTTAACAGTTTGAAATCAAAGCCGTGAGACCTCTTCTGTCAGCACAGGTAACCATTGGGACGGCAGTCTCTAGTGCTGAAAGAAAACCTGTTCCTTTTTTGTGGGTTTAAAGATACCCCTGAGCGCATAAAGTGTTAAGGGGTAAAGCAACTAAACTCCAGCTTGTATTCTCTGCAATACACACTGCAGACCAGGCAGCCACAAAGGCTAATGAAAGTCCCCCAACTCGTGCATTTGGGAGCACGCCTTTACTGTGAGGAGGAAATGCCTCTGGAACTGTAGGACCTGAGGATCCAGTTCTTCTTAGAGAACTGGGATGTAGACCTTTGCTTAGAGCCTGAAGCTGGTTGCTTACAAAAGGAGCTCCTCTTGTAATGAATGTGTCACCAGTTTCTGACTTGTCACCTACAAATTCCTCTTTAGGGGCAAGTACATGCTTTACCCAGTCACCTTCTGGATGAAGGGATCAAAGGATGGCACAAAATGAAGGTTCAGTCTCAAAGGACTGCCTCACAATTTACTCGCAGAGAAGTTCTGCCAACTAAACACCTGAATCATAGGATCCATCTAATGTAGAAAGATATGGTGCCCACCCTTAAAACCAGCCATATGGAATCTTACAAAAAGGTATCTACTGAGAAACTCAATGATCTCAGAAAATCTTGTAAGCGCTGCCAGATGGCAGGATCCTCCAGGTTTGATTCTCTTGAACAGAACATATGATTCACCCAGACCTTAAGGACTTGACAAACCCCCACACGCAGTCTGCAGAGTTACTCTTACCAGAGAGGATAATGCCTTAAAGAGGGCCTCTAAATTTTTCTGTGGCATCTTTAAAGACCAGGACCACCAGGGTCTTATTCAAGAATCCCATTGTTTGTAGAATTCCTCCTCCATGGGTGACTAGGGAGCAAAGCACTCAGAAGTGAAAACACATTTTCCAGGTGAGCCTGATTCATATACATCACTTCCGGCAAGTGCGGGTGCATTGTAAAGGACTTGATGGTTGCCAAATAATCTCATGACCTTACTGTAATAGGATGTTGGCAGCAGCAACTTCAGGTTATTGCATACCATATCCGGGAAGCCCACAGAGATTTTATGTGCATAAGACAGCCCTGGTCCCTGACATTCCTCCTGGGATGACTCGTCCATAGAGGATGCCTGATCCTCACCAGCCTGCTCTTTCACTGTGTATTTTCTTCCGATGCCCCATTCTCTCTCCAAAGGGGAAGGGAGTGCCTACGTTTGCACCCCAGTCATTCCAAACCAGCGATAAACCTCTGAGAACTATTAGAAGCTCCTTCCATCATTCTTTCCCCGCAAAAGTTCAGGGCTTGCTGAGGTTTAAGAGGCTTAGTTTACCCAGAAGGGAGTAACCACCCTAAGAGGAGTGTTGGCCTATGTCAGAACGCCCATGTCACCCCCAGTAGATTTAGATCTCAATACTTGCTGTGCCTAAGCAGAGGCAGCTGCACCTGGGCAGTGCTGAAAGCAGATTGTCACTGACCAGTGAGCCATCTGTGCGATGCAACAAGTGCAGAAAACCCAGGAGCACTAAATGCACATGTACTTGGGGCTGGTAGAGGTAAAATGGTGATCGTGAGGCCAGCCCCATTAGCCCCTTTTGAGGTCTGCTACTGCCATGTCGCACTGCATGGAGAAAATCTGCCAGAACAAGGCCAGGGAGGTCTGCCACATGCTCCACCAAAATCAGAGTCAGGAAACAGTCCATAGCTGCAAGGCCAGAAAGCAGCCCTATCTTCACCAATTACAGCAGGTTCACCCTAGAGGCCTTCAGCAACTCAACTACCCTGCAGGGGATCACTGCCCTGGACCTGTATAGCAACCCGCAAATGAGGTCACGAGATATACTGTACCCTAGAGATTACCGCTTGCAGGATCCAGCAGCAACATTTCAGAATGTTTCTGCTCTTGTCTACGGGGGCAGAGTACAGTCCCTCTTAACCACCAGGTTGTCGCAGCGGTTTCTAATAAAGCCCCTCTCTACCTGAGCAGGGGTGTTAGGATGGGTCGGGTAACTGGGTACCAAGTCGTTACTACAAAGGAAATCTTTGGAGAGACATCTCTAGGCATATCCATCACGTACGTACATTAGCTAAAAATGGAGACTTAGCTGAGCTGGGAGGGGTATGCCTGGGCAGGGATTCCTGCCTATTTTTGGTCTTTGTCCATTCACTTAAATTTTGCAGCGTAATGAAGGTGAATTCCTCTGTGTCCTGTGATGTACAATTTAGAAATGTTAGTAAGTTTTATAGGGGAAAACTAAAAACACAATTAAAACTCACATATACCAAATTAAGAAATACTGCATGTGTTTTAGCAGGAAACAGCTCAAGAAACCCAGGTGTTATGGACTTTCTTCATGGCTTAGAGAGTTTTCTGCCCAGAATAGCTATAATGCTCATGTGAGATCTTGTCCCGTAAAGCATTACACGCATCCTTGGTTTGTGCGTTTGATGCAATACAGTAAAAAGCCTCCACAACTTCTTTCAATTGCTACTAAAACAAACACTAAACATGCCAGTATTACATGACAATCCCCTCTAGTGTACTGCCATTTTAATTATCTTTTCACAGAAAAATAATACATACTATAGCAGCCTTGTCTCTAAGTTTAAGGAATCACAATATCTAGCTATTCACTGTGTGATAAATAAAACTGGTCACATATAAACCATTTGTAAAATCCCTATGAAAAGTGAGTAAAGCTTAGCACACACAGCTTCACACTAGATAGACAGTTCTGCTTGTTCTAGTTAGACCCAGGTCTTGTGCCACTCTTGCATGGTTTAAATAGCAAAAACTGACTGCATTTATGAATCCTGGACCAATGGTTATACTATACACCTATCAGCCATAACCACCCATCTAATATTAAGAAGGTCCCCCTTTTGCCGCCAAAACAGCCCTGAACCATCCAGGCCTCTGAAGTTATGCTGTGGTATCTGGTACCAAGTTGTCAGTAGCAGATCTTTTAAGTCCTAACAGTTGGGAGACGGGGCCCTCCATGGATCAAACTTGTTTTTCCAGCACATTCCACACACTCGATTGGATTGAGATCTGGAGAATTTGGAGGCCAAGCCAACCTCTCTTCTCAAACTTGTTGTGTTCCTAAAACCATTCTTGAACCATTTTTGCAGACTGGCAGGGTTCATTATCCTACTGAAAGAAGCCAAAGCCACCAGGAAAACACATTTTCATGAAGGGATGTACTTGGTCAGCAACAATATTTTAGGTAGGTGGTACGTGTCAAGTAACATCCACATGAATGGCAGGACCCAAGGTTTCTCAGCAGAATATCACCCAAAGCATTATACTGTCTCCATCAGCATGCCTTCTTTCCATACTGCAACCTGGTGCCATCTCATCTCCGGGTATGCAATGTACACACACCCAACCATCCACATGATGTACAAGAAAACAGGATTTATCAACTCAGCCCGCCTTCTTCCATTGTTCTGTGGTCCATTTCTGATGCTCAAGTGCCCATGGTAGGTGCTTTTGGCTGGGGACATGGGTCAGCCCCATATACAAACTGTTATGCCCATTTTATTTCTGCTTTTAACACATCATCAACTTGAGGGACAACATATTTACTTGCTGCCTACCAACTTTCAGATGCAATTTTAACAAGATAATCAATGTTATTCACTGAACCTGTCAGTGGTCAAAAATATGGCCAATCGGTGTATACAGATGTGATTAGCTGCTGTGGGCACAATACACTGCTCAAATGTTTACACGACATCCATTATTAGGAGTAAGGATAAAAGCGGGACAAGTTCTTTATTTAAATGGGGAAGGGAGGAAAACAAGTCATAATAACAAAGTTCATAATCTTCTCTCTCATAAAGCTTGCAATGCACTGAATCAAGCCAATCTCTCGATACCCCTTCATGCAGTCACTCATCAGTTAAATGGAGCGATATGTAAACTTTGTGGCCTGTCTGCATGGTTCAGTACCATTTAGTCAGAGGCACCTGAAATATGTGTTAAATGTCAGTGCGAAGCGCTTGTCCTTTCTCTCTTACACTCTGCTCAGTTTTAGGTGGAGCTAAATCCACGCACAGGGTATGTAAAGCATTGTCGAATGTACAATATATATTAAAATATGTATCAACTTTTAAATGACCAGACCAAACTGATACAAATTTTGGCCAGTATTTCAACTTATCCATAGGCTTCCTACTTTATGCAAGGCCGTTGGTGACTAGAAGTTTGAATGCAAATTGTCAGGTCCCTGTTATAGCATTAAAAGGGAATCTCACATTCCCTACTGGATTTTTCATTTCAATTACATTTTGGACAACAGCAGAGAAGGAGTGAGATGGCATGATTATAGATTTCAGTTCTGGAAACACATGCTGCACCTCCCACCAGGAATAAGACACCAATAGGTGGTTACGTTTTTTAGCATCTACCAAAGTTGGCGTTTGAGTTCTCTCAGAATGTGTCTGACTCTTGAGTATATACAGTAGCTGTAACCAAGGAATCACATGATTCGGTCAAATTGGCTCAAGTGTATGCAGTAGCGTTAACCGAGGAATCACATGATTCGGTTAGATTGGCTCAACTAGTAACATTTTTCAAAATGTTTTATTGCATTATATTTGGTACCTCATGTTTGACAACAAAAAAAAGAAACAACATAGGTAACTGCAGAGAGAAGAAGCTGGTCTGTTATTGGAAGAGGGGAAAACAGTATCTGCCCCCCCCCCCCCCATGCAAAGTGTAGAGCCACTCCGGTAACTGAGCAAGTAGTAGAGCTTTTAGAAATCAAGTGTTTCAAGTATAACAAATTTGTGACACTGTGGAAATAATCCAGAGGTATCTAAATTGCAGTATCTTTTTAATCTGCATAATATAAGCAAGGCCTGCTGAGGTTGTACTTGTCCCGAAAGACCACCAGCCTACTGTGAAGCCACGTCTCCAAAATGTGGGTGGATTACACTGCATTTCATTCCACCAGGAAAAAAAAAAAAAAGGCAGATTTTTCTAAACCACTTCTGTTGATGCCACAACACAGTGCATGAATTCTTTTGGTTCTTGCAATAAAGTTTCAATGTTTGGCAAAAACAATAGTAATTAAAAAAACAAAAAAAATAACAAAAAAGTGTCGGGCCTAGTTTTTCTTCGAAATTATATTAATGAAAGTTACTCAAGTTTGTTTCAAATAGATTATTCTAAAAATCGATCAAAAATAATAATAATAATAAAAAAAAAAAGTGTAAGCACAAACACCTTTAAGTATCTCGAGAACTTTTCTTAAGATAATATACTGTATGTTGCAGAATGTCCGCTATTCTCCAGATACCCATTTTGTTATATGCCACTGAATATCACACTTCCTCTCTAGGTCTCTGCAAACTGTGGAGTACTTCAAATGACCTGGAAATTCCAGAACATCTCTTGTGCTCAATAAAAAAGAAAAAAAATCCAGTGCTAAAACAGCATTCTGACCCTGTGCAATGTCCGAGCTGTCTGTACACAGGCCCCTCTGACATTATTGGGAGTGTGCTGTCCGGGAGCATTCATCTCTAAAAAGACAAGATTGGAAGTAATATTTGTGCCGCACACCTGCTCTGACCACTGTAACACCCTTTTGGCATTTTCCATAAATTAGTTGCTTTAAAAACAGGGCAGCTTACTCAGATTTTATTCCCTCTTTAAATGTTAGCAGCAAAGGTTATTTAAAGAAACCGATCCACCCATATCCTCTAATACATCATTAATCTCATTTTTTTTTTTTTTAATCTTTAGCAGGATATAAAAAAAGTAAAACAATCTTTAAAGGCAATGATTCTTTTACTCCTTTCATTCTCCACATAAGTTACAGAGCAATACAGCAGGTGCGTGACAAAAATATTAGATAGTTGATATGGTCCAATGTCTGTTCGATATCAGCCGTTCACATTTCGTTCGCCAGTTCTTCGGGTTCTGCTGAACTATCTCCATTAATTGTGATACTCATGTCCTCGTCATAGCCAGGTGGCATGAAAGATAAAGCATAAGGGTAGAGCTTATGGCAGCTGGCTCTGTAGGACTCAGCAGTTTCTTTGTTGTCTCCTAAGCTGCCATCACGCAAGGCTTCCAGCACCTCAGTGCAGATCTGCAAATAATGGGAAAAATAAAAAGTGAAACAAAATCACTATGGATGAACTATATAGAGACAGCAAACAAAGGAGTGGAAATATGCAGGCAGCTTCTGTGAACCAATGTTAAGTTTGCAGGAAGAATACTACATTTGTTGAATGTAGCATTTTTTTTTTCATTAATTTGTAATACACTTCAGGGTCTATTAACCACTTAAACATTGGGCCACTATCACCCCCTTTCTGCCCAGGCCAATTTTCAGCTTTCAGCGCTGTCGCACTTTGAATGAGAATTGCGCAGCCATGCAAGACTGTACCCATATGAAATTGTTATAACATTTTTACGTAGAGCTTTCTTCTTTTTTTCGTTTAATGTAATCACCACTGGCTTTTTACATTTTTTTTTCTTTTGCTAAACAAAAACGAAAAAAGACCGAAAAGTTTTGGGGAAAAAAAAAAAAAAAATTGTTTCGGTTATGAATTTTTTTATTTCTCTCCTTCACTGATGTGTGCCGATGAGGCCGCACTGGACACAGACAGTGCTGCACTGATAGACAGTGCTGCATTGATATCAGTGCCCTGATTATCTGTGTACATGTCCCCTGTCAAACTTGCCGGCTACCAGCTCACTTTTCCTCACGCTGTGACAGTGCATGGAGAAAGTACTGCCGATAACCAGCAAGTCTGTTCACATTGTAATTAGCTGTGATTGGACACAGCTGATCACATGGTAAAGGGCCACTGTGATTGGCCCTTTACAGTGATCTGTGATGAGCTGTGTCAGAAGGACACCATGATCACAGAGCGCGTGGGGGGGGGGGGGGGGGTATGGTTCCGGGAGAACGTCCATGGACGCCCTCCCTAAACAAGAGCCGCACTGTAGCCGTCTTTCAGCTATAGCCCCAGTCTAAAGTGGTTAATATATTTTTCACACAACATTCACCCAAAATTCACGCAGGGATTGGGAAATGTATGACTCTTGGGTGAAAGCTCTGAAAACATTTATAAATAAGACCACTACTGTTTTAACACTAATACAATTCCCATTTCTTTTTCCAGCAGTATTTTGTCTTTTATATAGCAAAACGTAGCAAGAACTCTTAGCCTCTTTTGCCCTTGTTTGCTGACGAGACCTCTGATTTTTTTTTTAGTTTCCTTCTGCAAACAGCTTGGATTTGCTTCAATACAGAAGTTTGCAAAAAAGGAATTGTATATTACCAAGGCAATGTCACACTAGAGATCCTGTTATCTGGTAGTAACACAACAGCAACAGGATTGCCAAGAGAACACTCACCTGTTCCTACTGTATAGCTTCCATGCTGTTCGGACCAGTGAGGTATTAATTCACCACTGCTCCCATGAATGAGGCTTACAGCATTTCCACCAGTGTGGGAGATCTTCCATAAGCGCACGCGCGTATTCTGTTTAGCGATCCTATTGCTGGCAACAAGTTCACTAATGTGACATGACCCTAAGAGCCCTTAAACACTGGAGCGGTGCGGGCGTTAGCGGTAAAGCGTCGCTAGCAGAGAGCTTTTAACCCCCCAGAAGGAGTTAAAAGCTGCTTTCAAATCGCTTTGAAAGTGGCGCCCATTCATTTCAATGGACAGGGGTGATGGAGGAGCTGTGTATACACCGCTCCCGCACCTCCCCAAAGATGCTGCTTGCAGGACTTTTCCTGTCCTGCAAGCGCACTGCCCCAGTGTGAAAGCTCTTGGGCTTTCACACTGGGGCTGCAGAAGAGACAATTTACAGGCACCATTTTTAGAGCAAACACGCCTGTAAAGCGCCTCAGTGTGAAAGGGGTTTAATTAGGATTTTCACAAAGGGATATTTGACATGCCAGCAGCTAAATTTCAGCTTGTTCAAATTGAGATGGCATGGGCCACTTTAATCTATATTATGCCCCATTTAAAATATTAGAATGCGGTTTCTAGTACAAAGCATGAGTTTTTTACACTAATACCTTGTATTCCACTTACAGACTATCTTGCAAGTGTCATTTTATGCAGGAGCAGCTGCTTTTTGAAAGCCAGTATTTGTGGTAGGAGAGCAGTGACAGGAGGGCTGAATGTAGGAGATATGCCCCAGAAAATAACAAAAAAAAAAAAAAAAAGTTTTCAGGGTGTATTTTCCTACATTTAAAACGGAACTTCAACCAAAGTTTTTGTTTGTGGAGGGAGCAGGTACCTGGATTTTAACATTTACCCACTGCCCTACAAGTCCTTCCCCTGCAGCCTTCTTGAACACATCACAGGTCCCAGAAGACTGCTGAACCAATCAAAAAATGCAGAGCGTCTCACGCATGCAAAGATGGAAGCTGGCTGTGAAGCTGCAAGGCTTTACTACCAGTTTCCCTTTGTAAAGATGTCAGCACCTGCAGCCGATTGAAGAATCGGCTCGGTTAAGGACATTGCTGGAACCTTGGACAGGTAAGTGTCCTTATATTAAAAGTTGGTAGCCATAGTATTTGTAGCTACTGACTTAATTTTTTTTTTTGGGGGGGGGGGGGGGGGGGGGGGGGGGGGGAGTGGAGCTCCTCTTTAAAGATGGATAAATGCACATTTATTCTGGCAGCGCTCAAGCCCAATTTGCTTCTAGCTGTTCTAATGCTTGTAATGTGCACCAAAGCAGCACAAGTACCTGTAACTACCAATTGCAATGCATATTCATGGGAGTGGAGCTCCTCTTTAAAGATGGATAAATGCACATTTATTCTGGCAGCGCTCAAGCCCAATTTGCTTCTAGCTGTTCTAATGCTTGTAATGTGCACCAAAGCAGCACAAGTACCTGTAACTACCAATTGCAATGCATATTCATGGGACTTGGCTGCCTTTACCAATTAGCTTGAATGTGATGTACATAAGAACTGTGCTGCTCAACAGCTTTCAGTTATGACAGTACAATCCACTGGAAACCATCAAGAGTACAAACAAATCACTTACTTGGAGACTTCGATTAGCGAGGGATTCGTCCAATGCGGTTGCTAACTCTACTGCTCGCTTTAGACTTGAAGGGTCCAGATAGTACATCATTTTGGCAGCTGTAACATTAAACATTCTTATAAAATAAATGATGGTAACAATTACCTTCAAACTGGCCATTCTGCGGATGATATCAAAGGATATGCATCGGTTTGTCAATTTTATAATAGACTAAAGACGACAGGGGAAACTAATGCGCAAAACCAAAGTAAACTGTATAAATAAATAAAAGGATATGAGAAGCCGCCAACATATAAAAGTGTTCCCACACAGAAAAAATAAAAATATACAAGTAGTATGTGGCACATTCATAAAGAGTAATAAACAGTAGTATAAAGAAGCAAAAAAATATTCTAGATAAATTCAATATCTCAAAGTGCATAAGGTAAAGAAAGAAAGTGCAACTTGATTTAAACATAGACCAATCTCATAAGGCGATCAGCGAGAGGCCAAACAAATTGGGCAATAATGCAGCATAAATGTGTAACCAAACTTCTATAAAATGATAAAATTGGTGCCAAGGAGACACACTTAAAGTGCAATAATCTTGAAAGTGCAAATGTGACACAGCTCAGTGGATTCAATCTGTAAATGTCCAATATTCAAATAAAGTGCAAACAGCAAAGAAAAAGTGCAATGTCTAAGAAAAAGACAACTCAATATGAGCCAGCTCCAATGAGGTGAGAAAAATCAAATCTTCATGAAGCAGTTCATAAATATAGAAAAGTGCATGTACAAAGAAACAATCGATGACCACTTCATCCAAACACCATCTGAGATTGTGCCACACGTTTCCCCCAGCCTTTCACCTTTAATTCAGACCCCTACAGGTCAAGTCGAGCTCAGGTAAACAGAAGATAACTTTCTGCAATTGATCGACCTCCAGCGATTCTCTCAGCAAAACCGGGATGTTCAGGGGATGGCTTCGGTCTCAGTAAATAAGGTGAGGGCATGTGATTAGGAAGAAGGGTGGCTCCATTGTGTAGTATTTAAAATATTTATTTCGAAACACACATGTAGTAACTTGAAACTCGAAAGTTTTTCTATGTAAGTTGCTACATGTGTGTTTCGAAATAAATCTTTTTTGGCCTCACGTTGATAGCCTGAGACTGGTCTATGTTTACATCAAGTTGCACTTTATTTTTTTAACTTCATGCATTTTATGAGATGTTGAATTTATCTAAAATATTTTTTTGCTTATTTATACTACTGTTTATTACTCTTATGAATGTTTTTATCTTATATTGAAGAATTGTCACGAGTTACACGGTTTCTATTACTGGCCGCAGTTAGCTATATAGATGGTCAATTTTATATATTCTTTTCAAGAACAAACAGCTTCATGTCACAATTCAAATATAAGCGCTTTTATAAGCTTTCTAAAAATCAGTTCTACTTTCATTTTAAAAATGTTACCTTGTCACAATAGGTGCTGATTGGTATGACTTACCCGAAAATCTGTCACGCTTTAAAAAAAAAAAAAATTGAGCTAAGGAAAGCCCCCCATCACTTCAATGTGGGGCTTCAACAACTGAAGGAACCATTCACACTGATCCTGGAAGGGCTGGGGGCTTTTCACAGTGGGACCAGAAAGTTATCAGGGGCTCTCAGGGCACCACTCGTTGACAGATGTTCAAGTGAATTATAATGATCTGCACCCTAGAGGATCCTATTTTGCATTTAAAAGCTTATTGCTACCCATCACCTGTGCAGACAGGGTTATTTTTATAGTCCCAACACAAAAATGGTAAAATTCAGAGATTTAGGTGCAATTCCAGGCTATACCTAACAAATCTTAAAAATGCTCCCTCCCCCTCCCAGCACCTATGCTAATTTGTGTAAGAAAGATGTAAATACTTGCCTATTTTTAGGCTGCTCTGGTCCAGTCACATGACCTGGCTCCCCTGTGTCAGCCAGCGGCAGCTACAGAGGAAAGGAGGGAGTGCCAACAATGGATGGGCCATAGGTGTCTATGGGTGTCGTCACTGCTCCCAGGCATTACTAGCCATTGTTGATCACATGACTGGACTGGAGGTGGTGTGGCCTGAAAATAGGCAAGTGTATACATTTTTTATTACACAGGTTGGTTGGGGGGGGGGGGGGGGGGGGGGGGGGGAGGAGAGGGATGGAGCATTTTTAAGATTAGTTAGATGTAGCCTGGAATTCCACTTGAACACCTTCACAATAGCCATTAACCTGCCTTTTGAGACCAGACAAATTCTATTCAAGCAACAATATTTTTCCTATCCAAAGAACACTGGTACATACTTCTCAACCGTTTCAGGGTAGATGGTGAATTTTAGAATAAAAACAGGGTAACATTCTTATCAGGCGATTGTTAAAATACCTTCAAATGCCAACTGAGGTTTACTTTATTTAGCTCCCCAGTTTTGCGCTGTGACCGAATTACAGCCTTCTCTCTCAGGCCTTTCCCCTGTGACTTAAATATGGCCTTCCCTCCAAAAGAAAAAACTAAATGACCTGCATGAAAGTGATATTGGATTTCTAAAATGTTTCCTAATCTATACAGTGCATCATAACAGATGATGCATAGAACAAAAGCAGGTCACATAACACTACTGTTGCTTCTAATACCTTCACATTACATCTCAGCAGAGCATGTACCAAGTGCTCTTCACTTGTTCTGATCTGTGTCAGTTTTGTTTTCTTTGATGGAACAGTGTGCCAATGTACAAATGAAAAAACACCACATATGAATGGTATTTGTGTTTAGAAATTACCTGCTAATCGGTGGGGTATTGAATCCTTGTGCTCTTTTAGGAAAGCATTGTTAAAATTTGCAGGACTTGTTTCACCAAAAAGTCTGTTCATTTCTTGTTTTAACACTGTTCTAAGGGATACATTTAGTTCTTTGCTCTCAGACACTGTATTAGGGGGGGAAAAAAAGCATTTACAGTTTACTTTAAATTGAGGCACATGCATATACAGAACACACTTGTACAATAATAAAAATTGTTTTATTACACGAAATTGCAATAACGCACTCAAGTATTAATTACTTAAAGAAATGTTCAAATTCCAATGGACGCGTTGGAAATCTGATATTGCTTGCAGCAACGTGACAGTTCTTGGAATGATACATATAGCTCTTATATCTTATCTTGATAACTCAACATTTTCAGTGAAAAAAATGAAAAAAGGACCACCTGCATATGCCTGTACTCACTGAGCCAAACCATATATTTAAAGGAGAAGTACAGCCAAGCATTTTTGGCTGTACTTCTCCAATGGATCCCAGGAGTGCAGTTCAGATCTTCACCACGAGGCACACTCCCCTAAGGAGTTTCACTCAGAGATTAGTATATCACAAGCCTTAAAGATAATCCTTCTATCACTTTAGAGAAGAGTCATCAGCAATGCAGGCCGGATTAGAGAATGTGAATCGCTCCAGTCATACACAATCATGGAAAGAAAAATTCCAACATAGCGTAAATCCTGTTTCACACATTTATTGTAACCAAACCTAACCCCCATACAGAATACATACAAGCTGTTAAAAACAATAGAACATGTAACCATAAAGCGTAGTCACCAGTCAGCCGCACAGGAGAGCGTCAGTGTGAATTACACAGGCACGCTGTTTCTTCCCGATAGTCTCCAGCTGGCTTTGACACGCAAACGTTACTTCCGGTCGCCGTGGAGGTCACGCTCTGATGCATTTCGTCATATCAGACTTCAACTTAGGGCATGATCTCACGGCGTGACATCCAGGCTTTTATTGGTCCATCGCTCGGCCAGTTTACCTTTCATGTGCCGCATGCTTCGACTTAAAAAGGTGCACGCAAGTGGCATACCAGCATATAAACGAAACAATATCGAGGCCAATCGATCGGATCATATACCCACACACTGTTCAATATAATAAACAAATCCAGGTGCAACGTCACCATCTCCAGCTGAATCATTACACACTGGACAAAACATTACCTTAATTGTACATTATATTGATGAATTAGGCATCTTAATCGTATAACATTAAACAAATGCTATTAAAATCATATGTGTCAACACACTTTTTAAAACATTACTGGCTTCAATGTCAGACTATTGCACATTGTAATTATACAATTATCTTATGGTGACTGTAATCAATACCATTAACCACTTCCCACCCGCCCACCGTCATATGACGTCCTGGGCTTTGAGCGGGTATATCTGAACAATGCCTGTAGTTACAGACATCATTCAGATATTGCCGGTTGCAGCCGGTGAATCTCTACACCATAGGAACGATCATAGCGGCCGTTCCGCCGCTTGATCGTTCCTATGGGAGGCGAGAGGGGACATCCCCCCCCCTCCCGCCGCTTGTTCCGACTCACCGTTACGATCGGTGAGGCCGAGAGCAGATCTGCCGGCGCCAGATGTAGATCATAGAAATTTCCGGCGGACCAGATGGTCGCCGGAGCCTCTATGATCATCGGAGGCCGGGCGCGATGTTATGAAGTCATGCCCGGCCTCTCCATTCAAAAAAATGGCGCCGCTTCGGCTGGGAAGCGGTGTTAGTTTTTTTTTTTGTTTTTTTTTATTTCAGGCTTCCCAGCCTAGTGGTGAGATATGGGGTCTTATTAACCCCATATCTCACTATTAAGAGCACCTGTGAAGTCATATTCCTATTACAAGGGATGTTTACATTCCTTGTAATAGGAATAAAAGTGATCAAATTTTATTTTTTTTTTCAAAAAAGTGTCAAAATAAAAAAAAGAAAATATAATAAAAAAAAAAAAAAAAAATTTTTTTTAAAGCGCCGCTGTCCCCGTGTGCTCGCACGCAGAAGCGAACGCATACGGAAATCCCGACCACATATGAAAACGGTGTTCAAACCATACATGTGAGGTATCGCCGCGAACGTTGGAGCGAGAGCAATCATTTTGTCCCTAGATCTCCTCTAACTCAAAACATGTAACCAGTAAAAAAAAATTTCAAGCGCCTATGGGGATTTTTAAGTACCGAACATTGGCGCCATTCCACGAGCGTGTGCAATTTTGAAGCGTGACATGTTAGGTATCTATTTACTCTGCGTAACTTCATCTTTCACAATATGTGAAAACATTGGGCTAACTTTACTGTTTTGTTTTTTTTTAAAACACAAAACAGTTTTTTTTCCCAAAAAAAACGCGTTCGAAAAATTCCTGCGCAAATACTGTGTGAGATAAAAAGTTGCAACAACCGCTATTGTATTCTCTAGGGTCTTTGCTAAAAAAACATATATAATGTTTGGGGGTTCTATGTAATTTTCTAGCAAAAAATATGATGATTTTTACATGTAGGAGAGAAATGTCAGAATTGGCCTGGTAGGGAAGTGGTTAAATAAATAAAATCAATATGATTACCTATACACAATTCATAAATTCTGAAACATTTACCGTAGCTCTAAAATACATATTTATCAAAATATACCTCAGGTTAATAATACATCAGTTAATTATGGTCTCACTTTTAATCCTTTAAATTCAATATTCGCTAATAAAACAGTTAATGTCTAAATCTATCTTTAACCCCTTTGGTGCAAGTGTAGCGTCGCGACAGTTCCCTGACTATATTGGAACCTCTCCACACCGGTTCTAAATGATCCACATCCCAAAATCTTAGGCCTGATGGATCCTGGTTATGGAACATTTTGAAGTGTAGAGACACATTATGGTCTTTAACCACCTCAATACAGTGCATTTTCGCCCCCTTCCTGCCCAAGCCATTTTTCAGCTTTCAGCGCTGTCGCACTTTGAATGACAATTGCGCGGTCATACAACACTGTACCCAAATGAAATTGTTATCATTTTTTTCCCACAAATAGAGCTTTCTTTTAGTGGTATTAGATCACCTCTGTGGTTTTTATTTTTTGCGCTATAAACAAAAGAAGAGTGAGAAGTTTTAAAAAAAAAAAAAAAACACAATAATTTTTATCTTTTGCGATAATAAATATCCAATTTTTTTTCCTTTAAAACAAATTTTTTCTCAGTTTAGGCCGATATGTATTCTTGTACATATTTTTGGTAAAAAAAAAAAATCACAATAAGCGTATATAGATTGGTTTGCGCAAAAGTTATAGCGTCTACAAAATAGGGGATAGATTTATAACATTTTTATTTTTTTACTAGTAATGGCGGCGATCCGCGATTTTTTATTGTGACTGCGATATTGCGGCGGACACATCGGACACTTTTGACACATATTTGGGACCATTCACATTTATACAGCGATCCGTGCTATAAAAATGCATTGATTACTGTATAAATGTGACAGGGAAGGGGTTAACACTAGGTGGTGATCCAGGGGTTAACTGTGTTGCTAGGGAGTGATTCTAACTGTAGGGGGAGGGGACTCACTAGGGGAGGAGACCGATCGGTGTTCCTCTGTGCTGGGAACACGCCATCGGTCTCCTCTCCTCTGACAGGACCGTGGATCTGTGTGTTTACACACACAGATCCACGGTCCTGCTGTGTTACCGGTAATCGCGGGTGCCCGGCGGACATCGCGGCCGCCGGGCACGCGCACCGGGTGGCTAGTGACACGGCGGGAGCGCGCGATCGCCGGCGGCGGCGCGCGCGACCTGGCGGTCTAGGAATGCGAGGCCGTCATGTGATGCCCGCCCGCCACGAGAGCTGCGCCGCCTGGCCATCAATTGACAGCCGGCGGTCAGCATGCGGTTAAATCCCATTTTATAATTCTGGATATGTTCAGCTATCCTAATTTTTAAACATCTTTGTGTGGCCTATATACATAAGCCCACAAGGGCATTCCAGGGCGTACACCAAGTGTGTAGTATTTATTACACATGATGAGTTCTCTGATGGAAAATTCTTTATTATTTGAGGTAGATATAAAAAGGTCCCAGGCCCCTTATGGTTCTGGTTACTTCTCTGCATGGCCTACACTTCCTGAATGCAAAGCAGCCATCCCTATCCCAAAAGGAAGGTGGTCTAGTTGGTGGATTTAGTACTCTTTTCACCACTATCTCCAAAACTAGGTGCCTTCCATTTGAGATTGGGCGGGAGCACAGGTTTAAGCGCCTTATCTAGAAGTAATACATGCCAGTGGGCTGCAAATATTGTTTCCACTTCTTTATATTGTAAGTGAAACCCTGTAATAAAACCCCACTCCTGACTATTAGTGTCCCTAAGTGGAGCTTCCTTTCTCAAGCAACTCTCTCTAGGTAGCGTTAATACCTCTGCTACTATAGTATCCAAATGTCGTGCATTATACCCCTTATCTACAAATTTACTCTTCACGATTTGAGCCTGGGAAAAATAATCAGTAACAGTGGAAGTTTCTTTTTACTCTCGTAATCTGTCCTTTAGCAATATTCCTAAGCCAAAGAGGGTGATGACCACTCTGAACTGGAAGGTAACCAGTCAGTGGGCTTGAAATACACTTTTGTTTCTAATTTATCCTCCCGCCTATACACGTTTACATCCAAAAAATTAATCTCATCTTTACTGCATTAGTTTGTTAATCTAATATTTCCATTGGTGTTTAATTCCCTTATAAACTGCTGAAGGGATATTGCTGATCCTGCCCAAATAAAAAAAAAGGTCATCAATATACCTTCTATAAAAAATAAATTCCTCTCTTTTTGCAGCAAAAATAATTTGTCCTCCCATTCTCCTATAAAGAGGTTCGCAATGCTGGGCGCAAATTTTGTGCCCATAGCTACTCCACTCTTTAGGGAGAAAAAAATTATCATACCAAAAATAGTTGTGGGCTAAACAAAAATCTAAGGCCTTATGTAAAAACACTTTCTGATTGTATCTGATGCCATCTCTTTGACACAAGGCCCAGTAAGGTCCGGTAGAGCGTCGTCATGCTGTATTACTGTGTAAAGAGATGACACATCTGCTGTCACCAAGTATACCTCATCTCTTCCCACTAAATCCACTTCCTGTAAATGTTGTAAGAAATTTGGTGTATCCTTAAGGTAAGCCTTAGTTTGGACAACGCTTTTTTGGAGGAATTGATCCAAGTATTGCCCCATCCTTATTGTGACCGTTAACTATTAGTCATAATACTACACATGTGGTGTACACCCTGGAATGCCCTTGTGGGCTTATGTATATAGGCCGCACAAAGATGTTTAAAATTTAGGATAGCTGAACACATCCAGAATATTAAAATAGGGTTTAAAGACCATAATGTGTCTCTACACTTCAAAATGTTCCATAACCAGGATCCATCAGGCCTAGAATTTTGGGGTGTGGAGAGGTTCCAATATAGTTAGGGAACTGTCAAAACGCAAGATACACTGGACATTCCTTACCGATACACTTGCACCAAAAGGGGTTAAAATGCAGATTTAGACATCAACTGTTTTATTAGCGATTACTGAATTTATTTATATATTTTAATTTTTATTAAATTTAAAGGATCAAAAGTGAGATCATATGTATTATTAACCTGGGTATATGTATGTATATATATATATATATATATATATATATGTGTGTATATATGTATAGGTGTGTGTATATATATATATATATATATATATATATATATATATATGTATATATGTATATGTATATATATATATATATATATATAAATGTTTCAGAATTTATGAATTGTGTATAGGTAATATTGATTTTATTTAATGGTATTGGTTACTGTCACCATAACATAATTGTATAATTACAATGTGCAATAGTCTGACATTTAATCCAGTAATGTTTTAAAAAGTGTGTTGACACATACGATTTTAATAGTAATCATGTTTAATATTGTACGATTAAGAGGTCTAATTCATCAATATAATGTACAATTAAGGTAATGTTTTGTCCATTGTGTAACGATTCAGCTGGAGACAGTGACGTTGCACCTGGATTGGTTTATTATATTGAGCAGTGAGTGGGTCAATGATCAGATTGCTTGGCCTCGATATTGTTGCTGTTATGTGCTGGTATGCCGATTGCGTGCACCTTTAAGTCGAAACGTGCGGCACTTGAAGGGTAAGCTGGCCGAGCGATGGACCAATAAAAGCCTGGATGTCACGCTGTGAGATCACACCCTAAGTTGAAGTCGGATATGACAAAACGTGTCAGAGCGTGACCTCCACGGCGACCGGAAGTGACATTTTTGTCACAGCCAACTGGAGACTACCAGGTAGAAACAGCGCGGCTGTGCAATGGACACTGACCCTCTCCTGTGCAGTGGACTTGTGACTACGCTTTATGGTTACATGCTCTATTGTTTTTAATAGCTTGTACGTATTCTGTATGGGGGTCAGAAATGTGTAAAACTGGATTATGCCATGCTGGATTTTTCTTTCCATGATTGGAGCGATTCACATTATCTAACCCGGCCTGCATTGCTGATGACTCCCCTCTAAAGTGACATAAGGATTATCTTTAAGACTTGTAATATACTAATCTCTGGTGAGTGTAACCACTTAGGGGAGTGTGCCTCACGTGGTTAAGATCTGGGTGTTTGGTGCACACTTTAATCACTTCAGCCCTGGAAGGATTTACCCCGTTCCTGACCAGAGTACTTTTTGCGATACGGCACTGCGTCGCTTTAACAGACAATTGCACGGTCGTGCAACACTGCACACAAACAAAGTTGACGTCCTTTTTTTCCCCCACAAATAGCGCTTTCTTTTGGTGGTATTTGATTACCTCTGCAGTTTTTATTTTTTGCGCTATAAACAAAGAGAAGAATGACAATTTTGAAAAAAAGCAATATTTTTTCCTTTTTTATATATAAATATCCCCCAAAAATATATTTTAAAAAAAACAACATTTCTTTCTCAGTTTAGGCAGATGTATATTCTACTACATATTTTTGGTAAAAAAAACAAAACAAATAAAATAAAAATCACAATAAGCATATATCGATTGGATTGTACAAAAGTCATAGCGTCTACAAAATAGGGGATAGATTTATGGCTTTTATACATTTTTTTTTTATTAGTAATGGCGGCGATCTGTGATTTTTATCGGGACTGCAACATTATCTGACACATCGGACACTTTTGACACTATTTTGGGACCATTGTCATTTATACAGCAATCAGTGCTAAAAAAAAAAATGCACCGATTACTGTGTAAATGACACTGCCTGGGAAAAGGTTAAACACTAGGGGGCAATCAAGGGGTTAGTCCTAGGGAGTGATTCTAACTGTGGGAGGATGGCACCACAACATGACAGAGATCAGATCTCTGTCACGTTGCTAGGCAGAACAGGGAAATGCCTTGTTTACAAAGGCATCTCCCCGTTATGCTGCTCCGTGACATGATCGCAGGCCCCCGGGGAACATGGAGTCCGCAGGACCCGTGGGCACGCAGTACGTGGCAGGCATGCGCACCCCGGCAGCGCGCTCACAATGCTGCGATTTAAAGGGGACGTAGCTGTACGCCCATTTGCCCAGCCGTGCCATTGTGCCTATGTATATCGTTGTGCGTTAGTCGGCATGTGATTAAACAACTATTAGGATCACCTGGTATCTTCAGAGTTATATTCACTAAATGTCATCTCATCATCACGTATATTGAGAAGTATATATATATGTTGGTCAGAAATTTGATGGACTGACACAAGCGCTGTTATAGCATGGGACTTGCACAGTGATTTGACCGGACTTTATGTTATTGTATTTTATTGACTATTTATTTTATAACAGCAGCTTTTTATCCTTTTAATCATATGCAGTGGTTAATGGGATAAGCAGTTTGCGTGAATACTGTCTATCTGTTGGTATTATAACTTATAAGTAACTTAGCGCTGAGCAGTGTGGATAGGCCGTGTTTAAAAAAAAATATTTTTTTATTATACATATACATATATATATACATATATACACACATATATATATATATATATACACATATATATATATATATATATATATATATATATATATATATATATATACACATATATATATATATATACACATATATATATATATATATATACACACACACATACATACATACACACATACATATATACACACACATACATACATTGTATTGAGGCAGTTATACCAGGATCATGGCTGCAGCTACAGCCATGATCCTGGTACTACTATATTTTTCAGCAGCTGATTCCCTATAAAATAAAGGCGGTTCCCCCCAAAACCCCACCCAACCAACGAGGCTTTGGTTCCTTACATTTATTTTGTTTCTTTACAAGCTGTTACCTGCATGCATGTGTAAATGGCAATCGCACCACACAAGTGAGAGCAATAATTCTAGCACCAGACCTCCTGTGTAACTCCAAACTGGTAACCTGTAAAGGCTTTTAACCACTTCAGCCCCGGAAGGTTTAACCCTCTGAATGGCCAGGCAATTTTTGCGATACGGCACTGAGTTACTTTAACTGACAATGGCGCGGTCATGCAACGCTGTACCCAAATAAAAGTGTCCCTTTTCCCACAAATAGAGGTTTCTTTTGGTTGTATTTGATCACCTCTGTGGTTTTTAAATTGTTACACTATAAAAACAAACAAACAAAAAAAAAAAGAGCGACAATTAAATATATATATATATATATATATATATATATATATATATTTTTTTACTTTCTGCTATAAAACATATCTAATTAAAAAAAAAATGTAAAAAAAAAATCAAAATCAAATTTCTTCTTCAATTTAGGCCAATATGTATTCTGCTACATATTTTGTGTAAAAAACCCCAATAAGCGTATATTGATTGGTTAGCGCGTCTACAAACTATGGGATTTTTTTTTTTTTTTAACTGGTAATCAGCGTTTTTTTTTTTTTTTTAAAGAGGGGCTGCGACATTCTGGTGGACAAAATCAAACACATGACACTATTTTGGGGATCAGTGACATGATTACAGTGATCAGTGCTAAAAAATATATGCACTGTTACTGTACTGACAGGGAAAGGGTTAACATCAGGGGCAATCAAAGGGTTTAATGTGTCCCTAGGGGGTGCTTGCTAACTGTGTGGGGGATGCTCTGACTGGGTGAAGACCGATATCAGTGTTCCTGACACTGATATCTCCATCTTCTCCTCTGTCAAAACAGTGATCTGCCTTGTTTACACAGGCAGACCGCTGTACTGCCTCTCTCGGAAACGATAGTGGGTGGCCGGCAGACTAGAGCTGACCGGCCGCAGTACAAGTACGTTAGGCAGTCGGCAAGTGGTTACAGTGTCGCCTAGGAATAATTTAATATACCATAGTTTGTCACCATTCCATGGAAGCACGCAACTTTAAAGCGTGACATGTTTGGTATTGATTTACTTGTAACATCTTTTATATTTTACCAAAGAAATTGGGTATTATATGGTGTTTGTGTCAACTAAAATTCATTACCCACTTTAGGACCGCCCACAGTACATTTACTGTCAAGTGGCATGGGCAGGCCCAGCAAAGTATATATACATTGCTTTGCACATATGCACTGGCACGTCCCACGGGGCACGCAGCATGCTGCTCCCATAACTCGACACAGCAGATTGTGGTTCCGGACACCCGGCTGCCTAAATTTATGAGGACATTGGATTTTTTTTGGATGTCTTATAACAAAAAGTGGAACATTTTTATCTTTTCAAAATTAGTTTTTTGTTGTTTATATATATTAAAAAACCCAGTGGTGATCAAATACAGGCGGTCTCTTAGTTACAAACATCAGACTTACAAACGACTCCCACTTACAAACGGAGGGAGACAACAGGAAGTGAGAGGAAATCTACCCCTAGGAAGTTAAATTCACTCCGGTAAGATTTATTATGGGAAAAAAGTACCTCCACTGATGCTTTATCACCAAGGCTTGTTTCCACAACAACCCAAAATTTTGGGACAGAAAGTAAGGTGAAATCTACTAAACAGGCGCACAGACAGCAAAACAAACGTTACAGGGGTGTTAACCCTTTCCTATGCTATCCATAAAAGCTTAAAAATAGTATTCTGGCTGGAGCTACACTTAAAAAAAAAAAAAAAAGGCACCTATTCCGACTTACAAACAGATTCAACTTAACAAACCTACAGACCCCATCTTGTTTGTAACCTGGGGACTGCCTGTACCATCAAAATAAAGCTTTATTAGTGTGAAAAGAAATATATGTTGTAAAATTTAATTTGCAAAATTATAAAAAAATTATAAAATCACCTATATTTCTACCTATAACCTTACCCGTATAGAGTTATTTTGGCCTATGAAAACTGCTTTGAGGGGCGAATGCATTCCCCTCTCCTTCAGAAACGGAAGCTTGAAATAATATCTGGACTATAGATGTTAATATTAACCTGCTTATATATTCTTCAAGAAACTTGCTGTGTACTCTTGCAACTAATTGCCAAACCAGCTATTTAGCCAGCAAAATAACTTTGCCCTGTGAGTGGTTTAAATATGAAAATATCTGAACAACTACAAACTATATATATCCATCGGTATCTTCATCTCCTATTTGTAGTTCTATTTGTATACTTGCCTCCATCTGTATACCTACCGCTTTATCCTCATGCATAAGCGCTTGCATACAGATTCCACACAAACCAGGATATATACTTGTATATTTATCTGCATTTTTATCTGCACTGCTTTATTCTACCTGGGAATTCAACTTAACTCAAGTATTCATATTTAAATGTTCGCACAAGCTTATTTGTCCATTCTATTGGTTTATCCTTCTAGTATAGTTATCAGCATATATCTTTGCATAGAGTGTTGGTATATTTGTATCACTATCTGTAGACTTACTGGTATATTTTCCTCTGTGTAAATATTTGCCTAAATAGGCAAAAACGAATATTCGGGACAGTAAATACACAAAGCAAAAATTATTTGGTTGGGAGGAAAAATGGGGAGAAAAGGAGTAAAAACCAACCAAGTAGAAAGTGGGAACTGGAATTCTATAAAAACATACACAGTGCAGAATAAAGTGGAACAAAAAGGGGAACAAACAGTTGAGAATGTTGAGGACTTAACTTCCCCACTAGAGGGGCAAACAAATAAAAATGGTCCAGGAGAAGAGGGGGTCCTGCAGAGAGATCAACAACAGAGAATGGAAAAAGAAACAGATAGCCTACAAGCACTTCCCACAAAGCAAGATATGGTAGAGATGATGTCACATTTGGAATGCATGATTAAAGGAGAATTGAATGCTATTAAGAATGGACATACAGAATGTGCTACAAAGGGTAGAAGAATCTGAAGTTCACCTAGAGGAATATAAAAAAGTGATTATGGAGCTGCGGGAGAGGTCTGAGCTGGATTGGCTGGAAATCAGGAATATTCAATATAGGCTTGAAGATCAAGAAAATCGGAACAGATGGAACAACTTAAGAATTCGAGGCCTGCCGGAGTCTGTAAAAGATAGCGATTTAGAAAATACGGTCCGCAAGGTGTTTAATAAAGTACTGAAAAAGGAAATTTCATCCCCTATACGGTTTGAGAGACTACATAGAACACAAAAAATTACTACGCTATCAACGGAAACCGTGAGAGACATAATAGCGAGATTCATATGGCATGCGAAGTGCAGCACCGATTGAATTCAGGGGAGCCGAGATATTCATTTTTACAGACTTATCACAAGAGACTCTGGCCGGCAGGAGGGTGCTGAAACCCCTGATAAATCAGCTACAAAGGAAAAATTTATCTTATAGATGGGGTTTTCCTGCTTGTCTAAGAGCAAAAAAATCAAGGGATTTCGGCTACTCTGCGATTTCCAGAGGACTTGAAAGAATTTTGCAGTAAATTAGATTTGCCACTGGTTAATTTGGAAAACTGGAACAAAAAACCCCAGGATGGGGGAAGTTAAAGAATCAGTCATGGAACAAAGTATAGAGCCCTAATAACAGAAATAAAATGGGAGACAAATAGATAAGCAGTGCTGCATGTGATAAGGGGAAGATGGGCCGATAAGGGAGGGAGATTCGCTCTGGGATACACTGGGGTTTGGCGATGCCAGCCTGTGCCCCCAGAACCATTTCCGAATTGGGAATGGGGTTTGGGGGCCCACGCCGGCATCTAAAAAGCGGCAAGGGAGGCCTCGCCTGGATGGGCGCCTACAATTTAGGCGACAGTCGGGTGGGCAATATCATTGATATTCAATGTAGGGGTGGGGAGGGGGACTTGCATAGGGAAATTTGTATGGGGTGGAATAGATGGGGTTGGGATGTGTTGTTGTGGTTTACTTTTATGATGTTAGTTGAATGGATCATCCGAAGAAAATTGGAAAAATTATATTTTTCTCTTATGGTTAAATGCTTTTGGTTGCTCATGCTCCATACATTTGAGAGATGATGCCCTTAAAAATTGTTACCTATAATGTTAGAGGTTTAAATAGCCCCAATAAAAGGTATCAAATAATGCAGGAACTGAAAAGTTGGTCATCAAATATTGTTTTTCTGCAAGAGACTCATCTTAAGTGGTCATCTAGGGTTGGATTGAGCTCAAGGGGTTTTCCAGTCTGGTTCTATGGATTCTCCCCTAATAAGAGATCCAAAGGAATAGCAATAGGTTTTGACAGGAATACACCATTTATTTATTAAAGGGGTTGTAAAGGTAATTTTTTTTTCTTTAAAAATAACAAACATGTTATACTTACCTTCACTGTGCAGCTCGTTCTGCACAGAGTGGCCCCGAACCTGCTCTTCTGGGGTCCCTCGGCGGCTGTCTCAGCTCTGCCCCGCAATAACTAACCACCTTAATGCAAGCTCCCTCGCATGGTGGTTAGTTATTGCGGGCGCGCTCCCGTGATACAGCCGGCGGCTATAGCCGCTCGCTGTATCACTCGGCCCCGCCCCCGGCGCGCTGCATCATTGGATGTGATTGACAGCAGCGCGAGCCAATGGCTGCACTGCTTTCAATTCATCCACTATAGCCAATCAGCGACCAGGCTGATCGGCTGAATGGAGGTCGGGAGCGAGCGGCCGAGTTTCGAGGTGTCAGGTAAGTAAAACGGGGGGGCTGGGGGCGGCGGTATTATCAAAAGTTTTTTCACCTTAATGCATAGAATGCATTAAGGTGAAAAAATGCATACCTTTACAACCCCTTTAAGGGATCCCTGTTTAATAAAGAGTATACACTTGTTAATATTTATTGTCCCAATATTCAGCCCTGTCGTTTTTTGAGAAAGATATTGAACAAGTTAGAAAATTTTAAGGAGGGGGAAGTTATTATGGCGGGAGACTTTAATTTTGTGCTGGATCTGGCCCTGGATACTCAACCCATTTCTTTGCTTTCAGAGGGGAAAAATCAAAATGCTGTCAAAAAAAATTATACCAGCTACAATTAATGGAGGCGTGGAGAATTATGCACCCTAGGGAGAGGGATTTCACATATTCTCAAGTACATTCTTCATACTCAAATTGATTAGGTCTTCCTAGACCACCAGCTTTTAGAAGGCTTATTAAAAGGTGGAGGTGAAATCAATCACCATCTTGGATCACGCCCCGGTACTGGTAAGCATGGATTTAAAGGATATACCGGATAGGCAAAGGTCCTGGATGGTGGGGATGAGTCACTTCTACATGATCACTGTATTTTGGAAGATTTGGAAAAGGATTTGAACTTGTTCTTTAAAAGGAGAATAAACAGAGAATATTGTGCCAACTATACTGTGGGAGACTCAAAGTATTTATGAGAGGGAGATTAATAGCAGAGGGGGCCAAGAGAAAAAAAATTTGGACTGCACAAAAAAAGTCCCTTATAAAAGATCCAGGAGTTGGAACAGAAGCATAAAAGAACAAGTGATAATAAAGTAATTATAGAATTAACAGGAAAACGGGAGGCATTGAGGGATTTATTGGAACAGGGTACTAAAAGAGTGTTTATTAGATCAGCTAAAAGGCAGTACAAATCTGGTAATAGAGCAGGGCGATTACTGGCAGAGGTGATTAAACCTAGAAGAAATCTGAATTTTATTCAGAAAATGAAAGATAAAAAGGGAGAGATGAAACACTACTAGGAATATTAGCAAAATCTTTAAGGAATAGTACCAAGCTAAAGTAAACGATTACCAAAATCCTGATGAGGCCCAAAACAGGAAAAATAAAATAGAAGGAATATAAAGCTACCTGTTTTATTGGAGGAGAACTCACATGGGTTAAATAGGGAAATTTCTAAGGAAGAAATAGAGCAGGCAATCAAAAATAGTAGGGTTGAGAAAAGCTCGGGCCCAGACGGGTATACGGCATTGCATTTTTAAGGAATTTATGGGAATCCTGACTTCATATTTTCACTTCTACATGATTTCAATTGGGGCGGGCTTAAAGATATGTGAAGAAGCCTTGGGGGCCTATATAACACTCTTGGTAAAGGAAGGGAAGGACCCAACACTTTGTTCCAGCTTTAGGCCAATATCCCTTATTAATTAGATATGAAAATTTACGCTAGGATATTTGCTGAGAGACTGAAGTTATATATGCCAGAATGTATAGGAAAAGATCAAGCAGGGTTTGTCCCTGGGAGAGAAACAAGGGATAATATTCTAAAAACATTTCTTTTAATGCATCAAGCAAAAAAAAAGTAAGAAACCCGTTCTTTTACTATCAATAGATGCCGAAAAGGCTTTTGATAGGCGCGATTGGGACTTTATGCTTGGGACACTGCATAAATTTGGCATAGGACCACGCATGCATAGGTGGATATAGGCCTTGTATTCTAATCCCACGGCCCAAATCCAGGTAAATGGAACCTTATCAGAACCCTTTAGGCTTTATAAAAAAGGTACACGTCACAGTTGCCCATTTTCTCCTTTAGTTTTTGTGTTTTCTCTGGAACCCTTTTTAGCTTCTTTAAGAGCCAACTATGAAATTAAAAAGGTATAGAAACTGTGGGACAAGAATATAAGATATCCGTCTTTGTGGATGATATTATATTCTATATAACGTATCCCACACAAACACTCCCCAAAATCTTGGAAGAATTGAGTAGCTATGTGGTTGCCTCGAATTTAAGGATTAACATGGAGAAAACGGAGATATTAAACATTTCTGTTTCCCCAACTGAGGGCTCCTGAGAGTGATTGAGATATCTGGGAATATACATGGCAGTATCAACAGATCTACCCCAAGATAACTATATTCCCTTATTGAATAAAATTAAACAAGATTTGAAAGGGTACCCTGCACATAGACTATCATGGTTTGGTAGGATAAATGTGATTAAAATGATCATCCTTCCAAAAGCTCTGCATATCTTCCAAAGCCTTCTCATTAATATCCCTGGAGCATATTTTAAAATCCTTAGATTGATTTTGTTGAAATTTGTATGCAATAGAGGCAATCGGATTGCCTATAAAATAATGAGTAGACCAAGAGAGAAGGGGGAAGTATTCTTTCCAGCTTTTGGAAAATATCATGAAGCAGCAGTATTACTGAGGATCTTGGACTGGGTCCATGGGTCACTGTATAAAAAAGTGGGTGTCCTTAGAGGAGAATATGAGTAAAGTTGTTTTGGGCCAGATTATTTGGATTCCAAAGCAATACAGAGGTCTCTCAGGAGAAACGGCTCCAATTACCCTAGAAACATTTAGAACATGGGATAAATTACGTAAAAGTATATTATGGCAACATAACAGCCCTCTGACTGGTAACAATTTTTTCCCGCCAGGAAAAGATAACAATCAATAACTAAAATGGACCCCATCGGATCAGTTGAGGCTTAAAAGCTTTATCGTTTACTGCCGTTCCTATAGAATATCACATAGACACACTAATCACTATAATTAAGAAAATTAGTATATGCTAACACTCCTTTTTTTATGCACAGCGCCACTCCCTACTTTTTGTAAATACCTAAAATGGACCCCATCGGATCAGTTGAGGCTTAAAGATGTCCTAAAGGGGAACGCTTTGTGTTCACTATAGGAGCTGCGGTAAAGGTATGGTACGACCCCATGGGATGTATGGAGATACAGACAACTCCAACATTTTGTGGAGTATCTCCCAAAACCTCTTCGCGTGGCTTCCATGTTAAATTTGTGGGAAAAAATTTGTTGATCAAGGGGGAAAAAAAATAGGAGATTTTGAATATTTATAGGATGTTGATATCTCCTTCGGATGATGGGTCCGTATGCCCATTCGGAAGTTGGGAAATGGAGTTGAATCAGACATTGCCTCAAGCAATGAAAAAAAAAATTAGATTATGTCCACCCTACTTCAATGGACACATGGACAAAAGAAATGAATTACAAATTATTGGTTAAGTGGTACTATGTTCCATTAAAAATACATAAAATGAACCCTCACATTTCTCCTCTATGTTGGAGGGAATGTGGGGACCCACGTCCATATAAGGTGACAGTGCCACCTGATTCAATCATACTGGGTGGAAATACTAGATCTAATTAAAAAAATCAGTGGAAATTAAATTGGGTTACATCCATGGCAAAGCTTGTTTCACGCAACAGACTCCACAAGGAAGAAATATAGAGAAGCTATTACTCCTTTTTTGCTGAATGCAGCGAAGGCATTATTCCCAAAACAATGGGGGTCAAAGAAGTTTGCAGATACTTTCATATAACAAGTGGAGAGACTTAGGACTAGGGCTGAAACAACTAATCGATTAATCGACAACTAATCGATTATGAAAATAATCGATGACTATTTTCATAATTAATCAGCCAGTAACATAATGGGGTTAAAAAAAATTTAATTGAGCCTTTTATAGTACAAAAAGAGCAAATAATCACTACTGTAAATGTTACTTTCACAGTTCTACAGTAAAAAAATGGACCCCTTACAATAGAGATTATCTGCTTTTTTTTTTTGTACTATAAAAGGGCTAATTTAGTGTTTTGGTTTTTTTTTAACCCCATTATGTTACTAAACGTCTTAGACCTAGTTCACATCTATTTGTTTTTTGGTGCTTTTTGCAGAAAGGCACCACAGTTCATTTACATGGTTTCCTATGTGGGACACATTCACATCTATGCTTTTTTTTTTCAGCCGCTGCATATTTGGAAAGGGTCAGGGACTTTTTTTTTTTAAACGCAAAACTGTGCTTTTTTGGTTCAATATACTTCAATGGAAAAGCTGCAGAAAAGCATGTAATGCGTTTTTGCAGCAATTTGTGTTTTTTAATCTGCCTAACCACAAATTGGCCAAAAAAAATGCAAAAATGCAAATTGCAGCCAAAACGCACAGCAAAAAGCACTGCAGAAACATATCAAAAGCAAACTGCATAGATGTGTACCGAGCCTTAGGCTGGCCACACTGATCAATTTTCAGAAGAGAATATTCAGACGAAAAGTCTTTGTACATTCGGTGAATGTTTGAAATTTTCACTTGTTTTTAACATTGTGTTTTTAAAATGAACGAAAACCACATACACCGTCTGAAGAAGTTTACTATTATTTCCAAATTGTCACAGTGGTTGAAAATGAACGTCAATTTGACCCCACTAACGAGTAGAAAATCGAACAAACGTTCTTAAAATGCCATTATTATTTTACTTTAAGGAAGACATTGTTTTTTTTAAATTTAAAAAAAAAATGATCTGAGTCTGATGATATTTACCAGATTCACCCTTTTAATAGTATATATCCTCTAATACAATATACAGTATATCTCTCCTCTAATAGTATATACAGTATATCTCCTCTAATAGTATAGTCTTTTTTCAGCTGTATATGGTATTTTTGTTTTTTAATTACTTTTTATAATATATAACTTTTTTTGGCAATTTTTTTAAATATTCATAATAATTAAATAGTTAAAATGGAATTATTAACATAAAATTGACCAGGGCAAAATGGAATTTTTCAAATCAAAAATTTCAATTTCATTAAACTGTTTGATCAAGTCGGGGGTCAAGCTCAATGGTGGGGTCAGCTTGGTCAAATCTGAACATATGGGTCAAATTCCAATTAAAATTTGGATACAGCAATGCCAGTGGTGTATTGCATTGCATCAAGGGCTATATATGGTCTATGAATCATCTCAAGTAATTAAAACATTTTTAACTATATTTTTGTTATGTTTTTTCATTGTTTTCCATAATATTTTTGTCTTTTCAGGTCTAAAATATAGGGTACCTTTAAAAACGCTTATTAACGAAAATGCATCTAAATGTGGGTACCCGCGTTTAGCGTCTGAAATGTAAAAATCTTCTGCGTCTGAACCCATGTTTTTGATCCAAAGAAACGCTGTTAAACGCAACTGCATAAAAAACGGCAATAAACGAGACTGTACATCAGGGATATGCAATTAGCGGACCTCCAGCTGTTGCAGAACTATAATTCCCATGAGGCATAGCAAGACTCTGACAGCCACAAGCATGACAACCAGAGGCAGAGGAATAATGGGAATTGTAGTTTTGCAACAGCTGGAGGTCCGCTAATTGCATATCCCTGGTGTACATGGTCACATAGGATAACATTGAATGAGTTCAGGGGCAGTTGAAAAAAGTATCCAACTGCCTCTGAACTAGGTTTAACAGTGTCCGGTGTACATGGGGCCTTATCTGCTCACTCAGCTGTCAAAAGAAAACATCCAGGCAATCTTCCAAGTTTTTAAAATGAAACATTGTAACTAACTCTTCCTGCTTAGATCAAAGGGATAAACTTCTGTGTGAAAAAAAAAATCCAGGCAGCCTGCCAAGTTTTTAAACAATGTAAATGTTTAACCACTTAAAGTCTAAATCTTTTTTCTGACACTTGTTTAAGTTAAAATCAATATTTTTTTCTAGAAAATTACTTGGAACCCCCAAACATTATATATATATTTTAGCAGAGACCCTAGGGAAATAAATGTCAATTGCTGCAATATTTTATGTCACACTGTATTTGCCCAGCGGCCTTTAAACGCAATTTTTGGGGGAAAAGTACACTTCAATGAATAAAAAAAAACCAAAACAAAAAAACGAAACAGTAAAAAGTTAGCCTAATTTTTTTTTTGTTTTAATGTGAAAGATGATGTTAGGCCGCGAGAATCGTGATCTATCTTCTAAGCAAAAAAATAATGATTCTTATTCTAGCCAGAATCGTGCAGCTCTAAATCAACATGCAAAATGAATCTGAATTAAGATTCGCTAATATTTGGAAAGGATGGTTGGAATTTAAACAATCTCCGATATATGTGAGTTACATGGAAACGAAGGTAGCATTTAGAGGTGCTGCACACCTGGCCTTTTCCCTTTCCTGGGGGGGTTTCGGGTTCCCCCCCCCCCTTTCACTTATGAAGAGTGCACCAGGGGTATATAGTGGTGGTTGAGAGAGAAGATTCTCCCCACCTCATAAATAAATAAAAAGGATATGGGAGGATCAAAGTTTTTATATATATATATATATATATATATATATATATATATATATATATATATATATATATATATATATATATATATATAAAAATGTATTTAAGAGCACTCAATAAAATTTGGAAGAAGTTGGGGAAATTAGAGTAAAATAGAGTGAGGAATAGGGACACACGCTTCAATCTCTTTCTCTGCAGCTGCACTGAATGAACAGGAAGCACTCTGCATAGAGGTTTCCTGTTCATTCACAACCTGAAGACATAGAAAACAATTTACTATGCTCCAGTTTCAAATAAACTCTGAAATGATCTGTACCAATCACCCACTGTGTTCATTCAGGAAATAAAAGGGGTAAGTAAACATGTCATGTTTACCGGCTACAACCCAAATTCCTCCCCCGGTTTCCCTGCAGGGTGGCAAGACTGAAGAAAATTCAGGAAGAAGGGGGGAAAGAGGGACACACAGTAAAAGAGGGAACAGTACGGGTGGCGATGCTGCGGTACCAGCAGGAGAGGGGGTTAGGGTGTCACAATTTTAAGAAATAGTTGTGATGAAAGTGGTTCTGTGCAGCTTAGTGTTAGGTTGCTGGCAGCTAAGGCCCCATTTGCATCCGAGTGATCTGGAAACCTTCACATGAATGCGGTAAAAGCAAGTGTTGCGCTTGTGGCGTCAGTACTGTTAATGGCACCACAAAAAATGGAAGCAGAACATGTGTTTTGTCGTACTCCAAAATGTGCAGAGCTCAGCGCCGGAAAAGGTCCTTGAACTTCTTTTGGCACGTTTGTCAAGCCAAAAGCAGCTCAAATGAACGGACCATCCTATTTTTTCACAAGAAAAAAAACTTTCCAAAAATGCAACGCGGTGGTGTGAATGGGGTCTGAAGGGTTGAATAGCTTATCATGCCTATAAAGGAGACACAGAAAATAATTTAGAATAAGACCTGTAAAAGCTGGCCAAAATGCAGCACAAAGCACTGTAGGTAGAATATGTGATAAACCTGATTCTCCCTGAATAGAGAAAGTTACAATGAATGACCAAACAATGAAGCTTTGATATGCTTTGCAAAAATCCTGTGTTTTCTATGAATAAGGTCTTAGGACTTACCTGCACAAAAAAAACGGACCAAACACTGGTGGAGCCAAGGATGGTTAGGATCAATGGAAAATGCCCTTTTCACAGATTGCAACATCAAAAGAAATTTTTCTATGAAAACAAGAGGAAATATTTTAGGACATACACTTTGGCATAATTAAAGTGGGTCAAAATAGAGAATCGTACATTCATTTTCACATTCTATTTCAATTATGTCCTAGTAATCGGAACAATCTTAAAAATTGTAATCTTACGTTATGATGCTCACATACGATTTACCTTCTTAGATTCCTCGTCACGACTCCAAAGCAAAGCATTTAAAAAACAAAGATATTTAAGAGCAGCCCCAATCTTCCTCTTCAGGGGTGCACAGCCGGCAGTCCTGGTTCCTCCCCTCTGCCGAGTGCCCCCAATAGCAAGCCATTTGTTATGGGGGAACTCAAGCAGGCTTACATTCACACAGAGGACAGCTTGATCCAGCCCTCTCATTGGCAGTGATGGACATCAATGCTGCATGAGCTAATAAGGATGGAGAGACCCGGGAGAGCTGCTGCTCTCGTGCACATCGCTTGATTGAAACGTAGCCCAGATTAAGTATAAACCCAGGTGGTTTTCTACCTTAATGCATAGAATGCATTAAGGCAACATACCTCGAGCCTTTAGAACCACTAATTGCATGCCAGTTATGCCAGTTATGCGGCAGCAGAGCGGCTCTCCTGCGGTACGTGATCTGGCACTTCCAGGTAGGGAGCACGCCAACGTCGCAGCTGTGCTTTGATTTGACACAGCACAGGCCGATCAGGGGGTGCCGGCCAATAGATGCAGACACACAGAATGGATCTCTGCTTATGTAAACAAGGCAGAGCTTTGTTCTGACAGGAGGAAAGTTAATTAATTTTTGTCCCTGCAAAACAGGGAATAAAATGCTTCACTTCCCTTAGTAAAAAGCACCACACAGTGTACACAAACACTGGCTAGGTACATATTTAACCCTTTGATCGCTATAGATGTTTAACCCCTTCCCAGGCAGTGTCATTACTACAGGGAGTGCATATTTTTAGCACAGATTACTGTATTAGTGTCACTGCTTCCCACACTACCAAAAGAAATCTATTTGTGGGTGGGGGGGGGGGGGGGGGAAGACAATTTTCATTTGGGTACAGCGTTGCATGGCCGCACAATTGTCAGTTAAAGTAACGCAGTGCTGTACCGCAAAAAATTTCCTGGTCATAAAAAGGGGGGAAAATCTTCCGGAAGTCAAGTGGTTAAGTATGCCCTGTAAGTAGGTGCTATTGTGTCACTGCCTTATGAACTACAGAGATTTAGTTACATAGCATGTGAAGTTGAAAAAAAGACACAAGTCCATCAAGTTCAACCTGTGTGTGATTATAAGTCAGTATTACCTTGTATATCCCTGTAGGTTTTGGTTGTGCTTATCAATAGTTTTTTTGAAACTATCGATGCTCCCCGCTGAGACCACTGCCTGTGAAGGCAGCCAGTTTGTCAGCACCATGGCAACGCATGACTGATCCAAAGCCCCCAGCATTCAGTTAGAGATTGAAGTTTGCTTCCTCCAGACCTCCTCCACCTCCCGCCCTCTGCTGAAGCAAAAGGTAGGGCTTTGATATGAAGAGGGGAATGTGTGATTGGGGGACTCTAATGAGGGAGATATATGACTGGGAAGACTGATGTGATGGATTGGCTTAGGCTTCCCACTAATAACTAACATTTACCGTATTTATCGGCGTATAACACACACTTTTTTCCCCTTAAAATCAGGGGAAAATCGCGGGTGCGTGTTATACGCAGATCCCTTGCGATCCTGAGCTGACAGATCTTTAAAATCGCCGACCGCGATTTGAAAATGGCGCCGCCGGTGCCGAAATACACAGAGCCGGTCCTTGGCTCTTCTCGGCCACTTTCGGCTTCACTCGAGCGCCGCCCGAACCTAGCCGAGTGTACTCGGCTAGGTTCGGATAGCTCCGCTCAGTCACGCCCATCCCGGGCGGGACTACGAGTGGAGCCGAAAGTGAACGAGAGCCGCCAAGAGCCGAGGACCGGCTCTGTGTATTTCGAAGCCATTTTCAAATCGCGGTCGTCGATTTTGAAGCTCAGGATTGCAGGGGATCACAGGATTTTCAAACTGCGAGCTGCAAGGCTGCACTGACAAGGCTGCACCGGGGCAAGGCTGCACCGGGGCAAGGCTGCACCGACATGGCTGCACTGTGGCAAGGCTGCACCGACATGGCTGCACTGTGGCAAGGCTGCACTGAGAAGGCTGCAATGATGGGCATTTAAATGTAAGTTTTTTTCCCTTAAACTTCCCTCCTAAAAGTTTTTTTTTCCCTTAAAATTCCCTCCTAAACTTAACTTATACGCCGATAAATACGGTATATATTTTAGACTGAGGTGGCTGCATATTTTTGATACTTTTTAAAACAGTGGTTCTCAACTCCAGTCCTCGGGACCCACCAACAGGCCAGATTTTAAGTATTACCTTGGGGAGTTGCAGACTAGAATACTGCAATCACTGAGCAGCAAGTGATATCACCTGTGATGTATTTCAGCTATCTTGCAAACCTGTCCTGTTGGTGGGCCCTGAGGACTGGAGTTGAGAACCACTGTTTTAAAATGTGCCACAACTGAAAAAATAGTTGAGAAACACTGTTATAGGCCTTGTTCACACCATGTGCAGCGACATCAGTTTTTCTGCACCTGTCTCTGCAAGGACAACAATTATTCTCTATGTGTCCTGTTCACACCACAACACTGGCATCACATGCAGATTTTTTTTCTGCAAGAAAATCTGCACCATGTATGCAATTTTCTGTGAAGACGTATACGACATCCACATTGTGGTGTACTACCAAGATCTTTATAACCTTAATCCCACAGGGACCTCAGGAGACCGTGTAAGGCTCCTGACCCGGACAGCTTTTCACTGGCTTATTATAGTACTTTCTCTGATAGGAATTGAGGAATCAATCTAACAGCATACAAATCACAGGTGGAAGCGGGCTCCATGACACCCGATTCCCTACGGGCATACCTTTCCCTGGTTCACAAAGACGGCAAAGATCCTTCCCTAAATGTAGATCTGAAAATTTTTTCGAAAATCTTAGCTA
Source organism: Lithobates septentrionalis (assembly GCA_037952835.1). Classification (NCBI taxonomy): domain Eukaryota; kingdom Metazoa; phylum Chordata; class Amphibia; order Anura; family Ranidae; genus Lithobates; species Lithobates septentrionalis. The sequence continues at coordinate 651,159 of JBBDGP010002594.1, read as the reverse complement.
ATAGACTCCTCCCCTATATCCCTCAGCGGATTCATGTAGATCTTGCCGATTGTAGTCCCCATGTCATTTTTCAAACAAGTAAACAAGTGCGTTCCCTTTTCAGGGAGTTTATCTGGTTCCACAAACCACCGAGATCGAGTTCATCAATACTCTCCCTCTCTAAAAGGAGTGGGGTATAGGCCTTCCCGACGTCTTTAGATACTACAGAGCAGTACATCTCTTGAGGGTGGTGGATTGGAATTGCAATGAGGGCTCTAAGCCGTGGGTCTCCATGGAGAAGGACGACACCTCCATTCCTCTCCTTGGCTGATAATTTCTTGAGGATATGCGGAATAACCCGTTCATTGGTGCCTCTCTACGGATAGCAAGATAAGTCTTCCGTACAATGGATCTTTCCCCGCTGCCCTCGCCTTTGATGCCAATCCTTGGTAGCCCTGACTTCACCAATAGACGCCTGCGTAATTTAGGCCATCGGAGAAGATCTGTCTTCTCAACTTTTGGCCTCAGGGAGGATTTCCTTCCCAGGCCGATCTCACCAGGATTTTGGAACCTCCCCTGGACTACTGCCCAACATAGACACTTTTTACAGACCTTTCAGAGATCCCATTATTCACCCAGAGCCCTTACACTATTTGAGCTGAATTGCAGGAACGGGGAGCCGACCAGGCACACACTTTCCTTGCTCTATAGATACATGGCGTCGCCTTCAGATGGCACATTCCTGTTCAATACATCAATGGGAAAAGGATTTGGGGATTAAGTTTACCCTTGCTCAGTCAGCCGAGATTTTTATCTTGGCCAACAAATCTTCCCTTGCAAACCAGTATCAAGAAGTGGGATACAAAATTCTCTCAAGATGGTACTGTGTACCGTTCTTGCTACACAAAACGGACAGTAATGTCTCGGAAATATGCTGGCGTTGCAATTAAGCGGTAGGTACGATGGCTCATATATTCTGGCAGTGCCCCTGCCTGGGGTCGTTCTGGGCGGATTAGACAGGTACCGTTCTGGGCACCAGTCCTCAGGAAGAATGTACTGGAAATGGAGCGAGTACAAAGAAGGGCAACAAAGCTAATAAAGGGTCTGGAGGATCTTAGTTATGAGGAAAGGTTGCGAGCACTGAACTTATTCTCTCTGGAGAAGAGACGCTTGAGAGGGGATATGATTTCGATATACAAATACCGTACTGGTGACCCTACAATAGAAATAAAACTTTTTCGCAGAAGAGAGTTTAACAAGACTCATGGCCACTCATTAAAATTAGAAGAAAAGAGGTTTAACCTTAAACTACGTATAGGGTTCTTTACCGTAAGAGTGACAAGGATGTGGAATTCCCTTGCACAGGCGGTGGTCTCAGCGGGGAGCATCGATAGCTTCAAGAAACTATTAGATAAGCACCTGAATGACCGCAACATACAGGGATATATAATGTAATACTGACACATAATCACACACATAGGTTGGACTTGATGGACTTGTGTCTTTTTTCAACCTCACCTACTATGTAACTATGTAACCGTTAAACATCTGACATCTGTGGATTTAAGTGGCAACCCAAAGGCGTGTCTTACATTTGACGGAGATACCCTTCCGGAAATACAAAAAATCTATCACTATCCATTTGGTGAATGCAGCTAGAGCTTGCATTCCTGCACTCTGGAGGCAGTCACAGCCCCCTGACTAAGGTCCTGTGGTACCCCAAAGTTTATGATATCCTACATTTGGAGGAATTAACTGCCACCCTGAATTATAATGAAGAGGTCTTCGGGGAGCATTGGGAGGCCATGGAGATATTTCACCTGTACTGACGAATACCTGCAAACTATGGCCCAACCTATACCGGCGGATAGTCAAGCTACCAGTTAGTTGCTTCTTGGCTTGGGGGTGGCTGGAGGTGTCTGCTCACTGGAGGGCAATTCAATCCCCCCTTAGCCCTTCCTTCTATTATTTTTGTTTGCTTCTCTCCTTACTCCTGATTTCCCTCTCCTGCTTTTTCTTCTGGACTGGATAAGCCTTTTACTGCGGATTTCTCTGATCCACAAATCGGTTTGAATTAATAAAGTGTTACAGTCCTGCCTGTGCTTTGAACTGGGACCAGAAGATAGTGAGTTTCCCATTACCATACTTTCCGAATCTTTTAAGTACACACTCTAATTACAAGTTTAGATTAACCTCTTATCTTGGCAAGATTAAGTTTGGGTATTCGACATAGTCAGTCTTACGTTGCAGAATCACAGGCTAATAAGCCATAGCCAAAATCTGGATGTGTAAATTTTGATGCCTTTATTTTGTGCTGTTTTATTGTAACCTTTTATTTTTCAGTTATACTGATCGGTTTTACATTCAGTTGTTATATTTCTTAGTCTATTTACATAAGGTGACCGGCTGTAACATTGACATATTTGTTATGACTTATATGAGCAACGCTATTGCCTATGGTCAACTAGAATTTTGTTCACAATTTTGTATTGTACTTTAGCCATTAATAAAAATGGAATTAAAAAAACATAAACAAAACACATTGTGGTGTAAACAGGGCAAATAGAACATTTTTTTTTGTGCACTTGCAGAGAATTTGTGGGTTTTTTTTTCTGTGAAGAAATATGTAAAACATGTGACAGCAGTGTTATGGTGTGAACAGAGCATATAGAAAACAAGAGATTTGTGCCCTTGCAGATCTACGCAATAAACACACACATCTGTGCACATTGCATGACTAAGCTGCGTGTTTTTCCCATCAGTTTTTATACACATATGGTGTGAACAAGGTCTTAGACTGATGTGGTTCGGAAACAAAATCCCTACTATTAACACCCTTAGTCTTTGTACAGATGCTATATTTTGCAATAAAACAGTGACTATAAAAAGTTAACATTTCAACATGTTTCTTACCTTTCCTGAAATAGATTTCAAATGCATATAGATGTGTTTCTATTTTGTTCTTAACCAGATTCTTTAGTGGTGTTAAAAATTTAATAGCTTCTTCTAATGGATTGTCCACCTGCGTGAAGAAAAAAGAAAAAAGAATGCACGGTTAAACAAAAACATTGGCGCCAAAGCTACGAGCAATGGCTACTGTTCTAGATAGACAAGACAAATGCATATGATGCAAAGCAAAAAAATAGTTTACCATTTTCCCAGAACATCAACACATATTGTAATTCTTTACAGCACAAATAAGAATTCATTTGAGCTAATGCTAAAGCACTTAACATCTACTGTCCTGACCACAGTTAAACTCTACAGTCAACCTTAGGTACTGTAGGCCAGAATGTTTGAATTGTGGGAGGATACCATTTCTAAACACAGGTACCCAGCTGCTGATCCATATTAGTCTCTCTACTCAGAATCCCACCATTTATGCCAAGAGCAGCTCTCAGGCTACCACTACTTGGCATGCTCTGGCAGTCTCTCTAATCAGAATTTCCACCATTCATGCTGAAGAACTGCCATCAGGCCACCACTAATTGGCATCTCTAATAAAACACACCCCAGCCTTGGAAATCTATTGTTTTTTCAACAGACTTCTAAAAATACCTTTGCTAGCTTTTCAGGAATGAGTTCTTCCTTTGGGCCTCCAATCTCTTCGTCGTCATCCTCCTTTTTCTTCTTCTGATTCCTTTGCTGTTTCTCCTTCTCGGCATTCTTTTTCTCTTCTTCCAGCTGAGCTTTTTTCTGAGCTCTCCTTTGCTTATTGCGCAGTTTCTTCAGCTCTTTGTCTGACATATTGGCTACCAGGGAATTCAATGCATACAAGATTAAAGATCTGGTCCACCCAAAGCGATATTTCAGTTCGGCAGGACTGGTGGTATGTCTTTTGGGGAATCCATCGGCAAGATCTCCCCACTATATTTCCTGCCTCTACTCCCACCCATGTACTAAAAAAGGCATTCTCACCCCTCTTCTGCATTCTCTATATATTGAAAGTTCAACTTGAAGAGAAGCAGAAGGCTGCAGCAGATGTGGGGACCCAACAATTCAAGCATAGGATTTCATCATCAGAATTTGACAAACAAGAATTTACAAAAAAATGCAAATATTTTGGGGTACACTATACCTTTAACAGGGTCACCCAAACAGGGATTGCATAAATTGAAAATAAAAAAAATAAAAAAAAGAGAAAAAAAAAAAAAGGGGGGGGGGGGAGACGGGGGACTTCACATAAAAATCACAAGTACATAATTCCGTCCCCTGTGTAGAGTAGCATGAATACAGCTCTATTGCTTGCAGCCCCTATCCCGCTGTTTACATTGCTTGGTAGAGTAACACCTGTAAAACGACAACTGGTCATAATCCTTTTTTCTAGCAGTACTTGCATTTAAAAAAATATCCCACTTTTCTGAAAAACCATTTGGCGTGTATTTAAAATGAAAAGCAATTTTAGAAACCAGAAATACAAGGAGACCCAGTATACTGGAATCTGTTATCTAAAGCATATAATTCCTGACCCCCCCCCCCCAGAGAAAAAAAAAAAAGTTTACAAGCAATAATATGATTCTTGACCCTCTTTACAGAGTACGAAAACATGGTCCTTTTGTACCTTACATTATGAGGCAAGAGCAAGAACAGATGATGGAAAAGCTAGTTCAGCCTGTTAATTTAAAGTGGTTGTAAACCCCTTGTTCAGCAATTATCAGACATGCATCCTTTGACAGTTTGTGCAATTAACATAAAAACAGCATTACATGTATCCTCATTAATTCCTCAGGATAACTCAGCTGTCTGTGGCAGACCTTCAATCCCTTAACAGCTTGATTGGGACCAGCTGTCAAGAGTCCAAGAATGTGCCCAGAACTTTGAGACTGCGGGTAACTATGCTGGTCGTGGTGCAGAGGAGCTGAGTGGGCAGAAAGTGACAGTACAGACACTCCCAGCTATGTCAGACTGAGGCTGCAGGAGCCACGCACCCTTCATTTATGCTCAAGCGTGAGTCTCACCTGCATTTACTGTTAAAGAGCTTGGCGACACCTTTTTTTTCAAGGTATCGGATTTTTGCCAGTAGCAAAGCAGGGAGGATTACAGATGACAGGCTGCTTGTTTCCTTGTCAGGTGTACACAAATGGGTTGTGCTGCTTTGCTAATTATGCTACAATGTTCAGTTTAATTTTTGTTATCTGGGTTTACAACCATCTTAATAAAGGGAATTACACTGAGCTATTTTAGGTTTTAAAGACAAGGAAATCATTTTTCCACATACCTGTGTCTGCCTCATGCTCCTTATTCTCATCTGTTAAAGGGTTGTCATGAAGTTTTAGGTAAATTTCTATAGCGAGTCGGGCAGCTTTGAAGTAAAATGGGTGTTGTCGGAGTACATCCTCTAACTTCAGCAAGTCCACATATGACCTGAGTGTAATTTTTCTCATACAATAAGTGTGGAAGTCAAACTGGTCATCAGTGATCTCTACAAAATGCTGAAATAAAATTACAAAGCATAATGTGTGTATTAGTTATGTGCACACTAAGCACAATTTTTTTTACAGACATTGTCCCATGATTATGGTGGCGATAACAGTCCCCAGCCCTCCAAAAAAATAAAATATAAGTGACAAGGCTAAGAAGTTTATTTCCTGCAAGTTTGTACTGAAGATTGTAAAAGGCAATCCTCAGTATATAGGAAAAAACTATGGCCAAACAGAACCTCTATGTCAGGGGTCGGCAACCTACGGCCCGCAGGCTGCACCCCGGCTAAATGTCCAGGCCGTCAGTGCACATGATGAATTCACGTGCACCCAGCCCACGGACATTATAACCCCTTCACATATATGCGGCCTCGGCTTAAAAGAGGTTGTAACCGGGGTAATGAATGCAACTACCCCGGTATCGTTTTTTAGGGCGGTTGGCTTTCTTGGGATAACAATTGATGTGGCTAAGAAGCCGCTCGGCTGTTATTCCAAGCAGTGGGAGGGGATGTCTGCCCTCCCCCAGCTCGCTCAGGCCTCCCGGTGGGACAGCTGGCCAGGGACCCGAACGAAGCCGAAGTCGGCTTCAATCAGGTCTCGGGATCTAGTAATCCTGAAGCAATGTCATATCACTTCCTGTTTACAGGGGACTTAAAGGCGCCAAATTAAAAAAAAAAAAAAATTACAGTATTCAAAAGAGCCAAACTCTGCATTTTGAATGATTTTAATCTTTATAGACCCCAGATCCCGCCATAAAGAGTACCTGTCACAAGGGATGTTTACATTCCGCCTGACAGCAATAGAAGTGATCAGAATTTTTTTTTCCCAAAAGGGACAGTGAAAAAAACAAAACAAAAACACAGCTGGCGGGGGGGGGCTGTGTAATATGCAAGGGGGGGGGGGGTGGGGGGGGCTTGGTAACGTTAAGGGGTCCAGAGGTGCAGGGGGCTGTGTAATGTTATCTTCATTTATTACCATGTGAATGCGACCCTCCATGCATTCACATATATGGATGTGATTTGGGGACCTTGGATTGTGGGCTCCTTGAGGGTAGGGACTGATGTGGGTGTACGATGTATGTGCGGAGTGCTGCGTGAATTGGGGGCGCTATATGGGTACCTTATATAAAATATGGATGATTGTAGACACGCACCCGCACTCACTCAAGTTGAACTGGATGGACTGGTGTCTTTATTCAACCTTACTAACTATGTAACATACATTGAATCCAGCCCTTAAGTGGAAAAAGGTTGCTCACCCCTGCTCTGTCTAGCTCCTACAGATACCAAGGTTGAACTCAAGAGTGCCCGAGGGAGGAGCATAACCAATTGGTTGGAGGCTTGGGGGGAGCGGGGCACAGGAACCTCTTTTTAGTCTTTATGTTGGAGCTGGGTTTATAAGCAGTGAAATATAACTGAATATTTTACTTTTCTAGGTTCATAAAATGAAAATGTGGAAAATCAAAGACAATCTGATCACATAAAAAAAAAGTAGGAAGTAAAAAAAAAATAAAAAAGTATTCTGTACACTTACTCGCTCAATTTCATGGCATTTTTTAAGTGCTTCACCATACTTGTTCATAGATCTATATGCTTGTGCACACTCGGTTTGGAACCACATGCACTGCATTTCGTTCAGGTTCTCCACAGCTGAAGTGCCTTCCTGTAATGAGAAAGGAGGGATGTGATCTTGCACAACTGTATGCTTTGAAGGTACTTTAAGTTAATTCCTGCAAATAATCAGCTGCTACCATGGTTTTGTCTTAGAAAATACATGGGGGGGGGGGGGGGGGGTACAATTTTGCTCAGAGACGAGAGGAGAACTGAGTAATCAGTGGTGTTTATTACTCACTTCTCAGTGCAGAGACAGCAAGGGACAAATGTAGAACGTTTTGATTTCATGATGGGAGGAGAAGACGTGAGGACGTAACGTCCGTCACGGAGGGAGGAGCTCCAGAGTATCAGCCGGCTGCCGACACCAGAGAAGGACGTGGAGACGCCGAAGCCGCGAGAAGCCTGTAGACAGGCAGTGGGATGAGAGGCATCGTCCCCCCGCAGGAGGAAAGATTGCAACCGCCGCTACAAGATAGCATCAGACGGAACGGGAGATAAGCTGGAGAACACCTGATGCAGAGGGGACAGCGCACTCAGGAATGACATTTGGCACGGCGAGACACTGAACCCCCCCACCCCCCGCCCTCCGGTGTTATAGCATACATCTCCACCCGGCTGAACGAAATAATCTCAAAGGCTGTAAGTATTGCTACCCCACGAGAGGGGAAGAAACATCTTAACGAAGAGCAGAAATAAGGTAACAAATACACAGTGTCTATAGGACGGTATCCTTAACGGTACGCTTGTTGATTGGGGCTGCTTTTTGAACATATGCAATAGATATTATGGATTATCAAAGTCTGATGGGTCAAACAGATGTGACAGAAACATAAAGTTGGTGTTGAAGAGAAGGGAGAGCAGTGCATTGGCCAATGATTAAACAAAGAAACACTAAATTGGAACTAAGAGCTAACTGATGCATGTGTTTGACTATGCGATCTGATCGATGCTGGGAAAGGAGGTCTGAGCAACAATAGGCGCGAGGTACATTCAACTATATGGACTACTAAAGGTTTTGCTTTTATTGTTGCGGGTACTTCCTACTCATAGCAAGTGAGCGCGAGAAGAAAGTAGCCCACACTTAAACGGGGTAGGACCAACACAAAGCACACAAGCCGGGGCTGGAAAGGGACGGTAACCGGGTAGGACCTCCAAACAGTGGCAAATAAATCAAGGTGTATAAACAGAGGAACAGCTAAATAAAACGCAGTAACAAAGACACTACACCTTATATCATACAGGTCCCCCAAAGGGGAAAGGGAAGGGGGGTTGCTGGTAGGGAGAAAGCCAGAGGGGAGAGAGTGAACCAATTAAGTTGTGGAACCCCCGTGCCACCCACCCTCCCCCCTCCTTTCCCCGTCCCTTTTTGTTTTCCTTTTTCTTTTTTTTCCCACAGCCTGGGAAAATCCCCTTCACTAGGCTTTTTAAGTCCTAGGGCCTCCCTTCACGGAAGTGGAGGGAAATTAAGAAAACCAGGCTGGGGAAGAGAATTAGGGGGCCAAGAAAGGGAGATAAAATGAATAAAAACTCAACGAAAGTAACAAGGGGGAATGCCCCTAAATCCCCAAAAGACAAACCAGCGGTCGGTACATTAGAACAATATATGACACAAGGAGCAAGCCCTAGGAGCACGGAATCTGGCAGACAAACCCAAAACAAAACGGAAAAAAAAAAGGGAGCCGATAAAAAAACAGGAGACAATCCAGAACACTCTAGAGAAGATCTATCAACAGAGGGGGACCATGATGTAAGTGGAATCGAAGGGGAAGCAGTAGGGACCTCCACATTAACCAAGGGAGAGATGAGTGAACTGCTCCGGAAAATGGAAAACTCGATAAAAACGGATATTCAAAATCTGAGAGGAGATCTGGGACATATATTAGAAAGAGTGGAATACATGGAAAAAAGTACAGAAAAACAAAAACAAGAAATAGAAAGCTTAAGACAGCAAATGAAAGAAACACAGAAAAATCAAATGATGTTACTATATAAGCTGGAAGACCAGGAGAACAGGAACAGACGAAAGAACATCAGGATTCGCTCAGTCCCAGAAAAAGAGGGAGAAGACCTGAAGAAACTGATCAACACAATTTTCTGGCCCTTGATCGATAGAGAGGGGGAGGACTGTCTAAAGATAGAGAGGATACACCGAGTGGGTTACGCCAGGGAAGCAAGGACTGAACGACCAAGGGACATTATTGTCAGATTTAGGTTTTACGAAGACAAAATGGGAAATTTGGAAGAAACTGAAAGGAAAACCACCAATTATGGTCGAGAGCGTGGAAATCCAGATCTATGCGGACCTAGCGCAAGAAACCCTCGCAAGAAGAAGATTGCTGAAACCCCTACTGGAAATAATGAAAGTACAAAACATCAAATATACATGGGGATTCCCGGCCTGTTTGAAAGGATATAAGGAAGGGAGGTCTGCTAAATTAAGATTTCCGGAGGAACTAGAAGATTTTTGCAAAAAACTGGACATACAGATTCCGGAATTACCAGGCTGGACTCCAGAAGACTAGGAGATTTACCAAATTTTCAGTAGGGGGGGGAGAGGGGGGATGGGATAATAATAGAAAAGAAAACCAAGTTAAGATAAACAAAGAATGGAATAGGCGGGCCACCCCACTCCAATAGTTATTCCGAGGAGTGGGGGGGGGAAGCTGAATACTCGGAGCTCCACCTTTTGACTTAGGGGTTCAGAAAGGGCTCAGATGGAGATCCTTGATGACCTTAGGGGCCCTGAGGGGCCAACTTGGGGTTGGGGGAGGGGGGAGGGGAGGGGGGGAGGGGGTGGGGAGAGGGGAGGGGTGGGAGGGGGAGGGGGGAACACAAGGTGCAAAGGAAAAATATATATATAACTCGAATTAAGCTAGAGAAGCATAACAAGCAGGCATGGGATAAACATGACAACTCTTAAATTTCTGACATATAACGTTAAAGGCCTGAACTCACCCTCTAAAAGACACAACTTATTAAGAGAATTGAAAGAGCAGGGAGCAGGAATAGTGTCACTACAAGAAACTCATCTGACATATGAATCTAACAGCAGATTATGGTCTAAAAATTTCCCGACATGGTATTATGGAGACACAATATCCAATAGAGCAAGAGGAGTGGCAATAGGAATGGCAAAAGAAGTACAATTTAAATTAGATGGAAGAATGCAGGATAAGGAAGGAAGATTCCTTTTCTTAACCACTTGCTTACCGGGCACTTAAACCCCCCTCCTATCCAGACCAATTTTTAGCTTTCAGCGCTAACGCATTTTGAATGACAATTGCGCGGTCATACAACGCTGTACCCAAATGAATTTTTTATCATTTTTTTCCCACAAATAGAGCTTTCTTTTGGTGGTATTTGATCACCTCTGCGGTTTTTACTTTTTGTTAAAAAAATGTAAAAACCAGAATTTTTTTTAAAAAAAATTTTTTTTTTTTATATTTTGTTATAAAAAATTTTTAACGGGTAATTTTTCTCCTTCATTGATGTACGTTGATGAGGCGGCAGTGATGGGCACTGATAGGTGGCAGTGATGGGCACTGATGGGTGGCAGTGATGGGCACTGATGGGTGGCAGTGATGGGCACTGATGGGTGGCAGTGATGGGCAGCACTGACAGGTGGCACTGATTGGCACTACAGGTGGGCATTGGTAGGTGGCACTTGTGAGCATTGATAGGTGGCACTTGTTGGCATTGATAGGTGGCACTTGTGGGCACTGCTAGGTGGCACTGTGGGCACTGCTAGGTGGCACTGTGGGCACTGCTAGGTGGCACTGTTAGGTGGCACTTTTGGGTGGCACTTATGAGGAATTTTTTGTGCTTCCTCTTTGGGACCGATGTCCCTGGCATCTGAGCCGGTGATCGGCTTTTTTCTTTACTCGCGCTGTCAGCGCGAGTAAAAAAAAAAACGATTACCGATCTTCCTGTTTACATCATGTGATCAGCTGTCATTGGCTGACAGCTGATCACATGGTAAGGGGCCGGGACCGGCCCCTTACTCAGATCGGTGATCAGCCGAGTCTCAGTGACTCGGTGATCACACCGCGCCCGGCGCGCGCCCTGCAGGGCGCGCGCAGGGAGCGTGCACAGGGGAGGCCGTCATATGACGGCCTCCCGGGAATGTAGGTCCGCGCTGTGGCCGTCATTCGGCCATAGCGCGGATGTCTAGTGGTTAAAGGGATCTCTGGGAGAGTTGGAATGTACTATAGCAAGTATTTACGCCCCCAATAAAAATACAGTAAAATTCCTGATAAGTACACTGGAGAAACTAACAAACTTTAGGAAAGGGGGTCTAATAGTGATGGGGGATCTTAACGTGTGTTTAGAGCCAGCACTGGATAGTGCATCCGGTGTGCAGGGGACGAACAACGAGCAGCTTAGAAGGCTTAGACAAAAGCTACACGAGAACCAACTGGTGGATATATGGCGAATTTTGAATGGAAAAACAAGAGACTATACGTTTTACTCCCCTGTACACCGGACGTATTCCAGGTTGGACTACATACTTGTGGACCACAGGCAGCTAGAAAGGGTTACTAAAGCAAAAATAGGAATCATCACATTGTCAGACCATGCCCCTGTAGAAATGGAATTGCAAATCTACCAAACACAGAGAAAAACCCCCCTATGGAGAATAAATGAGGATCTGCTGTCCGACGAGGGAGTGGCTCAAAGGGTGGAAGAAGAACTCAAGCAGTACTTTAAGATAAATGAAACAGGAGATGTATCGGGAGCTGTGGTGTGGGAGGCTCATAAAGTGTACATAAGGGGAATACTAATAAAAGAGGGAGCCAGGAAAAAAAGAGAAAGGAAAAACAGAATGGGAAACCTTACGACAGAAATATTCAACATAGAACAAGAACATAAAAAACAGGGCGGTCTTCAGAAAGAAATATACCAAAGGTTGATAGATAAAAGGGATGAATTGAAAAGACTGATTGATCAGGAAACAAAAGAAAAATTCTTCCTAATTGAAAAGGAGAGATATCAGTGGGGGGATAAAACAGGGAAACACCTGGCCAGAATGTTAAGGAAAAAAAAAACTCGTAATTTTATAGGCAGGATACAGACGAAGCAGGGCTCAATGGTCTATGAAACAAAAGAAATAGGAGAGGCATTTAGAAACTACTATAAAGAATTGTATGCAAGAGAGCAAAATGGGGAGCAAGAAAGGTTAAGGGAAAAAAAGACAGGGGAATTCCTTAAGAACGCGGGGATACCCAAGATCCAGGAGAGTGATAGAGAGGGTCTGGAGGAAGCAATCTCGGAAGAAGAAGTAAGGGAAGCAATTTCAGAGGCAGCACAAGGGAAAAGCCCAGGGCCAGATGGATTTACTGCAAATTACTACAAAAAATTTAAGGATATCCTAATTCAAAAGATGTGTCAGTATATGAACGGGTTAGGAAAAGACTTCGAACTGAGTAGAGAGGCACAAACGGCTCTGATAACAGTAATCCCAAAGGAAGGAAAGGATGCGACCCTCTGTTCCAGCTACAGACCCATATCGCTACTAGATACTGATTTAAAGATTTATGCAAAAATATTGGCAAAAAGGATGAAGGGACTAATGAATTCATTGGTCCATCCTGACCAAACAGGGTTTGTGGCTGGAAGAGAGGGGAAGGACCATGGGGTGCGAACATTGCTCCTTCTACAAAAAATAAAAGAGGAGGGGGCCCCCGGTCTGCTCTTGTCTTGCGACGCAGAAAAGGCGTTTGACAGAGTAGACTGGGGGTTCATGTTCCAAACATTAGAAAAAATGGGAGTAGGCCCAAGGATGTTGGAAAGAATAAAAACGTTATACAGACAACCAAGAGCAAGGGACAAATGCAGCATTGGATTAATGCTTCAGCCACCTAGGGGAGTATGAGGTTTTGTTGTTTTCTTTGCAAACCCCATACTTCTCGTTAAAAGGAGAAGTATAGCCAAAGCTATTTTGGCTTTAATATATTGCTCAAAACCACTATGGTATACCACTCAAAATTAGTATAAGTAGCTCTCTTTAGAGTACTTTTACAAGTAGAAGCATATAACAAAAATGTACCAGAATGCCATTTACAACATTTTTGAAAAATCGTGATACAAACCCTTGTAAACTTAGAGCACATCTCCTCAGCATCCTTTATCATGTTCGCTTTCAACATGTACTTTGCACACTTTGAGTTGATAAATCTATCTGCTGTGTCCAGGGCTTGAGCTTCATCCATCCACCGAACAGCCTCTTTGATGTTACCAGCATGCTAAAAGATAGAGAGAATACCACTTTGAAACATAACACATTGTATTGCCTGAGACAATACATCAAGACGAGGACTGGACCAACTGTGCCTATAATTTCTGAATCTCTCCTGTCTTTTGTCAATGTAGTATGTTTCTTGGATCCCCAAAACTTCCTGTTCGCTCCTAAACTAGCAGGGCTCCTGAATTTGACAGGATTATATCCAAAACCCTGTCAAGTTTTTTTTTTTTGTTTTTTTAAACTTCACTGATGGGACTCCCTAAAATTCAATACTGTTCTGTGGCAAAGACTATTTCCCACTATACGGATAAGGTTTTTCTTATTAACTGAACCCCTTACAGGACAGTGCTCAGACAACGGAAATGAAGCACAGTGCACTGTATTATGGGAGGCCAAGAGAAGACTTCATGTGTAACTCCACACCAGGAAGTTTTAGGTATTTCTCAAGGCCTCATTAATGTAGGAGCATGGCAGACATGGGTGGGAAATTTGTTAGGAATCTAAAAGGTAACAGGCAATACGCAACCTACATAATACATCAATGAGGGCTTAAAGTTTAACTTTTAAAGCACGCTTTCCTAAGATTGAGAAAAAAAAAAAAGAAGGTTTTCCTCTGTGTTTAATGTACATTTTAATTCATTTACATGCACATTAGCAAGATTATAAAAGCCTTTCTCTGCAAAAAAAAAAAAACACATACAATGCACACTCAAAGAGGAATTCCACCCAAAAAGGGAAGTTCCCCTTTAAATCCCCCTCTCCTCCCACATATGGCCTTTTTGACAGGTACCCACTTCAGCTCGGATCGCCTCAGCGATCCAAGCAGAAATTTTCCCCTCCCCGCAGTCTTCTTAGACGTGTCACAGAAGACTGAGGGGCCATTCGCAAAGCACAGCACGGCTTGCGCATGCACAGTTGGCAGACGGCTGTAAAGCAGACTGCACAGTCGTGACTCTGGGAACCCAAAGGCTAGTGAAGAACTAGCCTGGGTAAGGGCAGTGCTGGATCCCTGGACAATTCATGTCCTTTTTTTAAAGTCAGCTGCTACAAATCCTGTAGCTGCTGACTAATTTTTTTTCCCACAGAGTGAACATCCTCTTTAAAGAGCCAACACGTGTGAATGGACCCAAACAGTTTCATAGGCTCTAGGAAAACCTTTTTCAACAAGGATCTACTTTATGTTAATAATCTGTTTTTCTGATTAGAAAAAAGACATTCTGAGAAAAATAATTCAAGCACTTTCAAAAACTCATAATGTGTAAAGGTGTATTTTTTACTACGGTCACATAAGTTATAAAGCAAATATAATAATCTACCTTGTATATTTTAGCTTTCACAAGGAACAGTTCGATCAATGTTGGTGTGCTTTCAATAGCTGCATTAATGTAATCAAGAGCGAACGATGGTTGACCAATCTTGTCATAGTGCTGTGCCAAGTAGTACTGAACCCACAGTAATGTAGTTGGTGGCTCTTCTTTTCCATCATCTGTACAATAAAAGAGATAGGATTCTATGTCGAGAGTAACTGTACCAATCAAAAATAAAATATCTACTATAAAAGAAATCTGGTGATTAAGGCTTAAACTCTGCATTATGAAAGGAATAATAACCACACGATCCTCCATACCCAGAAGAATCAGGTATTTCACTGGACTCTGGAGGGCAAAAAGGGTAGCACATTAACAGGACCTGTTACTATTACACCGAATACAGAGAACAGGCTATTTTTTCCATTAAAGCAGAACTCGGGGCAATGTTTTTTTTTTACCATGCAGTGGGGCTGTGCCTGTACTTCACGAGTTAACTGCTCATTTTAGTCTAGGGCAGTGATGGCGAACGCGTGGCACGCGCGCCGCTGCCGGCACGTCGAGCTGTCTGTTGGCACGCAGCACCCTGCAAGGATAAGGTGGGAATTCCCCAGCCAGGCAGTCACTTGTGCGGCATTTAGGGGGGTGTAAATGTATTCCTCCGCTGTACCGAGGGTGTGTGCTGCAGCTTATTGCCTCCCCCTGACCCTTACACCTCCGGTGAGGCATTTGGGCATTCCTCTCTGCGGCACCCTATTCCAGCTCCCCCTGCCCCAGGAGTACTTTGGTACAGCCCATCCCTCTGCTAAATGTACTGCGACCTGACAGCAGAGGGAGAGGGGCGGTGCTCGGAGCACAGCATGGCCATGGGAGAGGTGCAGTGGCTGCTAGCTGACTTCTCTGCGTCTGGGACACCAAGTGTTAGGGAGAGCCCTGATGTGATGGACGATGAGCCCATGGAGAGATACATTGCACTGTGTGTGGGGGGGATATGAGCAGTGCAGGAAGTATGTAGGTCAGTGTATGTTGCAGAGTGCATTCTGAGCAAAACGCATTCCTGAACCCTGCATTCTGAGCAAAACGCATTCCTGATCCCTGCATTCTGAGCAAAACGCATTCCTGATCCCTGCATTCTGAGCAAAACGCATTCCTGATCCCTGTATTCTGAGAACAACGCATTCCTGCACCCTGCATTCTGAGCACAACACATTCCTGAACCCTGTATTCTGAGCAAAACGCATTCCTGAACCATGTATTTTGAGCAAAACGCATTCCTGCATTCTGAGCACAGCACATTCCTGAAACCTGCATTCTTAGCACAATGCATTCCTGAAACCTGCATTCTTGCAGCCTGCATTCTGAGCACAACGCATTCCTGCACCCTGCATTCTGAGCACAACTCATTCCTGCATTCTGAGCACAGAACATTCCTGAATCCTGCATTCTGAGCAAAACGCATTCCTGCACCCTGCATTCTGAGCACAACGCATTCCTGCACCCTGAGCACAAAGCATTCCTGAACCCTGCATTCTGAGCAAAACGCATTCCTGAACACTGTATTCTGAGCAAAACTGATTCCTGAACCCTGCATTTTGAGCACAACGCATTCCTGCACCCTGCATTTTGAGCACAACGCATTCCTGAAACCTGCACTCTTGCACCCTGCATTCTGAGCACAACGCATTCCTGCACCCTGAGCACAAAGCATTCCTGAACCTCGCATTCTGTGCAAAACGCATTTCCGATCCCTGTATTCTGAAAAAACCTGCATTCCTGATCCCTGTATTCTGAGCAAAACGCATTCCTGCACCCTGCATTCTGAGCACAACTCATTCCTGCACCCTGCATTCTGAGCAAAACGCATTCCTAAACCCTGTATTCTGGCAGAATCATATGTTTTTGGTCCCTTAGGGCTTATTCAGAGGGATGATCAGTCCCATCCTCTGTACAGAGCCGCTGATAGGTTTAATTTTGTGTTGGCACTTTGAAATAAATAAGTTGGTTTTGTGTCGCTGTTTGGGCACTCTGACTCAAAAAGGTTCGCCATCACTGGTCTAAGGGTTCTGAGAGCCGACATATACTCACCTAATCCTCCGATTCTCCCTAGTGCAAGACTGGTCCCTTTGGCTGTTGCTCACCTGCGGTCCAGGTGTCCTGTGTGGTGGACTGTTCCTGATGTCATCACACCCATAGACCGGCTCTGCACGTGGAGACATCAGGAACAGTCTACCACTGGATGTGGGGAGCAGAGTTTTCCCAAGAATCGAAGGAGGTGTTGAGTATAAGTGCTGTGTTCACCCCCTAGACAAAAAGAGCAGTTAACCCTTTGCATGCAGGCACAGCCCCACTGCAAGGGGAAAAAACTATTTTGCCCCGAGTTGGTCTTTAGAAAAACACTGTTTAGCAATGACAATAAAAAATAACACTTGGCTATAGAAGTTAAACTTGCCATTAATGTTAAACAGTCGGCAACTTTTTAGTGATGTTTCATAACCTACGACAAGATCTTCAATAATCTCCACCTGGAAAATATCAAAAAAATTACGTTTAGAAAGACTACAGAACCAGTGAGTATTTCCAATAAATCAGAGACAATGCAAGCACATGGAATGAGCAATTGTATAAATAGACCAAAATTTAAGAACATAACTTGAAATATACACTGTCTCGTTCTTTTCCTTTTCATACATGCATTAAGGAGAAGTTTCCTTTACTCTCTTTTTGAAAACTACATTATGGTGAACTATGTGCCATTGTTTGGCTAGAGAACATTGCAAATGTTTTCCACTCACCTTGGAAAGCCCCTTCTTTTGACTGACCCATACGATGGGGCCACCTGAGACGCAGACCCCGATTTAAGCTGAATCTGAAGTGTATTTCGGCCTACTAATGATGGTTACTCTAAGTATTATCAGATTCAAACTTGCTTGCCCCCTATATGCCCCATGCTGTTCCCTAGAATGATGCTTATATATTCTTTGTTATTTTTATACCATGTATAAATACATATATGACTTATTTGACAATCCTTTTCTGCCATTGTGTTTTTAGAGAATACAGCTTGCTTCAAATCAGCCCCTGAAGAAGGAATCTAACTATTCAAACATTCCGAAACATGTTGGGATTTCTCAATTTATGTATACTGATTGGCCTCCCACTACGAGACCAACTTCATGATTCAGAATTTAGCTGTATATTGTTGTAGCATATCCATCGGCTTTTGGTTTTAACAATTTCACATGTAATTTGTACTTTTGTAAACTAATAGATTTTGTACTACTTTTTTACATATGTTTCACACTCTTAACTGGTATCATCCCTTGCCCATAAAATCCCTGGGGCACCTCTTTCTGTTTTTTTTTTTAAAAGGAGAAGTACAGTCAAAGCTGTAAACGAACTGCACTCCCATGACCCGTTTTCAGCAGAGTGTCAGAGTCGGTCTAGACTCCACGTCATCACGACCATGGAGTCGGGATCTGCCTAGATCCCTGGACAAACACCTGGCTGAGCCTCTCAGCAAGTTGCCAAGAGGCTAAACCGGCCGCTCGCACCCCCTCCACAGCCATGCACTACGGTGAGCGAGGAGGGGGTAGAGAAGAGAGCTGTGACTGACAGTCTCCAGCTCTCTGCGTGGGGAGCTGTGAAAAACGAGCGATCGCCGGTGTTCGATCGCTCAGTTCTCAGTGTAGAGGCGCCGGGGATCACAACGATGCTGCATCCACCTATGCAAGTATAAATGTGCAATAATCCCGAACCCCATACTTCTCTTGTAACAAAACAGAACATGGTGCATAGTACAGACTCCCAAATTCCCTATACTGGTAATTTGCATGAAGGGGTTTTGGCTAGGTTGTGTGTTAGGGTAGAATTATGCCATGAATCCCTGATATTTTGGGACTCAGGGGCTTGTTTCCATTTTTGCAAATAACCTTTTCATAAGTGAAAATTTTGGTTGACTAGATAACCAAGGAGCTATTGTATGCACTGAAGGCTGAATCCAATTCATAGCTATTGTTTTGCATGCCATAAATCATGATTCGCCCTAAAAATTCTAGTGTAGTGCTAAAGAGTTCTATTTAACTGCAAGTAGCCACCATTACCCAAAAAACATTACTTTACCTTCTCCTTGTCACTGTACAACAACCGCAAAGTGTTGAAAACTGGAGGACATCCTTTGCTGAAGTTCATTCTTAAGTATTTATCCAAACACACTCTAAATTTTTCACCTAAAAACAAAGAGCTATGGGTGAACAAACGATGAATCAATTGTACATTCGTAGGAAAACTGATCTTTTTACACACCTGTCAAGAAGTTTAAAGGCAGTCTCCTTGGCACTAAACCTTTTGGAAACTTAGTCCAGCTGTCCTCATAAATCTTCAGTCTCTCTTCTACAGTAGCTGCAAATGCGTACAAAGTTTTAAAATAGGTCTGCTTAATAAATATGGTACAAAGAAAAAATAACTACTGTAATCTGCAGGATTCATGCCCAGAAATCATATATATTCAAAATGTGAGCAACTCCATGTAATGATAAACGCAGTAGATTTCCTTTAAATTGCACAAGCGATGACGTTTCGACAAGTACACGCAGACCAATTAAAAGCGCAAATATTACAGCGACAAATTAAAAAGGAAAACATTTATTTAACTTTCTTTCAAACTCATCTATTCACCCTCCATGTTTCTTAGGTATCTCATTGCTGGAATCCCTATCTAAAATCCAGGCTAAAGCCACCCATTACAATGTTCACAAGGGGGTTCTGGTCTCTGAATTTTTTAAGGCTCAATTTACTTGCAACTGGTATCTAAGTTTCTGGTGGACAATAGGGAATTCAACCACCGAATACTTTATGTCTCTTGAAAACTCCAGTGGCAAGTTCTCGGTTTTTCAGGGTCACACATGCAGCAGCCATTATAATCAGGCCAACTGATTTTCATTTTTTTTTTTTTTTTCGCTTATATATTTGGAGGCAACATGAGGAAAAGGCCAAAAAGTGGGCAGAACAGAGCTAATGGAAAGATAACCATCAGAGTCAGTCAAGAAGCCAGCAGGCAAGTCCATCGCACTCACCATTTATGAGCAAACTAAGGCTGGCTATACATCACACATTCTTGTACAATTTTCTTTTAGATTTACCAAAAACATAATATGAGGTCAAACCTAACACTTAATTTGTATGCAATCAAGCAGGCCCTTGCACTACATAGTTGAAGGTAAATCTAAAGGAAATTGAATAGGAATATTGTAAAATGTATGACCAGCCTTAGAGTCCATGTAAGCAGGCTTTCGTCCGTTTAAGGCAGGCTTTGCGTTCAGTCTATAGAATGCAAAACCTATTTCATCCAGGTCAAATGCAGTTCAGAAGGAGGTCAAATGCACGGCTTAATGAAATCTGGGTGATTTGAAAAGCACCTTAAACTGGTGCCCATTAACATACAAGGCTTGATTTACTAAAACTAGAGAGTGGAAAATCTGCTGCAACTGTGCATGGTAGCCAATCAGATTCTAACTTCAGCTTGTTCAAGTAAGCTTTGACAAAATTACCTGGAAGCTGATTGGTTTCAATGCACAGCTGCACCCCATTTTGCACTCTCTGGTATAGTAAATCAACTTCCACAATGTCAAATTAAAGCCTTAATGATAGAATTACACAGTCTGACACTTTTAATTTAATCTAAAAATGCTTTTTATCTAGCTGGCATAAAAAAGGCATAGCTTCCTCTTTTTCTTCTATCTGACCTTAGCACCAATGAGCAGGACAAGGACCATGATGAAAAAAAAATCAGCAATCTCAAACACACCTGTTCTTTCTACTTGAAAATGTTAAGTATCTATAGCTAAAACACTTTTTCTTAGTTTTGGATGGAGTGGGAAAGGGTTAGAACATCTGGCAGGTTTTACTTCTATTCAGGGCTTCATTGGAGAGATTTCACCTTACTTCCTGTTTTGGGGACAGCATTTTTCAAGACAGGAAATGAGGGAAAATCTGCAACAAGGTAACTGACAAAAAGTTGATTGCAATTCTAACCTTTACAAAAAAAAACAAAAAACAAAAACACATTTTTACATCTGTCTGTAATGCTGCTGGAGAGTTTCCCTCACTTCTATCAGGTGAAAAGGTTGTGGACAGGAAGTGAGGGTTAACCTTTCAATCTGAGCCTGGGATAAGCACAAAAAAAAAAAAAAACAACTAAAAAACAGGAGTTATAATCCACTTTAAAATATAGCAGTGTTGCAATTCCTTCTAAATTAAGGCAGAATTAAACCTCCGTAACAAAAAAAAAAAAAAAAAAAAGTGATTAAATTGGGCCCCAGGAAGTTTTAACCATAATGTACTTGTATAACCAGCATATATGGGCAGACGCTCCGTAGCTAGTGATCTTCTCTAGCGTGGCACTGTCAGTGCTCCAATCAGTCATGAACGTTGACATCTTCTCCGGGTCTTCTTTCCAGGTTCAGGCTCTTTCAGACATGATTATGTAATTCCCGTGCTTTGGAGTCACATTGACACGACATAGATCCATGGCACAAACGTACGATGAGTTGAGCAGCTCAGCGTACACCAATGCTTTTTGGTGGGAGGGATTTATGACAGAAGAGACCAATAGGGTCTCTTTGGTCCTAAGAAGCCTACCTGTCAGTATTTTTCTTTTACATTTCATTCCCCTTTAACACGGTTTATATATAAATATATATTATAATGATTATTTACCTGGCTTCATGGCCTTTTCTAAACCCTTATAATATGACCAGTTCTCAGGACTCCTATCCTGCAAAGCCTGATACACATCTGTTGCCTCCTCAAGTCGACCCAAATGCAGTAATAAATCTCCTAAAAAGCAAAAAAGAAAAGAGAATTAGATACTATATAAAAAGCACCATAATACCAATTAGAATTGAAAATATTGCCCTCACATTCATGACCTACATATTCTGGAGATATGACAGTTTAATAAACGTTTACTTTTTTCTTAGGCTACTTTCACACTGGGGCGTTGGCGGTAAAGCGCCGCTATTTTTAGCAGCGCTTTACCGTTGTTTTAGCAGCGCACTTTATAACTCCCCGCTAGTGGCTGAAAAAGCGCAAAGCGCTTGGGGCAATCTAGAAATGGGCAGGGGCGATTTAGGAGCGGTGTATGCACAACTCCTATAGCGCTGCAAAGACGCTGCTTGCAGGACTTTTAACGTCCTGCAAGCGCACCGCTCCAGCGTGAAAGCACTTGGGCTTTTACACTGGAGAGGCTCTTTACAGTCGCTAAAGCGCCTCAGTGTGAAAGCAGCCTTAGCGAAAATATATTACATATATATATATATATATATATATATATATATATATATATATATATATATATATATATATATATATATATATATATATATATATATATATATATATACACACACACACACACATATACATATATACATATACACACACACACACACACACACAAACACACACACTCTCTCTATAGCTAGAGAGATCTATCTAAAAGGGTAAAGAAAAGGTTTCCCCGACTCACCGATGGAAGTGGTGAGTCGGTAGAAGCACCGGAGGGCGGTACCCGTAAGAACAATCAAGCGGCAGAACAGCCGCTATGATCGTTCTTATGGTGTAGGGAATCGACGGCTAAAAAATGCCAATATCTGAATGATGCCTGTAGCTGCAGGCATCATTCAGATATACCCGCTCAAAGTCAAGGACGTCCTGGGACATACCTTGGCAGGCAGTGGTTAATAGTTTATTTTTCACATCAAAAAAAGGAGAGACAGACATGTATCCACAATTAAATTGTAAACTGCTACTCATGTTAACTTGGGATTCAACTAAAAGATATAATTCAGAAGCACTGGCGTCAACAAATTCAAATTCGATACATTATTAAAAAGTCAATAACATACAACCTATTCTGGATATTAGCCACAGAGTTTAAATAAATGCACATGAAACTTGTAAAACGTACCTTTTGTTTCTTCCACTGCTAGCTTATCACAGATCTGCTTTTCATACGTACAAAGATGATCCAATGCCTCCTTAAACAGCTCAGCTTCACGAAGAACCTGGTTCTGATAAAGCAGCAACTCACTATACTCATAATCCACTTTATCGGGAGAAGTCTGAGGGGAACAAAGTAGACAACTTTATCGAGAACCCTTGTACAGAACACATTCAGAAATAAGCTTGGTAATTTTTAACAAATTATTAGTTAACATTTCACTTGCTGACGGACTCAAAAAAGACCTCAACAGGGTGGCCACAGCAATAACTTCCCAACTTTCTCTCCATGCATGTGGCCAAGAACACCCTAGCCACATAACACCCTTAGCCAACTTGCAAAGACAGCTGGTAGCAAAGGAAGGGGAGAGTTGCTACACCATATTTGGAGTTTTAAAGATCTTTAAAAACCTACTATTTAATTGGTTCACAGCTTTGCGTGTGTGGAAATCACAGTGATTCCCACACCTACAACCACCAGCAGTGAAAACATGCTGTTCTATGAAAATGTGTGGGGCTGCCACTCATTCTGAATGGCAACCCCATGTATGTACAGGAATCGTGGGGAAATCGCATGGTCAAAAAGACCATTTGATTTCCCTGCGGCCATGTTCTTAAAAAGGTGCATGCACCTTTTTTGCAGAAACGCAAAAAAATTGGCTGCCATGCAAACGCGGCCCACACGAGGCGCAGAAGTGTGAACCTAGGGTTATAGACGGCAGATGAAATATTTTATAAGTATAATTATTGATACATTTTTAAGCCAAACTTGAGCCCAAACTTTATATTTTGTTGGGACAGACTGGTAAACCCTTTACAGATTTCTGTCTATGTCACTGACACCAATATAATAATGTAACGTCTGAAACAGGTAAGCAGAAAGTCACACAACAATGTCAGAACAGATCCCGCATCACTAAACCTGAACAAAGCACACTGCAGCCCATTCCCTGTTATTTCACCCAATAGTGTGATCAAGCCTGTATTGGGTGAAACGTTAGGGGGTTCTAGATAGGGCTGCAGTGTGTTTTGTCTGGCTCTGATAAAGTTGGATTTGATCTGACATCAGTGTGCAACTTGCTGCTTTTCTGCTGAGTTTGTGAAGCATGGTTGAGCTCCTTTCGGTCAGCAACCAGAGGTGAAGGATTTATATCCAGGCTTGGAGCAGTAATATATCTCTCTGCATGTCTTCAACAGGGAACAGACAAAAACATTTTTATTAGAATGGGGAAAGCATTAGAACTTTTGAAAATGTTTTTAGGCTCTGTGCTTTCCTGTATCTGTCAACCCAGTTCTTTTATGAGTGTCGCACAGACTGTAGTAGAAATTAAAGGAAAAATCTCCAATTGTGTAACAAAGATAAAAATCTGACAGGAATCAACTCCTTGCCACTGTACCCAAAGCTAGAAGAAATAGAATTTTACCTTTTATGGACAGGGGTAGAATTTACTAAAAAAAAGGTGCACACAGAATCTGCGCAGCTGTGCATAAGTAACCAATCATCTTCTAATTTCAGCTTGTTCAATTAAGCTTTGACAATAAAACATAGAAGCTGGTTGGTTACTATGCAAAGCTACACCAGATTCTGTGTGCACCAATTTTAGAAAAGCTCCCCTAGGAAGTATAACATTACCTGCCACCTACAGTAGGACTGGAGACTGACCAAATAAACAAGTTAATGTATGCCAGCCCAGTATAAACCCTCCTATTACCAAGTATGCCTCAGAAAATGGACTACAAGGATTTAACAGGGAGTACAATTTTTTTTCCTTTTTTTTCTTGTCCATTGAGAGACATAGGAAGTGTCTCAATAAAAAAGGTACGGTGGCAGCATTGCAAACTGTTGCTCGATGACAAAAAGCCCAAGACGCACTAACAGATCTATTAGAAGGTGTCATGATAGGAAAGGGTGGAAACCGATCCCTGATACCATAGGTCTGAATGATGGTCTGTCGGAGTAACCTACAGATAGTGGAACAAGAAGCTGGGGCACCCTTCTGAGGTCTTTCCAGGATGACATACAGGGAACCAGTCTTTATAAAAGAAGCAGTTGCTGAAAAATAGACTCACAGCCTGAACCACATACATATGATTGCGGGAAACTTCCTTTTGATGAGCCAGGGCAGCACAGAGGGACAGGAGAAAAATATTCTGGTTAAAGTGGAACTTTAGTCAGAAAATGAAGTTCTGCTAGAGCACTTCAGGCTGGCCACTTTTGCAGGTATAGCTATGTAAACATTAAAGCCTCATGCACACTAGACGTTAAAATAACGTTATAAAAACGCCGGTAGCTTTGCAGTGAGTTTTTCAGCGCTTTTTGCAATGGCGGTTTTTAGCTTTTTTTGTATTTCAATGGATCAAAAACGTTAAAAAATGCTGGTGAGCCACGTTTGAGCATCTATCAGCAATTTTTGACGTTAGAGCGTTTTTACAGCTAAAGAACTCCTCTCAGAACCCACTATTTTTTTTTTTTTTAAAGCCAAAAAACTGCTGATAACAGCCTATGTGTGCATGGACACAAACATGATGGGGAGTTTGACTGTAGGAAAAAAAAACGTCTAAAGCCAAAAACAGCTGCTGTAAAAACATCCAAAAACATCCAGTGTGCATGAGGCCTTAAAATAAGTGCCTTAAGTGCTAGTTCACAGCAGATGCAGTTCCGTACGCTTTTTTGCTGCACTAAAAATGCATGCAGTGTTTTCCATGTATTCCAATGGCTCTAGTTCACACCAGTGAAGTCAGTTCCAGTCAGTTTCCGGTGCAGAAACAGACTGGAACTGACTGCATTGGTGTGAACTAGAGCCATTGGAATACATGGAAAACACAGTGCAAGCATTTTTAGTGCAGCAAAAAAGCGCACGGAACTGCATCTGGTTTGAACTGGCCCTTACTGTTTATAATCTAGTAATACACTGCCTCACCCTGCTCTGCACATGCTCAGTTGCTCTCCATTTTTAGGCACGGTGTTGAATTTGTGGAGACTGATCTGCTGAGAGCTTAAAGTGGTTAAG
Organism: Lithobates septentrionalis; assembly: GCA_037952835.1. Lineage (NCBI taxonomy): Eukaryota > Metazoa > Chordata > Amphibia > Anura > Ranidae > Lithobates > Lithobates septentrionalis. The sequence goes on along the minus strand of JBBDGP010002594.1, from coordinate 625,590 downwards.
CCACTCTAACATGTATACACCATCAGCACTGCCTCCCATTGTAGTAATATAAGTAATAAGTGCTGTAAATACCCAATTTCAGAGCAGAGATCATGATCACATGACCGGACGGATCTCTCCTTTCTTCCTCTGACAGATGCAGTGGGCGGGACCGAGATTTGCCTGCTGACATCAGTCAGGAGGGTAGGAGGAGAAGGCCGGCTGGTCATGTGATTGCGATCTCGGCTCTGAAATTAGGTATTTGCAGCATTTATATTTATAAATCACTCAGAGAGGGGGATACTATACATATTAGAGCATAGTTTGAATTTATACTCCACTTGAGATAATTTGTCCTCCCTGCCTGCCCATGACGCGCTGTGGTGCATGTAACAAGCTCTACTAGGATACTACTGGTCGGCAAATGCTTAATTGAAGAAAAAAAAAAAAAAAAAAAAAAGTGCTAGTATGAAAGGTTAATCTTTACAACAACGGAGCTGAAGTCAAGATGTCCACTCTCCTAGAGCACTAGCGGGGGAAAAAAAAAGAAAAAAAAGGTATGCATGATAGGAGGGGTTTTGCCAAGCATAACCTATAGTTTTTTTTCCCCCATTTGCCAGTGTCCAATCCTCCTGATGACTGTATACCCTGAAAGTTAAAAGAGCCTCCTCTTTGGAAAATATGTGCCTTGACTACTTTGATTACCATGCTGTCTTTATGGTGACTTACTCATATTGGGTCTGGATGGTTCTCTAATGGGAAGTTGGTCCTTATTTTAAGATTATGTGTACAAGACCATTGGCCGTTTACCGAATGTACCTGAATTTTCCACCTGAGAGGCAGTGGCTTTATCTTGGCTTAATCATTTGCACCTCTACGGGAAACATACACATGCTATGAATTCCAGTGAACCCTACTAGCTAATACTACTCTATTAAAAATATTATGAGTGGCTTCCAGTGTACCAATTGTCACATGTGCTCATGAAGGAAGATTCAAAAACATGTTGAGTCCACATGTGAACTGTAATCGGAATCTTTGCATGTTATGAACCCCTATGTGGAGAGTAATTTTAATGATGTGTAATAGATTTTGCATGTTACATAATAAAGTTGTTTTTATGGTACTCAGTTTCTCTTCTATATGTCCAGGACTACATATTCTGTTCATAGTACAAGCTATAAACCCTGTCATTAGTGAAATAAGCAGGCTGCCACAGCCAATTACTGAGACTGCTAGTTGCCCAACGGTTACTGTCCCACTGTCTTTAGTATTCGACCCCAAGCGTATATAGCAAGTTCAGGAAACTCAGTCAAAGTTGCAAGCCCTTGTTTTTTACACTTGTAATTAGTCACATCTGACAACTAGTCAACCAGTATTTTCAGGGCCGCTCAGCAACGAGCCTCCATATTTCTCAAACAAACATTCTTTAAGTAAATATGAATTTTAAAAAATGGAATTGTGCCCTCCAATTTTAGTTCTACACAACAGTCATAAGTAATAATAATTTATAGATCTTTCTCTCTCACAAGTACAAAAAGAGCAAATGTTCACAATCCGCAAACCGCATGTTTAAGTTCACCTTTTGTAACATTTTACATGCTCCACCCATATCCAGTAGCTGCAGCCTCTCTCCCTTTACCCAGTGATAGTGTCTGCTCTGTCCACCTGGCCGCATAATTCATTTACAGTTTCCTGTGAATGACTTGAACTACAAGTACCGTCAACCTTTTCGGCTGACGACTTTTAGTTTGGAATGGACTGTGAGGTCGCTGATGAGTGGCCTTGTAGGTCATTCCCAAGCCCTGTAGCTTGTAAATGACCAGCCCGTATGCAGGTAGGGGCGGAGAGCTGCAGGGCTTGTTTGCAGGAGATCCACTGATCACGGGTGCAATGCTTTCCAGGCTCCTTAGGGAACAAATAAATGCACATTTTTTTTCCTGCAAAAATATGTGCATTTTTTATTTTTTCCCAAAAGGGGAACTTGTCCTTTAAAAAAACCACAACTGCCAATTCTTACAACTTAACTTCAATAGCATAGTGCCACCCATATAGAATACACATTGCCAATATTGCTTGAATAATACACAGTATAACCTAGTCACAAAAAGTTTCCTTGGGGGGACCTCCAGCATACACAGGCAAATGTTACAAAGTAAGATGTTGCACTCTGCTGGACAGCAATATAGCATGCAAACAACAAATCTTGTGTTTTTACAACATAATAAATTAAAAACAGAAGCCATAAGACTGCAGTCTTCATAGATCTAACAGCCACGTGACTTTGTCTCTGTACAGCATAACAAATAGCTGAGCTATGGCATGTGCAAACTCTGGAATTTGGTGATAAAATAAATGGCTCATGGAAAAAAAAAAAAAAAAAAAAAAAAAAAAAAAAAAAAAAAAAAAAGGGATGACTGCAAAGGGTATTTTATGCTCCACAGATCAGTAGCTTATATATATATATATATATATATATATATATATATATATATATATATATATATATATATATATATATATATATATATATATATATATATATATATATATATATATATATATATATATATTACATTTTTAAGAATGAATCCTGCAAATCAGATATTTATATTTCGATTCAAAATAGTCGCAAAATTACAGCAATGAAATGACCAACAAAAAAAATTTTACTGTTAGGGGGTCCCCACAACTTGGGAAATTTTATCAAGGCGTCATGGCACTAGTAGGTTGAGAACCACTGATCTAGGGCAAGGCGATGCAAGCGGAAGTGGGAGCGGGTACCTAGTTTTGACAAAAAAAAATTACATGCAAATGTGGCGGGGGGTGTAGGAGTGCTTAAAGTGAAACTTCCCCTTTTGGGTGGAGCTCTGCTTTAATTTCAATATGTTAAGGAGGACAAAATTTTCAAAAATAGTTTTAAAATTCTACATTCAACATACTACACAGTGACTGTGAAATGAAGGTAGTGCTGCGCTGTAAAATAAATAATGTGCAAATAAAGTGCAAAAGTGCTCGGTAAAAGATGCACTTAAAAAAGGCAATATCATATGGTCAATATATAACGAATCCTTAATATACAGAAAGCGTATCACATGCGCAATAAATACTTTGTTAGATAAAACGGTGATAAAATAAATCCATATGATGTGCAAATAAGGTGAAAAAAGTGCTTAGTTGAAGGCACACTAAAAAAGCAATTCCTATGATAAATGCATAAAAAAAAATCCTAAAAACGTATAAAAAACATATCACATTCTCATTTTATGGAAATATCTTCAGATAAATATATGCATTAAGACTTTTCATAGGTGAAAAAGACAAGTAAAATGGATAGTGGCCATGAAATATAAAGTGCAAGATGGTGACTGTATATATAAACAGTGTCAGCAAAAAATGATAAAGTGCTGGTGTCAACTCTCTGGCATGGAGTGCTGCTGGCAAGTGACTTCCTTACTTCTGTGCAACGTAATGTGTAGATGTCCCCTTACCTTACCGCTGTAAGGTAACAGCATGTGGGTATATCTCTCTATGGAACCAATATGTCCCCTGGCAATCTTCCAGTCTGGCGTATCCGGCTCCGCTGGTGTGTTTCTCTAATCTGAAATCAGAGTCCCCTTTTTTAGTCCCTGGTATGTCCGCATCAAATAGGACTTGCAATGAGGCATGAGGAAATGTAAGGAGGGATGCACGATAGTGTAGTAGTTGCGAGTATTCGTTAACAGTGAAAATAAAACAAGGTAGTCACAATACAAAGTCCTTCTGATGAAGTCACGTGACTGTGACGAACACGCGTCTGGAACATTAGGCACCGGAAGTGACGTGGGCGAGCTCACTGCTCAGTTTTTTTTTTTTATGCGGACATACCAGGGACAAAAAAAAGGGGATTCCGATTTAAGATTAGAGACACACACCAGCGGAACCGGATACGCCAGGGGACATATTGGTTCCATAGATAGATATACCCACATGCCGTTACATTACAACGGTAAGGTAAGGGGACATCTACACATTATGTTGCACAGAAGTCAGGAAGTCACTTGCCATCAGCACTCCATGCCAGAGAGTTGTCACCAGCACTTTATCATTTTTCGCTGACACTGGTCATATATACAGTCACCATCTTGCACTTTATATTTCATGGACACTATCCATTTTACTTGTCTTTTTCACCTATGAAAAGTCTTGTCGCATATATTTATATGAACATATTTCCATAAAATGAGCATGTGATAAGTTTATAAGTTTTTAGGATTTTTTATGCATTTGTCATAGGAATTGCAATTTTAGTGCACCTTCAACTGAGCAATTTTGCACCTTATTTGCACATCATATTGATTTATTTTATCACTGTTTTATCTAACGAAGTATTTATTGCACATGTGATACGCCTTCTGTATATTGTCAAGAATTCGATATATTATTGACCATAGGATATTGCCTTTTTAAGTATCTTTTACCAAACTTTATTTGTACATTATTTTACAGCGCAGCACTACCTTCATTTTATATCTCATTTGGGTTCTGACATTTCCTTCAGTGTTTGCAGCAGTATCTAAACGCACAGATTTGGTTAGTGCGGGAATATCATTTTATTCTACACAGTGACTGTACTGTTAATTATATGCATTTTCTTTTTGTACATCAATGTTTAGTGAATCGATTCATAAACATTTCTCTTTAATGTGGAAAATATGCATAAAGCTTCTGATCAGCATGAACATTATATGATCTTCACAAATGGCACACCAATACTTCTGCGCATAACAAATCTGTAGCTAAAAATGTTTTTTTCTTGTCCCCCATTACCCATCTAGAGAACAGTGGGCTATTCATTGGCAGCACAAGTTACTAAACAGTGTGTCTCCAAATTTTTCAAACAAAGGGCCAGTTTACTGACGTTCAGACTTTGAGGATGTACCGGATTGTAGCCAGCAGGGGTAGAAAATGTCCCAGGCCAACATCAGTGGGAATAAACATGGCCTCAAGGTTGGTCAGCAGGAGGAGGAATAGTGCCCCATCATTGGTATTACTGGGATGAATCGTTCCCCATTGTTGGTATCAGTGGGAAGAATAGTGCCCCATTATTAGTGTCGGTGACAGGAATTATGCCCCACTGTTGGTGTCAATTACCTGTCCCTGATTGGGAAATTTTGCACGTGACGTAATGCACGTGTGTTAACCACACATTCTGGATGTTTTTTGACAGTTTGCTCCTTATTCTTAGCAGCTTGAAGACCAGGCATATTCTGACACTTTTAGTTTACATGTAAAAATCAGAATGTTTTTACTAGAAAGTAACTTAGAACGTCCAAACATACTTTTTTTTTTTTTTTTTTTTTTTTTGAAGATTCTGGGATATTAACCACTAATTAAGGCTCTGACGCACATTGGGGGATAAACGCATTGGGAAGTCCAGAGCTTGGACCTTCCAAGTTGACAGGATACGGTTTTGCAGCAGTCTTGAATGAAACTGCGCATAAGGAGCGGCCTCGAAAGAAGCCATCTTTCCCAACAACTTCATGCAAAGTTGAATAGGATTCTTCTTTCTCTTGACCAACTGAATCAGTTTCTTTATGGAACTGATCCTTTCCTGAGGCAAAAACGCACTCTACTGAGCTGTATCTATGATCAGCCCCAAGTACTGAAATCTCCTTGATGGTTTTAAGGAGGATTTCTCTAGATTGAGAATCCAACCTAGGTATTCCAGGTAGCTGACTGCGGTGACCAAGGTTTGCTTTAAGCGGGCTACCGATTGATCTATCAAGAGTAGATCGTCTAAGTAGGCTAGTATCGTTATACCTTGAGCCCTTAGCCTGGCTAAAGGAGGAGCCAAGACCTTTGTACATACTCGAGGTGCAGTAGCTAGACCGAAAGGCAGAGCTACAAAATGGAAATGAAGATTTTCTACCTCAAAGCGTAGAAATTTCTGGTGAGCGGGGAAAATCAGCACATGGAGACAAGCATCCTTGATGTCGATGGACTCCAGAAATTCTCCCCCTTGTAGGATCGAGACTACTGATCAGATTGACTCCATGCAAAAAGAACGGATATTCAAAAACCGGTTTAGATTTTTGAGGTCTAAAATGGGTCTGACATCCCCGTTTGGTTTTGGAACCGTGAACAGGTTTGAATAAAACCCCAAACCTTGCTCTTCCAATGGGACCATCGATATTACTCTTTGAGATAAGAGATGATCCAAAGCTAGAAAGAGAGAGACTTCTTTTTCACTGGATCTCTGGGAACGTTTGATCTGAGCAAACGAGGAGGTGGGAATTCTCGGAATTCTAGTTTGTATCCTAGAGAAATTGAGGAAGCCACCCATCTGTCTTGACATTGTTCCTGCCAGACCTTTGAATACTGTAGAAGCCTTCCCCCCACTCGAGCCAGTGGGGGCACACTTTCATAAGAAGGCTTTAGTATTCTGTTTTGTGGGTTTCTTCCCCCATGTCCTTTTTTGGCCCTAGGACTGACCCTGAGGTTTACCTCTTGAACCTGACGGTGGAGGCCCTTGTGACTGCCTGGAGACTGATGCCCCTGGCACTGGAGAAGAAACACGCTTAAAAGAAAAATGCTTAAAAACTTTTTAACCGATAAAAGGGAACTTTTCTTTGGATATTGTCTCCCAAACAACCGTTCACCATGAAAAGGGAAACTGACCAAGAGCTTTTTGCATGGTGCTTCGGCTGACCAATTTTTAAACCATAGGATTCTACACACATGTACCAGTCCTAGCATGAGCCGTGAGGCCTGGAGAATAGAATCTTTCAAAGGGTCTACTGTAAAACACAACGCTTCTGATATCCCGGTCAACTCCTGGGATTGCTGATAGGGAATAACTTTGAGCACCTCTATAAACTGGTCCTTTATGGACTGAGATACTCCGATCGCTGCCAGTGCAGGTTGAACAACTGACCCCTGCCATCGCAATATAGTTTTTAAAAAGGAATTCCAACTTCTTATCCGATGGATCCTTTAGCATATGAGCATTGTCTACTGGACAGATTTTTATGTACAGATGATATAGCAGCGTCAATTGCTGGAATTCCCCATTTCTTATAATAAACTTCATACAGAGGATAACATAGAGGATAAAGTATAGAAAACTTTTTCAGAGGAAATAACGGTTTATCTGGGTGCTCCCACTCAGAATACATTAGCTTCCTTAGCCATGAATGGATAGGAAAAGAATTAACAGATTGGGGAGGCTTCAGTGAACCCAAACCAGAAGTGGGCTCATCGACCGACTGCGTTATTGGCAGTAAAAATGTGGAGCGGACCAATTCAGTGAGACACTGTACCAACAATCTTTCCTGCGAGCCTAAAATTTCCGTATCAGGTTCTTCAGAAGGAGACTTCAGCCTCTTCCTGGTCTTTAGAAAGGAATTCATCATTTCTTGCTCCTTGTTCCTCAGCAAGAGGGTTCTGAGCAATGGACGGGGACCTGCTGCGCTTAGTCCCATTCTGGGATGCAATTAAAGCATCAATTTTTTGCTCCAAGCTTAAAATGGTTGAAGAAAAAACCTCCTTAGTGATATACACAGGGGCTGCAGTGTTAAGAGCAGTTGTAACACTTGCCCCTCCTGATGGCTCATTCTGACCAGCCATATTACTCTCAGGGGAGGATGCCATCTTTTTTGCGATGTTTCTAGGCTTCCGTGTGACTGTAGCAGTCCTTTTAGAGCCCTTTTTTGATGGTGTTTTTCACCCCCCTTCCGACCATAGCCCGATGCACAAAACAGAGGTACTACCATAAAGAATGCATATACTGCTTGAGCAATAGTCCAGCCCTGTTGCGCTATTAATGCTCAGCCTGATGCAGTGGTAAATGTGTCAAAAGGAATGCCTGTGACACCAAACCTCTTATATGCCACCTTTGCTCGTGTCTCATGGCGCTCTTTCCCCAAGAGGGGGAAAAAAAAAAACGGAATAGGGGGGCGTCTGGTGGGGAGAGGGAACCTCCCCAGACTTACCTGAGGTCTGCTGCTTGGCTGGAGGAGGAAGAACTGCTGCTTCCTAGACACAATGTGGGCTTTCTGAGAAGCTCAATACAGCCCCCAGTGGTGACACATAGGCATGACAACACTTGCTAAATTTAACCACTTGCTTACAGGGCACTTAAACCCCCCTCCTATCCAGACCAATTTTCAGCTTTCAGCGCTGACGCACTTTGAATGACAATTGCGCGGTCATACAACACTGTACCCAAATGAAATTTTTATCATTTTTTCAGCACAAATAGAGCTTTCTTTTGGTGGTATTTGATCACCTCTGCGGTTTTTACTTTTTGTTAAAAAAATGTAAAAAACTGATTTTTTTTTAAAAAAAAAAATTTTTTTTTATATTTTGTTATAAAAAATTTAAAACGGGTAATTTTTCTCCTTCATTGATGTACGCTGATGAGGCGGCAGTGATGGGCACTGATAGGCGGCAGTGATGGGCACTGATAGGCGGCAGTGATGGGCACTGATGGGTGGCAGTGATGGGCAGCACTTGCAGGTGGCACCGATTGGTACTTGTGGGCACTGTTAGGTGGCACTGTGGGCACTGTTAGGTGGCACTTTTATTGGGCACTGATGAGGCAGATGTGCCTCTTCCACTTCGGGACCGATGTCCCTTACATCTGAGCCGGTGATCGGCTTTTTTTTCTACTCGCGCTGTCAGCGTGAAAAAAAAAAAAAACGATTACCGATGTTTTGTTTACATCATGTGATCAGCTGTCATTGGCTGACAGCTGATCACATGGTAAGGGGCCGGGACCGGCCCCTTACACGGATTGGTGATCAGCCGAGTCTCAGTGACTCTGATCACACCGCGCCCGGCGCGCGCGCAGGTAGCGTGCACAGGGGAGGCCGTCATGTGACGGCCTCCCGGGAATGCAGGTCCGCGCTGTGGCCGTCATTCGGCCATAGCGCGGATGTCTACTGGTTAAAGTAGACATTTCAATTTTTTAAAAACCTCTTAGAAAACTCTACTTACCTTTCCCGCTGCAGGGTTTTCTGTGGTAAATCAACAGACCCAATCTTCACCCTTCACGGTGGGTTTCATTAAACCTTCAGGAGCTGGGGATCCTCGAGCAAACCCACAATCCAGGACATTAGATTTTAGTTGACTAAAATGTATTGGAGATTTAGTCGACTAAATATAAAACCATTGCAGAAGATCCAAAAGGGACTAAAACTAAATTTGCTGCCAAAATTAACACTGATGACAGGTACTCCTTATGGAGAGATATGGGGTTTATTAGATCACACAAAGACCAGTGTGTGATTAGATGCTTTAATTTTTTTTTTTTAAATAGCGCTGTGTACATCCGGGGAAACTGAAAGTAACGAAAATGATCGTTGCTTCCGGGGCTCCTAGACCATAGAGGTGATCAGAAGTGTGCAAGAGTAGCTACAGCCAAACAGAAATCACAAATGGAGTCTGGAGGGGAGGGAATGGATGCAGTCTTGTGGCTCCTGCAATCTGAGTTAACAGGGCTGATAATTTTTTCAATAAACTTGGGCATTCCTCCCAGGATGAGGAAGCCACCCCTGAATGTAGGGTTTAAACAAGAATTTCACTCAGCCCCCCCCCCCCCCCCCCCCCAAAAAAAAAAAAAAAAAAAAAAAAAAAAAAAAAAAAAAAAAACACACACACAACATACTAGTTACTGTACATACCACATGGACTCCAACGTTGTCTTGCTTGATTTAAAAAAAAAAGAAAAAGAGAACTTTTGTAACGTCCCCATATTTTATGGAGATCCGGCACATGCACAGACACACCAAGAGTCTCCCCTGGGTTGTATGCGCATGCATGACATCTTGTAAACAGCTCCTGGAATGGCTATGCCATACAACTCAAGAGGCATTTTGCGAACTGTTGCATATGCGTACCCATGCTGTGGGGTCTTGTCTGAGAACTGGTAGATAAATAAGCTAGCTAGGCCCACAGGACTGCTGCTCTTGCGCTTATGATCTGCCATAATAAATATAAGGGATTCCCACAAAAAGTACTCAAAATTACACTGAAGGAGCAGGAAGGGGTAATGCTGTTTTTTTACCCAGTCACTGTAGGGTAGCAGGACGGAGGTATCCTGGACTTATAGTGGGGAGACATCTGAAACTCAGGCAGAGGAAAAGCACATGTCCTGGTATTGTGGAGGGCAGGGCTACCGACCAACAATGCGACACAGCCCTTGCAAGGTGCCAGCAACAATATCTGAAAAGCGTCATGGTGCCAAAAAAAAAAAAAAAGTGTGTGTTGTAATCTACGCAAGGCATGCGTGAAAAATTTTCAAAAAAGTGTCACAGCCCTCAAGCGCAGTAGATTAATGGAGGGTCAGCAACAAAGCATCACTTCACACAGCATAACCACTCAAACGGAGAGAAAAACTACTCAGAGTGCCAGCTCTGACAAAGGCAGGGACAAGCTCTGTAATACTCAACAATGGTGGTCTAGATGGACTGCAAAGCCAGTGCAGGGCATCAGTTACCAGACTGACTTCACCTCTCTGGCATGCATATCCTCCAAAAGGAATCTTCAGGGAAAGGCTTCCACCAGTGGGTGCAGCATGGTCCTGGACCTATAGAGCACTTTGCGGCTAACTAGTGTTATGCCAAGGATATTTAGAAAAGTGCCTGACACAGGGTCCAGTGCACAACGACACATTAAAGGCTGACCCTGCGTCTTCCACTCAGGAGGGTCAATGTATGGCCTTCCAAGGCGATGGAGACTACCGACTGATCTGGAAAAATGCAATCTAAGCCTGGCGGCTCTGCAACAACTGAAGAAACTAGCTATTAGAAAACATTATGAAAAGTGCTGCAGCGCTGCCACACTTTATTTTTTTTATATTGTTTTACTGTGGGAGCACATTAGTGACAACTGCAGCAATTGTAGGTTTATTATTAGTTTATTATCCAATTATTCTGCATATTAGCGTGCCACTACTTTATTTCAGATTAGAAAACATTATCTTGATAAAAGTAGAGAAAGTAAGTAGTAGCTTGCTCCACTCAGGAGAGAAGATATCTTTTCTAGGACATTAGCAAAAAATTGAGGCATGCTGGAATTAGAAGGGGTTATATACTAGCTATCCTTACAGCTTTGTTTTAGCAGTGTTCAATCTCCTGAAGGCAACAGCATACCCAATGTTCCTGAATCATTTCAACCTGTGTCCCGTAATAGGCGATTAAGAAATTAATAAACTCAACCGCATGCAATACCTGCTGGGTCTTCCGAAATTCCTCAAGTATCTTTGCAGCCATCTCATAGTCTTCAAGCAAATGGTACGCAATAGCATAACCAATCCAAGATGCCCTCTGTGCTGGCCTCAACTGCAGCAACTGGTACCTGGTTTCCTGCAAATCAAGAAAAATGTGAAGCTGAAGTTTAATCTACTCTGGTTCCTCCCCTCCCCACTTCATCAAAACTATAATGACATTTTTAAATAAAATCTTTTCGTAGTCATTGCATAGCTTATTTAAGACCCAATGATGTCATCACTGGGGGACAGTCAGGCTGGGGAGAAAAGAATCAGATGATGATAGACATCCTCCAGCCAGGAAATGAGGTGGGCTCTACCTGACTTGCTGCAGCTTCTATTGCACATTTGAAAAGCTCCCAGTGTGCAGTGAAATAAGTAATTTTAGTGGTGGAGCCTGTACAACAGTGCAAGATTGAATAGAAGGCTGGAGATGGCATTTAAGATATTATAAATATTATATAATAAATATAAATAAAATGTTTTAAAAAAATTAAAGGATTCCAAAAGGGTTTATTTCTTATCCTAATAATCTAAAGGCACTTTTTCACAGAGGTAGAGACTGTCAGATACATAATGCTGGTATTGGTGCACTAGAAAATTGTAAAAATTGTACATACCCGGTAACCCTCAAGGTCTCGCATTTGGATTTGAAGCAGAGAGAGATCCCTAAGGATCTGGAGATTGTCTTTGTCCCATTTCAATGCATTTCTATAACACTTGATGGCTTCATCATACTTTTTATCGGATCTTTGTAATAATCCATATACATGCCAGCCTTAACAGACTAGTTAAGAAAAATTCCAACTCAATATACACACAAGTTTTTTTATCACAGCTATGCCCGATACTAAAAATAGGAAAAGCACCTATGAAAATGGTGGACGGTTTAATTAAGGCAATCAGTACATATCAAAAGCGGAACCTGAAGGCCACTTTGAAGAATTGTATAAGCTTTGTTGCCAAGAATACAACTTGGACAGGATTATAAGGTGTACAAAGGATACAGACATGACTCTTTAGATCGTTTCTTAGTCCTCTTCGTACAAGATCATAAGCATCCTCTTTCTTCCCAAGACAATTTAAAGTCAATCCTTTCATTGCCAGAGTTTCTGTAGAGACAAACTGTAGATTTAGTGATCCTGTTGGTTGCATTTATTGCAATTAGATAATGAAATTGTATTCTTAGACCGGTAAAAAAAAAACACAAATATACATACAGGAGAACACTTAATCAATACTTACCCCCATGTTCAGCAAATTTGGGATTGGAAAGTATCTGCTTACAAAACTTCAACCCATTTCGATATTGCTTGTGTTCATAACATCGCTGAATAAAAGAGAATTGAAAACATTCAGCTACAGAATAAAGTTTCAAACGAACAATCTGTAATATGTTCACACAACACAACTAAGAACACACAAAACCTAAAACACCATTGACGTTGCAGTGTATTTAAACCTCAACACTAAACTGATCTTATTTGCTCTCTTATGGTCTGTTAAAGCGGTTGTATAGTCTTTTTTGTAACTTTTACCTACAGGTAAGCCTATAATAAGGTTTACCTGTAGGTAAAAAAAATATCTCCTAAACCTTTACGGTTTAGGAGATATTCCCCTTGCTATGCGCCGCTGACTGCAGCGGCGCATGCGCACAGGGGATTCTCGGCTGAAGCCCGGCAGCTGCCGGACCTTGACGAGTAAGAAATCTCCCGCGCGCATGCGCGGGAGTGATGACATCGCGGCTCCAGCCACTCACAGCGCTGGAACCGCGATACCCGGAAGACACGCCGAGGCAACATGACAGCTCCCTTGGCGTGGACCAGGTAAGATACTGACGCCTCGTTCTAAGGTAAGTATTTCATAATGAGCTAGTATGCGGTGCATACTAGCTCATTATGCCTTTTGCTTTACAGGGTTAAAAAAAAAAAAAAAAAAAAATTGCGGGTATACAACCGCTTTAAACTGCATGGCAAGAAAAAATTCATAACATTTAGTATATTCCTGTAATACACACACTTCCTGTTTTATTTCCCCGTCAAACCCTTTCACTGCCAGAGTATTTATTCCCCACAAAAGTTTAAATATATCACACAATATTCGTGTAATGGTCTATCAAAGCTACATTTTCAATACACCACACAATTTTTCTTGTACAATTTTACTTTAGATTTACCAAAACGAAGCGCCCTTTCAGGACAGGTGTCCATTTACATCCAACTCTGGAGGTATGAAAACAAAAATGGAAAGGGTTTGCATCCTTTTCAATTTTTTACACCTAAATGTGATAGATTCGAGGCTAAACTATGTAAACGGATTTACGCCCCTTTACATGTGCCTGCCCAAAGACCTAACATGGGTCTGCTCAGCGGGGGGAGCAAAAAGCTAAAACAGACAAGCATATCACAAAAGCGATATCAGTTTTGTTTTGCTATGATTCAGCTGGAGATCCATTTATCCATTCCCTGTTGATGGAACTGGTTGCCGTTTGTCTGAAGGTCCCCTAAAGCGGAGCTTCACCCAAAAATGGGAAGTTCTGCTTGTTTGCAACTTTTCCCCCTCCACTGTCACATTTGGCACTTTGGGGGGGCAGGTTTTGACAGGTTAACCCCCCCCCCCCCCCCGCCTTGCCTGCATTCTTCTGGGACACATCACAGGTCCTAAAAGACTACGGGACCATTCACAAGATGCAGCATAACTCGTGCAGAATTGCCTCGGGTGAGGACATCGCTGGACAGGTTAGTGTCCTTATACTAAAAGTCAGCAGCTACAGTATTTGTAGCTGCTGAGATAGATAGATAGATAGAGATATAATCTCTATCTATAAATAAAAAATACACACACAGGGGCTTGGGACTGGAGCTCCTCTTTAAAGTTTGTGCACACAATTTTTTTATTTTTTTTAATACATACAAAATAAAATGGAGTTTGTGTTGAGTAAATAGTTATGAAATATGTCATACCTCAAAATGTTGTGCACCTGCAAAACCGATAAATACAGTGCCCAAAATTATGTTCTTACAACTTATCAGTGTAGAGTTGCCTGTAAATGAGGGACCTAGAATTACTGCTCTCACATGTGCAGCGGTGTTATGTAATTGTCGTTTACATGCACCCACATGTGTGCATTTACATTCGAATGCGTGCGCACAGGGTGGTAGGGGTGCTTTAAATTTCTTTGTTATATTTTTAGATTTTTTATCCACTTACATTTATTGCTATCACAAAGAACTAACAAACCCCCTCTGTAATAACATTGGGCCGATGACTGGTACAGATTATGAAGACATCAGGGGTCCCTCAGCTCCAGCCAATGGAGAACAGATTGTGCTTGATCTGCTGTTTACCCACGTTTCTATCCAGGATACACAAAAATGTGTATTTCAAAGGACAGAACAATTCTCACCGTTAAAATCAAAATAAATATTAATATCATGAAAATATACAATGTATTACACTTAGATCGAAAGCGATAAGGCAATGTGAAAGCAATAAAAATAGAACTGGTCTTTCCACCCCCAGCAGTTGTATCCATTTAGAAACTTCGAGCTCTCTAGAAAGAAAACTGGCTCAGCAAGTATAAAACACTTCTGCAACTAACAACGCTAAATAAAACTCCTAAAAGAGCAACAATACTCAAACAGGTTTTGAAATGTATGGCTTAAACATAATTACATTTTACTAGAACTTAAGGTCCAAGCTAAAATCGCCTGAAATTAATTGCTGATAAACAGAAACTGAGTGCTAGCAACTGCTCCCTATGGCACATGCCAGAAAGCAACAAGAAGCTGTAATTTATTGAACTCAATTGCACTATTGCATTATATGGTATTAATTGCGTCTACATGCTTTCACCATAGGGAGCAACAGAAGTCTCTATTTATACTCATCTTTCCCACCATCTGTTCCCAGAAGCTTCCCTGTCTGGAAGAGCTCCAGGCACCAGAAGAATTTCTTACATCCGACACTCTTCCAGGTGTGTCTGATGCCATTGGCTCCTGCTGCTGTCAGTCAAATCCTGTGAGGAGAGAGGAGGCGTGGGTGAGCTGCATTATGGATGCACACAGCCCAGCTCGGGAGTGTGCCCGCATATGTGCCCTCATAGCACACGGCTTGCTATGGGGGCACATGCAAGAAAGGAAGAACAGACAGGGATAGGGGACTCCAGAAGGAGGAGGAAAAAAACAACTCAGTGCAATAACCTTGCACAGAGCAGGTATATACAAGCCCTTTTTATTTTTGGAAAAACAAAAATCGAAGACTCTAGTATCACTTTAAAGCCTAACCCCAGGAATTTAGCCACTTTTATAATAGGGCTGTTGAAATTAATCGTAACATCGATGCATTGCGATTCGACCATACACGATGTGGCATCGATGTTACGACTGGAGTAATCGATGTTTTGATGACATCATCCTCGCGCCGCATTAAGCCCTGCCTCCGCAACCGAAGAGAGCCGAAAGCCGCCGAAGAGCCGTGGGAGTAAGCCGCGTCGGCTTTTCCTGTTTGCTGCCCCTGATGTCATCCCCCTGCTGCCCTGCGTCGAGGAGCGGCGCTGTGTGCACATTGGCGAGGACATGGAGCTGCTGCTGCTAAGAGTGGCGGCTGGCTTGTGGAGCACGGAGCTCCGAGGAAGAGAGTGGACCCGCGTTATATCAAGCCAGGTGTGACGGAGGCATAGCCAGGTGAGGGGGCCACGGGGAGGACACCGAGGGGGGCCGACATGGTAAGGGAGGTGCCAGACTGTCCTATCCAAGATGAACAATACCCCGCCGCCCTCACCACTAACCTGTCCCCATATAATACTATTACCATAGTGCTCCCCTGCCCAGTGTCACCACGGACCAATTTCCATCCTTCTCGACCAGCATCCACACAGTCCTCTGCTCTTCCCCCCACCTCTACACTGAGCATGCAGATAGGGCAATAATACAAAAAATGGTGTGCAGTGCTTTGTGGTGACAAATGCACAAGAGAGTCTTATTAAGTAGTGAATAAATATAGTCCTGAAATATATAAATCTGTGATCTGATTAAAAGAAATCTTTTGTGCATTGAAAGTAATTCCAGTGCTGCGTGTGCTCTGCTGTGTTCAAATCATTCACCAGAAATCAGGCGCCTCCGATGACGTCCGTGTGATGAAACGCGTAAGGCGGGACTATCTTGGCACGCACAACGTCATTTCCGCGGATCGTGGTTCTGGATATTCGACCGGTGGAACGCAAGCGGCGGTTCACGCTGACGCTGCGGCCCCGGATTACGGGGAGAGTACAGGAGACTGTGAGCTCTCTCTCCCACTTGGAAACACTTATATACTTTTTGAACCGCTAGTGTGATATCAGCCTATTTTGACTGGACTGCTTTTTATCTAAATAAATGAATACATTTTAAACAGAATCACGCTATGTGGATACCTTTCTTTTAATATTTTTAACACTTAAGTGGATATCCAGTGGGGACCTTTAATACATCAAGGGACAGGAAGTCCCCACCTCCCTGTGTGTAAACAGCTGCCTTTGGGATTGGGACGCGTGGAAGGAAACTGGCATCCACAGGACTGGAGTGACAGGACCAACAGTATACGCTCGTACCCCTGCAGGGGTGGAGCGCTCCGGTGAGTGCAACCACATTGGGGGGACTACCAGTTGTTACAGAATGGCACTTTATCACCAAAGAAGAATTTTCTGCACAATTGTTATGAACATTTTTGCACTAAACAACATATGGTTTTTTGATACTCAGTTGCGATTTTGACACACTATTAATGATTTAATATTGCGTATGATTATTGCACATTTACGCACTATTGTTTGACAACCACTGCTTCTGGCACTTATCACTTTATATTTATTAATGTGAAGATGTATTTATGTTATTTAATGGTGTCGTTTAATATTTGCGATTTTTTGCACATATAGTAGCATTTTTTCACTTAAGGTGTTTTCACTAAAATAAGAACAGAATTTCCTGCAAGAAATTTCTGGATCATACCAAAAAAATTTTTTTTTTTTTTTAAATAATTAATTTATGCACTTGAACTTTTGTTAATTTTCAGTCACACTCCTAACACAGCGCCACTCCCTATACTTTGATTTGTATTTTTTGGGGGATCACATAGGTGTCCCCTTTCCATCTAGGGGGGCTGCAGGTGTAAGGTAGTCTGTAAGCGCGGATCCGTTGATATATTTATACTTTAGTCCTCAGGGCCCACTAACAGGCCAGGTTTTACGTATTACCTTGGGGAGATGCAAACTAGAATACTGCAATCACTGAGCAGCAAATGATGCCACCTGTGATGTATTTCAGTTATCTTGCAAACCTGGCCCTGAGGACAGGGTTGATGACCACTGCTTTAGAGGATTTCAATAATAAGGTTTCTGCACTTACAGATGTTTCCTTCTGCCACAGTCATTATAAGGGTGCAACATGTAGTTTTATGTACTTTCAGTAACTTTTTTATTATGTAAAATACTGCAGGAAGAGAAGGAATCACTGTGATGGGTATTAGAACACAATTCACTATATTCCCCAGGTAACCTGGCAATATTGGCTATGTTTAAAGGCATTAAAAGCGCATATCACAATTTTACACACCTTTTAACCCTCTTGCGCCCGTGCTATAGCCGAATGGTAGGTACAGCGCGGACCATAATTACCGGGAGGGCGTCAATAGATGTCCTCCTGTGCATGAGCTGCCTGTCTCAATGAGACTTGACTGATCGGAGTAAGGGGCCGATCACAGCCCCTTAACGCAGGGTTCGACAAACCCCGGGCGCCAGGTCGCATTTGCGACTAGAATTAGCGACCTGGCGCCTGGGGCGGCACAGCTGGGGTATCCTGTGTCCGTTCGACACCCCCCCCCCCCTGCCGGCGCGATCGCGATGGGCCGCGCTGTTAATTGAGGCCCCGGCTTTGCGGCCTACTGCAGTCCTATGGTTCCTTCTGCAATCAGGCGCCCTCTGGTGGTGGCCGTTGGTATGACAAGACATCCATCAATGCTAATGGAGCTTTCCCTACCCGTTTTCACTGCCTGCTCATCTCCTTCCCTTTACTTAGAACCCCCAAACATTATATATATTTTTTATTCTAACACCCTAGAGAATAAAATGGCGGTCATTGCAATACTTTCTGTCACACCGTATTTGCGCAGCGGACTTACAAGCGCACTTTTTTGGGAAAAAATACTTTTTTTTTAATAAAAAAAATAAGAAAACAGTAAAGTTAGCCCAATTTTTTTTATATTGTGAAAGATAATATTACGCCGAGTAAATTGATTCCCAACATGTCACGCTTCAAAATTTCGTCCGCTTGTGGAATGGCGACAAACTTTTACCCTTTAAAATCTCCATAGGCGACGTTTAAAAAATTCTACAGGTTGCATGTTTTGAGTTACAAAGGAGGTCTAGGACTAGAATTATTGCTCTCGCTTTAACGATCGTGGCGATACCTCACGTGTGGTTTGAACACCGCTTTCATATGCGGGCGCTACTCACATATGCGTTCACTTCTGCAAGCGAGCTCGGCGGGACGGGGCGCGTTTAAAAAAAATTATTTTTTTTCTTATATATATTTTACTTTTTATTTTTACACTGTTTTAAAAAAAAAAAAAAAAAAAAAAAAAAAAACAAGGGATGGGGCACATTTAAAAAAAAAATTTTTTTTCTTATTTATTTTAACTTTTATTTTTTCACTGTTCTTTTTAAAAAAAAAAAATGGCACTTTTATTCCTATTACAAGGAATGTAAAAATCCCTTGTAATAGAAAAAAAGCATGACAGGACCTCTTAAATATGAGATCTGGGGTCAAAAAGACCTCGGATCTCATATTTACACTAAAATGCATTAAAAAAAAAAAATTGTCATTTGAAAAAAAAAAATAATAAAATGTCCCTTTAAGAGCTATGGGTGGAAGTGACGATTTGACGTCGCTTCCGCCCTACAATGACTCGGAGATGGGCGGGGGGGGCCATCTTCCTCTCACTCGTCTCCATGTCAGGCCAGGGACAGATCCGGATCGCCTCCGCCGTTACCGACTGCCACGGTAAACGGTGAAGGGCACCGGAGCGCGGCGGTAGGGGGGGGCCCTCTCCTGCCACCGATAAAAGTGATCTCGCTGCGAATCTGCTGCAGAGACCACTTTTATCTGAAAGAGAACCGCCGGCTCTTGAAGAAGATACCGGGGTTATGGTAGCTAGCTGCTACCATAACAACGGTATTTCTCTTCAAAGACAGGACGTATATAGTCGTCCTGCGGGAAGGAAGTGGTTAATTAAAATGAATTTATTATTTGTCATCTCCCTGCTTGGCCCCTTTCACATGCGCTGTCTGATCAGGTTCGCCTGTCAGTTTTTCAGGCGGACCTGATTGGATCCTTAGCGGGAATATGGTGGTCTTGTGTCCCTGCATGGCAGGAAATAAAAGCAGTCACATTCGTTCTAGTCGTCTCTGTGTAAATTTAAGATTGGTTAATTTTTATATTGAAAATAAAGCTGTCGGTTGTTTAAAAAAAAAAAAAAAAAACCTGGCTCCTAACTTTTTTAGCTGGCTCCTAGATTCCAAGCAAATTTGTCAAGCCCTGCCTTAACGTGATCAGCTGTCAGCCAATGATAGCTGATCACGTGATGTAAACAAAAGATCGGTAATCTGCTTTTTTTTTCTGCTCGCACTGACAGCATAAGCAGAAAAAAAAGCCAATCACCGGCTTGTGTCAGAGGGACAGCGGTCTCGAAGAGGCCAAGACCCCACCCAAGTGACACTGCCTACCAGTGCCCACCAGTGCCACCTGCCAGTGCCTACCTGTGCCACCTATCAATGCCCAGTGCTGCCAGTGTCACCTAGCAGTGGCCACCAGTGCCGCCTCAGCAGTGCCCATTAATGTAGGAGAAAAATTACCTGTTGGCAACATTTTAAAAAACAAACTATAATACTGGGTTTTTTCAAAATTTTCTGTCTTTTTTCATATTTTTTTGCAAAAAAAAAACCCAGCAGTGATTAAATACCACCAAAAGAAAGCTCTGCCTGTGGGGAAAAAAATTCATCAGGGTACAGTGTTGCATGACCGTGCAATTGTCAAAGTGTGACAGTGCTGAAAGCTGAAAATGGGTCTGGGCAGGAAGGGGGTTTAGGGGGCCCAGTAAGCAAGTGGTTAAATAAACACATCCTAATGTAAGAGTGAGCGGATATAAAAAGATCCTGTTGAATCTTGAATAAAATTACTGAAAGAGTTAGACAACACTGCTGGGACTTTTATGTTGGAGAACACATTTACTTGGTCTCAGAGATAGCCAGGTCACATGATATTGGCATCACACATGTGGGCGTGTATACAGGCTGTAGTGGAAATCTCCTCCTACCTGAACTCTCAGCATGGAAGAAACTGCAGTTTATCACTGACCATGGTATACAGATCAGCCAAAAAGCTATATAGTGGCAATATTTTAATGTAAAAAGAAGATATATAAGCTGTGGGGGGAAGATGAACTATTTTTATATTACTGGGTTTAGTAACACTTCAATGCATAGAATGCATGAAGCTAAAAAAAAAAAAAACCTTCTGCCTTTAGAACTCCTTTAACCACATGCCGACCAGCAGTCGCAGTTGTACTGTGGCAGAATGGCACGGCTGGGCGAAACAACGTTATGTAACGTTGCTTCGCCCTGCGGCCACTTGGAGGTGTGCACCCCCCGAACCGACACGAGTGCCCGGCGGTCTTGATCACCGCCGGGCTCCTGCGATCGCCGCTGAGATACAAAGAACCGGGATCTGTGTGTGTGTAAACACACAGTTCCTGGTTCTCTGAGGGGAGAGCAGACAGATCGTCTGTTCATACAGAGTATGAACAGACGATCTGTTATCTTCCCTGCACAGTCCCATCCCCCTTCAGTTAGAGCACAAACTAGGACGCACTTAACCCCTTCAATGCCCCCTAGTGTTAACCCCTTCACTGCCAGTGACATTTTTACCGTAATCAATGCATTTTTAATTGCACTGATCGCTGTATTAATGCCAATGGTCCCAAAAATTTGTCAAAATTGTCCGACGTGTCCGCCATGTCGCAGTCACGATAAAAATCGCAGATCGCCACCATTACTAGTAGAAAAAAAAAAAAAAAAAAAAAAAAAAAAAAATGAAGAAAAATGGTGGTGAGGTGATCAAATACCACCAAAAGAAAGCTCTATTTGTGGGGGGAAAAAAAAAGGACGTCAACTTTGTTTGGGTGCAACGTCGCACAACCACGCAATTGTCAGTTAAAGTGACAGTGCCGAATCGCAAAAAGTGCTCTGGTCAGGAAGGGGGTAAAATCTTCTGGGGCTGAAGCAGTTAACCTCTTCAGCCCCGGAAAATTTTACCCCCTTCCTGACCAGAGCACTTTTTACAATTTGGCACTCCATCGCTTAAAACTGACAATTGCGCGGTCGTTCAACGCTGTACTCAAAGGAAATTTGTGTTCTTTTGTTCCCACAAACAGAGCTTTCTCTTGGTGGTATTTGATCACCTCTGCGGTTTTTATTGTTTGTGTATAAACAAAAAAAGCGACAATTTTGAAAAGAAAAACTATATTTTTTACAAAAATTGCAATAAGAGTATATTGATTGGTTTGCGCAAAAGTTATATTGTCTGCAAACTATGGGAAAGATTTATGGCATTTTTATATTTTTTTACTAGTAATGGCGGTGATCTGCAAATTTTAGAGGTACTGCGACATACAGATCGGAGACTTTTGACACGTTAAGACCATTGGCATTTATACAGCGATCAGTGCTATAAAAATGCACTGATTACTGTGTAAATGTCACCGGCAGGGAAGGGGTTAACACTAGGGGGCGATCAAGGGGTTAATTGTGTTCTCCCTCAGTGTGTATGGGGATAGGGTTGACTAGGAGAGGAGACATATCGTTTTTCCTACTTAGTAGGAACAAATAATATGGCTCCTCTCCTCTGACAGCACGGGGATTTGTGCGTTTACACACACACACACACACAAATCCCCGTGCTGGTGCTCGTGCACGCGATCGCACGTGGACAGCTGCAATAGTGCTCGCCGGCCACGTTCGAGTCCCCCAACATGCAGCGAGAGCATGCCCTCTGGTGGCTGAAAAAGGGTAGGACATACCCATACAGGATTTCACCCAGGAGAGCCACTGTGCCACAGTATATCTGTGTGACATGTTTGGGAACCGGTTAATAAAGCTTACCTGTAGGTACAAGCAATATCTCCTAAGCGTGCACTGTTTAAGAGAGATTCAGTGTTTCTGTAGCCCAGTGCATGCGCTCTGAATTGACGGCATACGCACGCTGTCCTTTCAAAACACTCCTGTGCATCCGTCACTCACAGGAGTGACGCATGCACGGTGTGATGTCATCGCGGCTTGGCTATTCGAATGGCAGAGCCTGGAAACCTGGAAGGAAGACTGTGTGAAGATAGAAGCCCTGTCAGTGGTGCCAGAGTGCCACTGGAGGGGTTATGCCCTTATCTGGCAGGGGGAACGTTTTTTTTTTTTTTGTTTTGTTTTTAAAATGTCTGAATACACTGTATTTTTAAATAGCACTGCAATCACTCTTTAAAATTAGCCAACTATAATAACCTCCATATTAGCATTATATTTTGGGTGAAGAAAATGCAGCAACATAAGACTCTCACAATTTAATGAATTGCATAGTTCCCTAAAGCTGGCCATAGGTCAGTTGTTTCATGTAACCAGCAGGTTGAATGAAAAAAGTGACCCGATTCCCCCATTTACACATTCGAGGTGGATGAGAGAATCCTCCCCGCTGTGTCCTTGTATTCTGACAGTGGGGAAACTTCCCTGCCATCAGAACACACTGATTGGCGCTGATCAATTCTTTCCAACAGACTGGTTGAACAAAAGTTAATTGATAGATCGACCTACATTCAACCACAGTGGCCATACATGGCTAGCCTAATAAATGGAGCTTGCCGACTGAAGGACAGAGCCAAAAAAATGAGGTCAGTAGTGAACTGCTGTACCTTTACTTACCAATCAGTGTCTTGACCAAGCTGTAGTGCTTGTTTGTAACAAAGAAACGTAAATGTTCAAGACCTTGTATAGTATCTCATCCTGATGATTTTCCCCAATATAAAGCATTATTAAGCACTTGACTGATCGCTGTGTGTTAAATAATTTCAACCTTGTCATTATGCTTACGTCACCAGCGAATGCGTATATTTGCCTCTGTTTACGGCATGCTCATCGCGTCGATGCTTTGTCTACGGCACAGCCCCGATACCGCAAGACTTAATTTCCATTCTCTAAGCACACTTGCGCCGATTCGCATGACATGGTTGCCATAGTAATCCCCGCAATGAAAACGAGGCATGGCTAAACAATTACTGCACTTGCGCGAGATTACATACTTGGATAAGATGAAAGGGTGGAAGTACAGCGCACCTCAGACATGGAAGACAGTTATGATGGCGGCAGCTGCTCCCAAAAAGAAAGATTTTAAAAACACTTAAAGTAAGAAACATGCGCAGGGGCTTAATATTAATGCTAAATGTTTTCAAAAGCTTTACTGTACTTATTTAAAAAGGAGCGTTAGAGTTTACTATCGCTTTAAGAGAATCACCTTTATTGTCAAATAAGATGATTTACAAATATCAACGTTGACTATGTATTTAGCACTTTGCTAAAGTGATTCAAACAAATTATGAGGGTGGTGGAGAAAAAAAGTGCTGAAACTGCATTCCTAAAAACACAGAAAAGCTTGTTTCTGCCTCCCATGGGAGGTGCATGAACAGAAGCATAATGTTCTTATACCAGCTTGCAGGAAGACAGCATTTGGGAATTGATGCAGGTCATAGCCTGCAAGAATTCACAGCTAAAATGCTGAGCTAACACCACAACTGTACCAACCAGCTGAAGAACAAGCAGCTCAGGTTACCAATTTCGAAAAAGCACAACTTGTCAAAACATAGGTAAAAGGATTTCCTTTCTCCATATTTGACTAGTTAAAACATAATCCTAGAGTGCTTTCACAACGGCCATGTCCATTTTGCCTAGCAGGGGATCAGTGAATCGGAGCTAAACGGCAGGCAGATGTAAACAAATGTGCGTCAGTTTACATCAAACTTCCTCGGGTCCATCACATTTATGTCAGGAAAAACGGGAAAGGAAGCAGACCTTTTGAGTCTGATTGGAGACTACCTGTGTTGAATAAGCCATAAGAACCATTATAAAAGGTATAAAAAAAAAAAAAAAAAAAATCAATCTGAACAGCATACAATAGGGCTAGGCATGCACATATAGATTTCTCCGGCCAAGCTAAACAACGTGGGTAAAAAAAAATCTCCCCTGCCAGCACCCACAGCCATCATAATACCAGAACGGCAACTTCATCTGACCTCTACTCTCAACCCATTGAATCTTTTCCTGCAGCTTCCTTTTACAACAAAACATTAGATAAAAAATA
Source organism: Lithobates septentrionalis (assembly GCA_037952835.1). Classification (NCBI taxonomy): domain Eukaryota; kingdom Metazoa; phylum Chordata; class Amphibia; order Anura; family Ranidae; genus Lithobates; species Lithobates septentrionalis. The sequence goes on along the minus strand of JBBDGP010002594.1, from coordinate 600,930 downwards.
AAGGAAAAAAGCCTCAAAAGGGAAACTTAGAGGCACCATAGTTTACCTCTTTGGACTTACATACTGCATCCAAAAGGTTAAGCACAAGCTGTCAGTTGCAGTAGCAGCCATCAGCTTTTACCCATTTTCCTCAGCTGGCTCCTGGCTGGAAAGTGAAAGTGATGCAGTGGATGGTCAATTCCAGTTTCAGAGCGGATGATACAGCAAGAGAGGAATCTAAGACCCCTTCCACTGGGGCGCTTTTCAGGCGCTACATCGCTAAAAATAGCGCTTGCAAAGCACCCTGAAAGAGCCGCTCCTGTCTCTTCAGTGTGAAAGCCCGGGGGCTTTCACACTGGAGCAGTGCACTGGCAGGACGGTAAAAAAAAAGTCCTGCTAGCAGCATCTTTGGAGCAGTGAAGGAAGGGTGTGTATACCTCTCGTGCCCATTGAAATCAATGGGCAGCGCGGCTATACCGCTGCTGAAGCAGTGATTTGCGGGTGGTTTTAACCCTTTTTCGGGCGCTAGCAGGGGTTAAAAGCACCCCGCTAGCAGCCGAATACCTCCGCAAATACGACAGTAAAGCGCCGCTAAAAATAGTGGCGCTTTGTCGCCAACGCCGCACCAGTGTGAAGGGGCCTAACAGAGCAGATCTGTGCTCGTTTGGATGCTTTGAAGGGCAGGGGAGAAATTTGGGTCTCCATAAAGAGTACCTGTCACCTGCCCAGTGGTATCATATAGGGGTTTGTTAACCCATTTTTATTGCAATAAAGTTAAATATACGTATAATAACGTTTTTTTTTAAAGCATAACCCCACCCACCATGACGAGCACACACCCACAAATGCAAGTACATGCCCAGGGTGCTCACATGTACTGCACATTTCAGCATTCCTATCCAATACCAAGTTATAAGGGTATGACATGTATATAGTAATGTTTATTCCAGC
>JBBDGP010002593.1:522500-645360 GCA_037952835.1 Lithobates septentrionalis | reverse complement strand
AACCGCTCCCCTCCCTTCCCCCATCCTCATGCATACCATGTCATTACCACCTGCCTCAGGTCACCCAGCAATGCTTCCTCATTGACTACACCCAAAGGAGACGCTAGAAATATGGAAAATATAACAACATTTTAGGTGTAATATCTAAAGCAGGGGGTCTCAAACTGGTGGCCCTCCAGCTGTTGCCCAACTACAAGTCCCATCATGCCTCTGCCTGTGGGAGTCATGCATGTAATTGTCAACCTTGCAATGCCTCATGGGAATTGTAGTTCTGCAACAGCTGGAGGGTCACCAGTTTGAGACCCCTGATCTCTAAAGCAAACCTAATGGAATCCAACTGCTGATCCAACTTCCAAGTCAATCGTTTATTTGCTGTGCGTTACTTTGTATCTGGAGCTTTTTCTTTTATTATTTTTAATAGTGCTGAATGGAGGAAGTTATTTCTGCAGATCTTTGAGATTACAGGGCATGTGGAACGTACCCCCCTTTTTTTTTTTTTTTAATAAATTTGCAAAGATTTCAAACAAAATTCTTTTCACGTTGTCATTATGGGGTATTATTTGTAGAATTTTGAGGAAAATAATGAATTTAATTAATTGTGGAATAAGGCTGTAACAGAATTTTGGAAAAAGTGAATACTTTCCGGATGCTCTGTATATTTGTGTGGCTCGCAGTCACAGAACCACCCCAGAAAATGTTCACGTGTTAGAAATTCTGATGGCCAGTTTGATAATTCCCTTTAGAACAGGGATATGCAATTAGCGGACCTCCGGCTGTTGCAGAACTACAAGTCCCATGAGGCATAGCAAGACTCTGACAGCCACAAGCCATGACACCCAGAGGCAGAGGCATGATGGGACTTGTAGTTTTGCAACAGCTGGAGGTCCGCTAATTGCATATTCCCGCTTTAGAATAACAGGTGCTCATCCATGCGTGTTATAACACATGTAGAACACCAGGGGGAGCTACATTACAATACTGCGTCCATACATCCCTATTTATGTTTTTTATTTCCCAAAGCTCCGCCGTTTATGGATAGTAAAATGTGACACTTAGAAAATAAAAACAAATAAAATATCTATTTTCAGAATTATTGCTTTACTGCTGTGTGTTTGGGGAGGTAAAATGACACAAAAAATTTTTATATTCCTGTATACATTCCTAACTCAGAAAAGTCCCTTCTGTTACTCTCCATTACCTCCCTGTTTTTGTGTTTTTTGTTTTTTTTTTTTGCTGCTATTTCCTGTGGCTCCAACCATTCTCCGTGATCTCACTGTATGTAGCCATCCTTTCTTGGTAAAGCTGGTAAACGCCAGTATTTGAGCTGCACTTTTACCACCCCTCACGTGCCACCCCCCTTTAGCCACGGAGGCAGTGGCTGAAGTTGTATACATGTTGTTAACGGAATGTTTTTTTCCGTAGTGGCAGGAACCTGCAGGTGCCACCAGCTGAACACCACCCATCCAAGTGAATGGGGCTGCTCTGCAAGCCACGCTCTGTTCACACACACTTTGATCTCTGAAGAGTGATCTGTGTTTGGATGGCTCTACAGAGAGCATTTGATCCCTGCACTAGCACGGCAAGATCGCATGCATTGCACGCGGCTGTGGGGAGCTTGCAGAGGGGCTCCATTAACTTAAATGGGTTGTGTTCGGTGGGTGATGTCAAGGCCGGGACAAGGGGTGGGCAGGAGGGGCGGCTGCCCTGGGCACTGTGGTTTCATGTTTGGGAGGGACGCTGTGAGGAGATTGAGCGGCGGGGATTTGTGTTGGAAGGAGCAATTTGGGGGGGCAGCAGAAGGGGTAAGAATTGCTAGGAGTGGTAATTTAGGGGGATTTGTGTTGAGGGGGGGGGGGGGTGTATGAAAAGATTTGGGCTAGGAGGGGGGATTTGGGAGGTATGTGCTAGAAGAGGTGATACGGTAAAGGAAGAGGGTGGATATGTGTCAGGAGTGGGGAATTTGGTGGGGCAGCAGGGGGTAAGAATTGCTGGGAGTGGTGATTTAGGGGGATTTGTGTTTGGAGGGGGGATGAAGAGGAAGAGGATTTGTGCTGGGGGGGGGGGGGGGATTTGGGAGGTTTGTGCTAGAAGAGGTGATATGGGGGGGGGGATTTGGAGTTTGGGGAGAGAATGTTTACTTGGAGGGGACATTTCAGGGGTAGAGGACTTTTGCTAGGAGGGATGGGAAGGGGCATTTGTGTTGGATGGGGGGGGGGGGGGGGGCAAAGATTTGTTCTTGGAAGGGGGAATTCAGCAGGAGGCAGATTTGGCCTGGGAGGAGGGGGAATTTATGCTTATGAGGTAAGCATGCAGATTACTGCTCCTTTTTTTTTTTTTTTGAGGGGGGTTCATAATTTCATACATCTTGGGGGGGCAGTTTGGCATGTTTGCCCCGGGCTCTAGATGACTTTGTCCTGGCACTGGATGAGAGTGAAGGGGTATCATTACTACCATGCCTCCTAAACCAAAGCATTGCACCTGCAGCATGTGTACATCCTGGGCCACTGCCTATGCAGCTAAAGCAGGTAGTGACTGGGGGGAGGGGATGTAAAAACATGGCTCAACTGCAGGGTTCTATTGCCCCTAAACCGCTAGTGTGAACAATGATTAGAGCGGGGGATCAATTTTAGAGCAGAACTTTGGCCCTTAAAAGTAGAATTAGAGATGCAAATACCTACTTGCTCTCCGGTGCGCCCTCAACAGTTCCAGGATCTTCTCCCCGGCTTTTTCTGGGTGGTGGGTCTTCTTCGGCCACCCTAATTGGCCTAGCCTGGGATGACATTCATCCTGTCACAGAGGCACCGTGCCAAGAACGTACTCTGAGCTGCGCATGCGTGGCTCGCTGTACACAGGCATGTGAGTCTGTTTTATTGCAGAGGAGATCTGACAAACCTTCCGGCTCGCAAAATTTTTAAAATTTTAATAGGAGAAAACTAGAGTCTTCAAAAGAAAACATAAACTGCGAGCAGTCAGGCGTTTTATATCCTTTAGATCAGGGGTAGGAAACCTCGGCCCTCTAGCTGCGGTGAAACTACAAGTCCCATGAGACACATTGCAAGACCCTGACAATCACAGGCATGACTCCTAGAGGCAGAGGCATGATGGGATTTGTAGTTTCACCACAGCTGGAGTGCCGAGGTTGCCTACCCCTGCTTTAGACGTTAGTTCCGAGTTAACTAAAGATTACAAGCGGGAAGATTTTCTTTATTATTATTGCAAAAGAGACATCATTCTGTCATAAAGTCTTCTCACCTTCCACCTCGTAATCTTCTTGCAGGTGCAGCTCAGTCTACAATTCTGGCATCTGTTGGGTGCTGGGATGAAGGAATTACTGCGCGCATGCTCAGATGTTTGGCTAGGGTCACCCTTCTGCGACCTGCACCCTGCGTGTAGGCAACTCATTCATTTCTATGGGCTTCCCAACCCGCAGAAACGCAGGAGAAGTCCCTTACCTTTTTTTTTTAATCTTCACTGCACCGAGTTGCATGGTGCTGTAGGACTGTGTAGTTTGGAGCATTCAAAAACACTCTGCTATGAATTAGGCCGTATAGACGAAACGCGTAGGCCTGTTTTTTTTTTACTGGATTTTACATGTAGCCGAAAAAGATTCATGTTTACGGAGTTGCCAGCCCTAGTTTGGTGAAACAATGCATGGGGGTGCCATTAAAAATGAATGGAACCCCCCACGTCTGCTAAAGAGCAGCGCTTTTTGCTAGCAGGTCAGGAACGGGCACTATTTTGTGAGCATTCCCGACACACACACAAGTGTGAACCGAGCCTCGTATCATCCTACACTGATTATTAACACTTTCCCGCCCAGCCTATAGTTGACTGATGGCTGGGCAGGACATTGGCCATTCTGGGTGGACCCCCCAGACCGCGCCTCGCATGCACCCCACAGGCCACGCTGCGGTGCCGTCCGTCGCCCACTGTGTCCACCAGACACAGAGGGTGACAGATCAGTGTACCGGCCCACTGCCAGTACCATGCGATGGCTATGGCCAACCACAGCAGATCACATGACAATTGTACACAATGGATGGCTTCCATTCATGTCCTTCATTGTGTACTATTGTGATAACCTCTAGACTTGTGCACAACGGAAAAATTAGTTTAGTTTCGGTTCGTTGTCATTCGTAAAATACATAATTTCGTTGTGTTATATTCGCTATGTTACGTTATACGTTTTCGGATAATTTGTTATTATTCGTAGAGTGTTGATATTCGTTATACTGAATCTCGAATCATTTCGAATACACTCGTTATATGCGCTATAATTTCGTTTGTATTTGTTGAAATTTGATATTTATGTATGTAATGTGTGTGTATATATATATATATATATATATATATATATATATATATATATATGTGATAATGATTCGAAGTTTGGAAAGTTGTTTATTGAATCTTTTTTGTTTCCAAACTTTTTTATTAGGTGGTACAGAGCGATTTGACAAATATCAAGAGAAATACATAGAAAAATAGATAGTCATACAAAAAATTATGTTTGTGTTTACAATGGTTATACATTTTGGTACATACAATTCAAGTGTTTTTTTATTGAATAGTAGATACAGAAAATTATTTAATCCAAAATAATAAACTGATTTGCATGAGCGAACCAAGCGTAACACACACAATGACAATATCTCTTCTCCTCTGCTCAAATACAATACAACACCCTTCTCTCACTCAGTTCTCAGGAATGCACTTTGTCAGTAATCCGATCTCCAGCACAAAATTAATCAGCTGATTGGACTGTAAGATTCACTTTGAGGTGACCTTTTGTTTCATTAGACCTTTAATGAATTACCGAATCATGTCGAATTCATTCGTTATATCCGCTATAATTTCTTTCGTATTCGTTGAAATTCGTTACTTTTTTATTCCGACATTCGGATGCATCTGAATGTCCGAAAGATGCAAAATTCGGCCGAATTTCGATTCGTTACGAAACGAATTGCACAAGCCTAATAACCTCTGTGATTGGTCACAGTGATCACATGGTACAGACAGGGCCAATCAAAGCCCATCTGTACCATGTGATTAGCTGTGGCCGATCACAGTTAATCACAATAGTAAACACAGAATGAATCAATTTAATTCAATAAAAATGGCACTGCTATAAGCAATCAAAGTTTGTAAAAAAAAAAAAAAAGAATCCCGATCACCTCCCCAGCGTAGTACAATGTTGCTATTGTGACTTGTGACACTGTATTCCTCTGGTCACAGTATGTTAAAACAAAATCCTAAAAACAGAAAAAAATAAATAAATAGAAAACAAAATTATAAAAAATTGTAATTATTATTATTTTATTTTTTTTACATACTGTCACCAGTCAGTGTCCCTGATCCCCGCCACACCAGTAATGTTTCCCTGCATTATGTGAAAAAAAAAAAAAGAAATTTGAAAAAAAAACTATTTGTTTACATTTCTTCATATTCCAAAAATAGTGATCACATGGTATAGTCTGGGAGAATCACCAGCCAATCCATACATTGTGAATCACAGATAATCACAATAGTAAACACTGCATGAATAGTTTTTATTCAGAAAAAAATGGTTGCTTATAACTGTAAAATTCACTGCTATAAGCAATCATAGTATGCAAAAAAAAACAAAAAACAAAACTCTGATCTCTCCAGAGTAGTACATTGTTACTATGGTAGCACTGTGTTGCTTTGGTCACTGTATGTAGGAAAAAAAAAAAAGAAAGAAATGTAAAAAAAAAAGAATGAAATAGAACAAAAATTGAAAAACATGATATATATATATATATATATATATATATATATATATATATATATATATATATATATATATATATGTATATATATTTATTTTTTCGTACTGTCACCAATCAGTGTCCCTGATCACTGTCACACCAGTTATATGATGACGCTGTGCTGCGCTGGTGACAGTATGTAAAAAAGTTTTGAAAATTGTGAAAAGTTTTTCTTAATTTCTTTATTTTCCAAAACATTGTGACAAAAAAAAATGTACAACTTCAAAAAACTCTCCATGCCTCTTACTAAATACCCTGAACTGTCTACTTTCCAAAAAGGGGGTCATTTGGGGGGGTATTTGTACCGTCCTGGCGTTTTTGGGCCTCAAGAAATGAGATCGGCCGTCAGTACATCAGGATTGATCGATTTTCAGATATACAGTGCCTTGAAAAAGTATTCATACCCCTTGAAATGTTCCACATTTTGTCATGTTACAACCAAAAACGTAAATGTAATTTATTGGGATTTTTTGTGATAGACCAACACAAAGTGGCACATAATTGTGAAGTGGGAGGAAAATTATAAATGGTTTTCCAAATTAGTTACAAATAAATACCTGAAAATCGTGGGGGGCATTTGTATTCAGCCCCCTTTACTTTGATACCCCCAACTAAAATCTAGTGGAACCAATTGCCTTCAGAAGTCACCTAATTAGTAAATACAGTCCATCTGTTTGTAATTTAATCTCCGTATAATTACAGCTGTTCTGCGAGGGGGGGTGCCTAGTACTGAAGGTAGTAAAAAGCGCATGGCAACCAGATTACATTGTATTTCTGTACACTGTGATCCGGGGTAAGCAAACGCACTGCGTTTACGACCTGCGTTTGGGGTGTCATTAGCATTATATTTACAGATCGCAAGGACAGTGCGTTTTAAATGCAGTGCGGGAAATGTGCACAGAATGTGTGTTTCCCTCACCATGTTCTGGTGTGAATGGAGCCTAAAGGTGGCAAAGAGGTTAATTTCCCCCCCCCCCCAGATAAGCCCCAAGGAGGATTTGGATTATTAGCGGAGGGCGATGTTTATATTTGGAAAAATCCAGAACGAGCCGTGTAAACCGAGAGTAACGTGTTTGTTTTACACCATAGGTGATGACAGGAGCGCAGGTGTGACCGAGGCGGAGATCCGCCGAGACGAAGTGTTCTTTAAAGGATATCGTTGGGTTTAAAGGAACACTCCGCTTTATATTTAAAAGATTGCTAATCTCGTCATGCTGTGATTGGCTATAAGGCCTCGTGCACATTTGAGCTCAAAGACGCCTGTTTACCACCATTTGACGTTTTTTTTTTTTTTGTCTCTAGATGCCCCTCTATGTCCATGTACGCATTTAGAGACAGAAAAAAAAAATCACTTCTGCGTTTAAGAGAGGAGCGTTTTGTCTGATAAAAACGCATATAAATGCACCTAAGCTTTAGGCGTGTTTAGTGCTTGAGCATTTTTTTTCATTTCAGTGACTAGAATTTATATTATGGCCAATGAATTTAATAAAAGCCCAAGCACTGGAGATGCGCGAACCCTATTAAAAAGTCTATGGGACCTGAACTTGAAAAATCAAAAGTGCTCATTTTGAAGGCTTAGATGCATTTTTATTGGCCATAAAAGGGGTATGGGGGTCTAGGAACTGCCCTGGGGGACATGTATCAGTGCAATGTTTTTTTTAAAGATTGTTTTTACAGGAGCAGTGATATTAATAATGCTTAAAGTGCAACAATGAAAAAGAAAAATTCCTTTAAATATAGTGCCTGGGGGGTCCCTTTAGTCTGCCTGTAAAGTGGCGCATCTGTACCAAGTATAGAACCTGCTGCAGCAATAATGGCATTGATAAAGAAAAAAAAATGTCACGTAAATTGCCAGCAATACAAAAATGTAAAAAAAAAACGGCTTGGGCCCCCCCCCCAAATCATACCAGGCCCTTTAATGATTGACAATGGATCTACTGTACATCGGGGGACATTGTTTTTGTTTTTTGTCTGTTTGTTTTAATAAGGGAATTGTCAAAAACTGCGTCCTGTCATTATTTATTTTTGACACTTTTTTGGGGTGAACATCCTGCCGAGCTCCCCACAAATTCGGGTGTTTCCTGAACAGGCGATGTTTGGGCTGAACTTGTGCTCGGCTTGAACTGTTCACCCAACTCTACGCAGCCTCGGTGTGTATGAGGCTTTGCTGCCAGCTAACACTTTACATAATCGTAGACATCCCGTGCCAGGAAGCTCTTCCCCTTGCTCTTGTCATCGTCTCTCTGCTTCACCTAGAAGCTGCACAGAGCCTGAAGCCAATTCACTGACAGTAGCTGCATGGAGCACTGCAACCCCACCGCAGCTAGGTTTTGCTTCTGACTCTTCTCGGAAATATTATGAACTCTTAAGAGAAAAAAAATCACAATGGTAAGAGATATGAAATAAGAATCGTGTTTTGTCTCTATTGTATCTTATTGTCGCTGTCAGTATATTTATGTTATAGCTTGTCAATGCCAAATATATATATATATATATATATATTTATATATATATATATATATATATATATATATATATTTATTTATTTATTTTAGGGCTGTTACTGATTAAAATTTTCGTGTTTGTTCAATCAATCTTTTGAATCGATTAATCAGCTAATTTCGATTATTAAAATGCACATACAGATGAAACTACTTTTAGCTGACGTCATGTGTAGCTCCTCCCCCGTACGCGTTACATTCAGTCAGAACTTCCTCAGCGGGGCGGGGCTACGGCGTCACCCTACATTCTATTTAAATAGCACCGTTGTGCATCAGGGGGACCGATGGAGAGCCAGAGACATCCATCACCTGCCGAGACAGCAAAGTGTCAGCTCTTTGGAAAAAAAAGTGCCCTCATCATAAATGTTTCTTGATTGCTGTGATAACCAATCAATGTCAGTTCATCGTCAAACTTACAGCCAGGAAAGCCCTCAGATATGTCGATTTTCATAGCCAAGTCCAGGATTTACATAGATGTTTATCTGAATACTTTGACCAATGAGATCAATCAAATCATTAGGATCTGTCTTCCTCAATTTATGATTTCACGGACATCGACGTCACCGGACTCTTCCCCTCTTCCTTTCGTTAGCAGACGGAGGCACTTGGGGAAGGGGGGAGGAGTCCGGTGACGTTGATGTCTGTGACGTCACCGGATCTCCGACGGAACTCCCTGAAGACCCGGAAGCCGGCGGAGAGGTGAACACTGATCAAAAGAATTTTGAATCGATCAAAAAAAAATTACGAATAATGGAGGAATTAATCGTTAATTTCCCCAGCCCTAATGAGGGAGGGGGTGTGAAAATAATACAGATCTATAAGACATTACTTATGAGAAGCCAGAGGATTTGCAATTCTGTCCATCCAGTCCTGTAAATTTACACAGGACAGCCCTGCCTGGCATGGCAGAGGACCTGATCCCCTCTACAGCAGTGTCACCTTCACTTATAGGTCTCCTCCCCCAGCCTGTGATTGGACAGTGAAACGCAAAGCAGCAGACTGATGAGCTCATCGCTTACTCTGCTTTTTCCTCCCATCAGCACGCTGTTTGCACTGTAATACACCCGATTGACTACTTTTGCTGCTTCTTCCTCCCTCCTCTTTGAGCTCTGCTGTAAATGGCCAGGAAGATGATATCAAGTCACGAGTTGCAGCTAAAAAATAAATTTGAAGACATTATTCATTATAGAGCTTCAAATTAAAAAAATCCATCAGACATGTGTCTTCTTCTAGAATCTTCTTCCAGATCTGTGCAGTAATCCAGTGTAATTACTTCCTGTAATGAAGACCGCTCACTGCTGCTCTCTCTCCTTGTGCAGGGGGACTAGTCTTGTCTCCCCCCTCTTGTAGCTTTCTGTAGTGGGTGGAGCCTTCTGGGCCCCTCCCACAGCTCTGCTCTCTCTCCTTGTGCAGAAGGATTGGTCTTGTCTCTGCCCCCTCCTGTAGTTTTCTGTAGTGGGTGGAGCCTTCTGGGCCCCTCCCACAGCTCTGCTCTCTCTCCTTGTGCAGAAGGATTGGTCTTGTCTCCACCCCCTCTTGTAGTTTTCTGTAGTGGGTGGAGCCTTATGGGCCCCTCCCACAGCTCTGCTCTCTCCCTGTGCAGGAGGATTGGTCTTGTCTCCGCCCCCTCCTGTAGGTTTCTGTAGTGGGTGGAGCCTTCTGCCACCCCCACAGCTCTGATCTCTCTCCTTGTGCAGTGGGACTCTTCTTGTCTCTGCCCCCTCCTGTAGTTTTCTGTAGTGGGTGGAGCCTGCCGGACCCCTCCTACTGCTCTCTCTTTGTACAGGGGGACTGGTCTTGTCTCCGCCTCCTCCTGTAGTTTTCTGCAGGCGGCCTGTAGTGGGTGGAGCCTACTGGGCCCCTCCCACAGCTCTGCCCTCTGCACAGGCTATGTACAGCACAGTGATGATGTCGCTTTTACAAGGTAATATCTGGGTTTGCAACGGCATTCGGTGCTCACAAAGTGGATTTATATCTTCTGTGCCTGATAAGGAACTTTATTTATATAAGCATTTTTGTGCCCAGAGTTCAGCTTCAATTAGTGTCATCTATATGGGCTTAGATTTCAGATATAAGAACATGGATGGAGAAATGACCCGTGAGACCCTCATACAGAATTCCCGTTCCCGGCTCCTCTCATGTGACCCTGAAGTATGGGAGAATGGCGGTATGTCAGGAATCTCGCAGCTGTCACATCTCACTCGCTCCTGCAGCCTTATAATCTCTTTTGATGTCTTTTTTTTTTCTCTCGCAGTCACGTCACGGGAAAATATTTTCTTCACCTGCCGACTTTGAACAAAAGCGTTCTGTGTGACGGGGGGGCTGAGGAATGCTGACGGCCCGGGCGCACATACCATGGCGATGTGTATCCAACCTGATCGCACTCAGTGTCACCGCATGTGTCAACCCCGGATCTGCCAGGGACCGGGTGATTGGAAACATTGTATCTGCAAGGGACGGGGTGATTGGAAACATTGTATCTACAAGGGACGGGGGGATTGAAAACATTGTATCTACAAGGGACGGGGGGATTGAAAACATTGTATCTACAAGGGACGGGGGGATTGAAAACATTGTATCTACAAGGGACGGGGGGATTGAAAACATTGTATCTACAAGGGACGGGGGGATTGGAAACATTGTATCTGCAAGGGACGGGGGGGGGGGGGGGACGATTGGAAACATTGTATCTACAAGGGACAGGGTGATTGGAAACATTGTATCTACAAGGGACGGGGTGATTGGAAACATTATATCTACAAGGGACGGGGGGATTGAAAACATTGTATCTACAAGGGACGGGGGTGATTGGAAACATTGTATCTACAAGGGACGGGGGTGATTGGAAACATTATATCTACAAGGGACGGGGGGGATTGAAAACATTGTATCTACAAGGGACGGGGGTGATTGGAAACATTGTATCTACAAGGGACGGGGGGATTGGAAACATTGTATCTACAAGGGACGGGGTGATTGGAACCATTGTATCTGCAAGGGACGGGGGACGGGGGGGACGATTGGAAACATTGTATCTACAAGGGACGGGGTGATTGGAAACATTGTATCTACAAGGGACGGTGTGATTGGAAACATTATATCTACAAGGGACGGGGGGATTGGAAACATTATATCTACAAGGGACGGGGGGATTGAAAACATTGTATCTGTATCTACAAGGGACGGGGTGATTGGAAGCATTGTATCTGCAAGGGACGGGGGGGGGGGGGGACGATTGGAAACATTGTATCTGCAAGGGACGGGGGGGGGGGACGATTGGAAACATTGTATCTGCAAGGGACGGGGGGATTGGAAACATTGTATCTACGAGGGACGGGGGGATTGGAAACATTGTATCTGCAAGGGATGGGGGGATTGGAAACATTGTATCTACAAGGGACGGGGGGATGGGAAACATTGTATCTGCAAGGGACGGTGTGATTGGAAACATTGTATCTGCAAGGGACGGGGGGATTGGAAACATTGTATCTGCAAGGGACGGGGGGGATGGGAAACATTGTATCTGCAAGGGACGGTGTGATTGGAAACATTGTATCTGCAAGGGACGGGGGGATTGGAAACATTGTATCTGCAAGGGACGGGGGGATTGGAAACATTGTATCTACGAGGGACGGGGGGATTGGAAACATTGTATCTGCAAGGGACGGGGGGATTGGAAACATTGTATCTGCAAGGGACTGGGGGATTGGAAACATTGTATCTGCAAGGGACGGGGGGATTGGAAACATTGTATCTACGAGGGATGGGGGGATTTGAAACATTGTATCTACGAGGGATGGGGGGATTTGAAACATTGTATCTGCAAGGGACGGGGGGATTGGAAACATTGTATCTACGAGGGACGGGGGGATTGGAAACATTGTATCTGCAAGGGACGGGGGGATTGGAAACATTGTATCTACAAGGGACGGGGGGATTGAAAACATTATATCTACAAGGGACGGGGAGATTGGAAACATTGTATCTGCAAGGGACAAGGGAGATTGGAAACATTGTATCTACAAGGGACGGGGGGATTGAAAACATTATATCTACAAGGGACGGGGAGATTGGAAACATTGTATCTGCAAGGGACGGGGGGATTGGAAACATTGTATCTACGAGGGACGGGGGGATTGGAAACATTGTATCTGCAAGGGACGGGGGGATTGGAAACATTGTATCTGCAAGGGAGGGGGGATTGGAAACATTATATCTACAAGGGACGGGGGGATTGGAAACATTGTATCTACAAGGGACGGGGGAGATTGGAAACATTGTATCTACAAGGGACGGGGGAAATTGGAAACATTGTATCTGCAAGGGACGGGGGGAGATTGGAAACATTGTATCTGCAAGGGATGGGGAGATTGGAAACATTGTATCTACAAGGGACGGGGGGATGGGAAACATTGTATCTACGAGGGACGGGGGGATTGGAAACATTGTATCTGCAAGGGATGGGCGGATTGGAAACATTGTACTGCAAGGGATGGGGGAGATTGGAAACATTGTATCTACAAGGGACGGGGGGATGGGAAACATTGTATCTACGAGGGACGGGGGGATTGGAAACATTGTATCTGCAAGGGATGGGGGGATTGGAAACATTGTACTGCAAGGGATGGGGGAGATTGGAAACATTGTATCTACAAGGGACGGGGGGATGGGAAACATTGTATCTGCAAGGGACGGTGTGATTGGAAACATTGTATCTACAAGGGACGGGGGGATTGGAAACATTGTATCTGCAAGGGACGGGGGGATTGGAAACATTGTATCTGCAAGGGATGGGGGAGATTGGAAACATTGTATCTACAAGGGACGGGGGGATGGGAAACATTGTATCTACGAGGGACGGGGGGATTGGAAACATTGTATCTGCAAGGGATGGGGGGATTGGAAACATTGTACTGCAAGGGATGGGGGAGATTGGAAACATTGTATCTACAAGGGACGGGGGGATGGGAAACATTGTATCTGCAAGGGACGGTGTGATTGGAAACATTGTATCTACAAGGGACGGGGGGATTGGAAACATTGTATCTGCAAGGGACGGGGGGATTGGAAACATTGTATCTGCAAGGGACGGGGGGATTGGAAACATTGTATCTACGAGGGACGGGGGGATTGGAAACATTGTATCTGCAAGGGACGGGGGGATTGGAAACATTGTATCTGCAAGGGAGGGGGGATTGGAAACATATCTACAAGGGACGGGGAGATTGGAAACATTGTATCTGCAAGGGACGGGGGGAGATTGGAAACATTGTACTGCAAGGGATGGGGGAGATTGGAAACATTGTATCTACAAGGGACGGGGGGATGGGAAACATTGTATCTACGAGGGACGGGGGGATTGGAAACATTGTATCTGCAAGGGATGGGGGGATTGGAAACATTGTACTGCAAGGGATGGGGGAGATTGGAAACATTGTATCTACAAGGGACGGGGGGATGGGAAACATTGTATCTGCAAGGGACGGTGTGATTGGAAACATTGTATCTACAAGGGACGGGGGGATTGGAAACATTGTATCTGCAAGGGACGGGGGGATTGGAAACATTGTATCTGCAAGGGATGGGGGAGATTGGAAACATTGTATCTACAAGGGACGGGGGGATGGGAAACATTGTATCTACGAGGGACGGGGGGATTGGAAACATTGTATCTGCAAGGGATGGGGGGATTGGAAACATTGTACTGCAAGGGATGGGGGAGATTGGAAACATTGTATCTACAAGGGACGGGGGGATGGGAAACATTGTATCTGCAAGGGACGGTGTGATTGGAAACATTGTATCTACAAGGGACGGGGGGATTGGAAACATTGTATCTGCAAGGGACGGGGGGATTGGAAACATTGTATTTGCAAGGGACGGGGGGATTGGAAACATTGTATCTACGAGGGACGGGGGGATTGGAAACATTGTATCTGCAAGGGACGGGGGGATTGGAAACATTGTATCTGCAAGGGAGGGGGGATTGGAAACATATCTACAAGGGACGGGGAGATTGGAAACATTGTATCTGCAAGGGAGGGGGGATTGGAAACATATCTACAAGGGACGGGGGAGATTGGAAACATTGTATCTTCAAGGGACGGGGGGATTGGAAACATTGTATCTACAAGGGATGGGGGTGATTGGAAACATTATATCTACAAGGGACGGGGAGATTGGAAACATTGTATCTACAAGGGACGGGGGGATTGAAAACATTGTATCTACAAGGGACGGGGGGATGGGAAACATTGTATCTGCAAGGGACGGGGGGATTGGAAACATTGTATCTGCAAGGGACGGGGGGAATTGGAAACATTGTATCTACGAGGGACGGGGGGATTGGAAACATTGTATCTGCAAGGGACGGGGGGATTGGAAACATTGTACCTACAAGGGACGGGGGAGATTGGAAACATTGTATCTTCAAGGGACGGGGGGATTGGAAACATTGTATCTGCAAGGGACGGGGGGACTGGAAACATTGTATCTGCAAGGGACGGGGGGATTGGAAATATTGTATCTGCAAGGGAGGGGGGATTGGAAACATTGTATCTACAAGGGACGGGGGAGATTGGAAACATTGTATCTACGAGGGACGGGGGGATTGGAAACATTGTATCTGCAAGGGACGGGGGGACTGGAAACATTGTATTTGCAAGGGACGGGGGGATTGGAAATATTGTATCTGCAAGGGAGGGGGGATTGGAAACATTGTATCTACAAGGAATGGGGGTGATTGGAAACATATCTACAAGGGACGGGGAGATTGGAAACATTGTATCTACAAGGGACGGGGGAGATTGGAAACATTGTATCTACAAGGGACGGGGGGATTGGAAACATTGTATCTGCAAGGCAAGGGTGATTGGAAACATTGTATCTGCAAGGGATGGGGGGATTGGAAACATTGTATCTACAAGGGACGGGGGGATGGGAAACATTGTACTGCAAGGGATGGGGGAGATTGGAAACATTGTATCTACAAGGGACGGGGGGATGGGAAACATTGTATCTGCAAGGGACGGTGTGATTGGAAACATTGTATCTGCAAGGGACGGGGGGATTGTAAACATTGTATCTACGAGGGACGGGGGGATTGTAAACATTGTATCTACGAGGGACGGGGGGATTGGAAACATTGTATCTGCAAGGGACGGGGAGATTGGAAACATTGTATCTGCAAGGGACGGGGAGATTGGAAACATTATATCTACAAGGGACGGGGAGATTGGAAACATTGTATCTACAAGGGACGGGGAGATTGGAAACATTGTATCTACAAGGGACGGGGGGATTGAAAACATTGTATCTACAAGGGACGGGGGGATGGGAAACATTGTATCTGCAAGGGACGGGGGGATTGGAAACATTGTATCTACAAGGGACGGGGGGATGGGAAACATTGTATCTGCAAGGGACGGGGGGATTGAAAACATTGTATCTACAAGGGACGGGGGGATGGGAAACATTGTATCTGCAAGGGAGGGGGGATTGGAAACATTATATCTACAAGGGACGGGGTGATTGGAAACATTGTATCTACAAGGGACGGGGGGATTGAAAACATTGTATCTACAAGGGACGGTGTGATTGGAAACATTGTATCTGCAAGGGACGGGGGGGATTGGAAACATTGTATCTACGAGGGACGGGGGGATTGGAAACATTGTATCTGCAAGGGAGGGGAGATTGGAAACATTATATCTACAAGGGACGGGGAGATTGGAAACATTGTATCTACAAGGGACGGGGGAGATTGGAAACATTGTATCTACAAAGGAAGGGTGATTGCAAACATTGTATCTGCAAGGGACTGGGGGAGGGGGGGATTGGAAACATTGTATCTGCAAGGGAAGGGTGATTGGAAACATTGCATCTGCAAGGGACGGGGGAGGGGGGGGGATTGTAAACATTGTATCTGCAAGGGATTTGGAGATTGGAAACAATGTATCTACAAGGGATGGAGGAGATTGGAAACATTGTATCTGCAAGGGACGGGGGGGGGTGGGAATTGGAAACATGTATCTATAAGAGATGGGGTGATTGGAAACGTATCTACAAGGGATTTGGTGATTGGAAACATTGTATCTACAAGGGACGGGGTAATTGGAAACATTGTATCTGTAAGGGACGGGGTGACTGAAAACATTGTACAGGTATCTGCTCGGTTTGGTTTATAAAAGGGACATCAAGGTGACTCTGTGCTTTGCCCTTGCTGGTTCACCGAATTGCTTGTGTTTAGATGGGCAGTCAAAGTTTGGCTCAACCACCTGCTATTATTGCCCGCTTGCTGTCCATGTAAACGAGCCCATAGGCAAGTGTGAGCAGCAGGGAAGAGGCTGGCAATTTAGTGACCCTAAGAGGGCAAAGCACGGGGTCGTCTTGTCATAGCCTCATAACCTGTTTTAGCCCCGATAAGGCCGAACCACTGCGTCACCCTGGATTAGCGCCATGCATTTCCATGGTGCTGGTGGCTGGCTCGCCAATACTACAGTAGCACATGACGCTGTGCAAAAATACCAGATGTAGCGTGACACCCCTGACGACCCTTGAAGGCACGCCAGGGTGCCGCAGCACCCCAGTTGAGAAAGGCAGTATTACATGTATGTGACAAATTTCAAACGAAAGGGTTAAATACACTCAGAAATGGGTGTCAATAAGGTGAAGAAGCCCTTGCAGTGGATACCCAGGGGCATGCCACCCATGAGGCCAATAGAGGCATGGGGGGGGGGGGTGGCACTATTCAAAAATTGGCTGCCATTGGAGCATCCACCCTCCCCGGCACAGCCATGTTGGCTGATCCCTGATTCTGGCAAAGGCCGGCGGAGAGAGATTTCTCAATACTCCTCGTCTCGGTGAGGGGTCTGCTCCTTGGCCTTCGAGTGGTGAAACTGGTGATCTCAGTAATTGCTTCACTAAAAGTCAGGTTTCTGTGTGCAGGATCTAATCTTATCTTCAGTGTTTGTTTTTGTAACTGTGCAAACTAATGAGGCCATATGAGCCCTTCAAGTGTATTCCATAGAGGCTCCAACCCTCCTTAATGATGGTGATTCCATGCAGCTCAGAGACCAATTAATCCTCAACAAGAAGAAGCTTACCATTCAGCCAGGAATGTTTAACCCACCAGCTGCCAGAAGATATGTCAGCGAACACAACAGAGGAGATTTATTGTTTTTCACCTTATTGATCCAATGCCAGTATGAGGTGTACGCCACCTGTAGGATCAATCGCATCTCCTTCATGTCACCAGAGGAGCTTAAGAATCGAAGGAACCCACCTCAATCAAACGCACAACTAGTCTCTACTGGTCCCACGGATGACATTTAGTTCGCTGTGTGCGCCGTGTAACATAAACAATGGTCATGTCATATTTTTCCCCATATACACTATATTACCAAAAGTATTGTGACGCCTGCCTTTACACACACGTGAACTTTAATGGCATCCCAGTCTTAGTCCGTAGGGTTGAATATTGAGTTGGCCCACCCTTAGCAGCTATACGAGCTTCAACTCTTCTGGGAAGGCTGTCCACAAGGTTTAGGAGTGTGTCTATGGGAATGTTTGACCATTCTTCCAGAAGTGCATTTGTGAGGTCAGGCACTGATGTAGACGAGAAGGCCTGGCTCGCAGTCTCCGCTCAAATTCATCCCAAAGGTGTCCCATCGAGGTCGGGACTCTGTGCAGGCCAGTCAAGTTCCTCCACCCCAAACTCGCTCATCCATGTCTTTATGGACCTTGCTTTGTGCACTGATCTAAATCATTTGGTGGACGGGGGATTATGGTGTGGGGTTTTTTTTTTTCAGGGGTTGGCCCCTTAGTTCCAGTGAAGGGAACACTTAAGGTGTCAGCATACCAAGATATTTTGGACAATTTTATTGCACCTAACTTTGTGGGAACAGTTTGGGGATGGCCCCTTCCTGTTCCAACATGACTGCGCACCAGTGCACAAAGCAAGGTCCAGAAAGACATGAATGAGCGAGTTTGGGGTGGAGGAACTTGTCTGGCCTGCACAGAGTCCTGACCTCAATCCGATAGAACAGTGGTCATCAACCCTGTCCTCAAGGCCCACTAACAGGCCAGGTTTGCAAGATAACTGAAATACATCACAGGTGATATCATTTGCTGCTCAGTGATTGCACTATTCTAGTCTGCATCTCGCCAAGGTAATACATAAAACCTGGCCTGTTAGTGGGCCCTGAAGATAGGGTTGATGACCACTGCGATAGAACACCTTTGGGATGATTTATTAGAGTGTAGACTGCGAGCCAGGCCTTCTCGTCCAACATCAGTGCCTGACCTCACAAATGTGCTTCTGGAAGAATGGTCAAACATTCCCATAGACACACTCCTAAATTTTGTGGACGGCCTTCCCAGAAGAGTTGAAGCTGTTATAGCTGCAAAGGGTGGGCCAACTCAATATTGAACCCCCCGGACTAAGACTGAGATGTCATTAAAGTTCATGTGCGTGTAAAAGCAGGTGTCCCAATACTTTTGGTTATATAGTGTAGTGTTCTATTTTCCTTTTTTTTTTTTTTTTTTTTTTTTTAGATACATTTTTTGTTTAATATAAAAAGGAAGGAAAGGCAAATTATACAACCGTATCCTAATAGTCTATGGTTGGGGCTCACCACGGGGTATTGCATTAGAATAAGATAATTAACTTCAACAACTGAAGCGTTTTACTGGAGGGGGGAAAGGAATATGTAGGAGGGTTCAGGTTAAAAGAGAAGGAGGTAGCATATTACATGGGGCATCTAAGCTTCTAGATAGGCATTGGCATAGCATAGTTGGATACCAATGAAGAAAACATTCCTATTTGGCATCCAACTGGTTGAGTTTTAGGAGCTTATTTTTAACTTTTGAAAGTACTGTATGCAGAGGAGTTGCTAGGTCTACAAAAGATCTGGGGCTAGAGCCCATAGCAGCGTAGTAAAGAAAGTCATACGCTTGGGCGGGCATACATATCCCCAGAGAGCCCCCCAATTACATCAGGGTCCCCAGAGAACCCCTGCAGAGACTCGGGGCAATGAGCCCCAGATTCGGGGCTATAGCCCCAAAAGCCACCCCCTAGCGACGCCACTGACTGTATGGTCTCTTAGGATATATCGCTCAGATATCAATCAGTTGTTCTATATGACAGCTAACTAGCCAAGATCCCATAACATTTAATGCGTACACACGATAGGATTTTCCGATGGAAAATGTTCTATGGGAGCTCGGTGTCGGAAATTCTGACCGTGTGTAGGCTCCATCGGACATTTTCCATCGGAATTTCCGACACACAAAATTTGAGATCTGGATCTCAAATTTTCCCGACAACAAAATCCGTTGTCGTAAATTCCCGATCGTGTGTACACAATTCCGACCCACAAAGTTCCACGCATTGCTCGGAATCAAGCAGAAGAGCCACACTGGCTATTGAACTTCATTTTTCTCGGCTCGTCGTACGTGTTGTAGGTCACCGCGTTCTTGACGTTTCGGAATTTCCGACAAGATTTGTGTGACCGTGTGTATGCAAGACAAGTTTGAGCCAACATCCGTCGGAAAAAAAACATGGATTTTGTTGTCGGAAAATCCTATCGTGTGTACAGGGCATTAGTGTAGGTGTTGTGCATAATCTCTACCATGGTGGAATACTGGTTGACTATTAACAGCCATTCCCTCTGTGGAGGTGCCATTGGTTGCTTCCACAATTTAAGGATAAGGCTTTTAGCAGCACAGAGAAGGAATAGTCTGAGGGTCCTATAGTACTGGCTTACAGATGACTTGGTAGAATAAAATAATAAGATCCAGGGGTCAGAGTCCAGAGCAGTCTTTCTCAAACCCTTCAGCATGGAGGAAGGAACCCTTGAAATGACTTTCTGGTCTCAGGGAGCCCCTACTAATAACTGCATGTATCTACAGCTTTTGGTACATTAGGGTACAAAAGTGGTCATTGGGAAGAATGCTATTTTGCATTGGTCGTTGTCCACTGTACTAACTTGCCTCCAGCAACTAGAAGATTTGGTAGCCTGACAACATGATAGGTACCCAACTTTTGTGGCCACGTGTACTGTATGGATTGTTTTCTGAAGTTCCCTACAATTCATAACCATTATCCCATTGACAGCCTGACAGTCACCATACAGATAGCCCACTTTCATGGCCACATGGACTGTATGGATTGTTTTCTTGGGTTCTCCACAATTCAGAACCGTTATCCCATTGGTAGATTGACACCATGACAGGTAACCCACTTTCATGGCCACAGGTAACCCACTTTCATGGCTTCCCCATGATTCAGAAACATGAATCCCATTGATAGCCCAACATCATCACAGGTACCCCATTTTTGTGGTCACATGGACCCTTTTCACAGGTTCCCCATGATTCAGAACTATTATTCCTTGAATGCCCGAGGCAAAAACAAATTGTTTGGGGGCTTGCCTCCCCTCCTTACCACCCAATGGCCTCCCCTACACCCCACCTGTCTTCCCGCTGACCAGTTGGCTCTAAATCTCTTCACTACTTCCCTTCACTTGTCTATTGCTGTTTCCCTAGTACACCTTTCTCCTCAATTCTTCTGTTTCTGTATAGCAGGACTGCGCAATCATACTGAGATCTTCTTGCAATGATGCTTATAGATCACAAATGAGATATACTCCCTATACGACCTCAGGTCTACTGCAATAAGTATTATGCCGTAGTAATATAATACCCTCTTAGGGACCTGGAGTTTGTACCGGATACACCCATTCGGATGTTTTTTTCTCTTGGTCTGTCTCCCTCTTGCAGTGAGGTCTGACTATAGCTTGTGTTAGGAATATTATGTATATGTGTGTGCTCCTGAGCCTTTCTATTGTTTGTTGAACTGAATAAACCCTTGAAATAAATTTCCGGTCTCGGTGAACCCCTGCTAAAAATGTCTACAGTATATCTACAACTCATGATACATTAGTGTGATGGTCACCCCCCCCCCCCCCCCACCTTCCATGGAACCCTGGTTAAGAAACGAAGCTCTGGAGGAACTCTAGGATTCTGGAGAACTAGTTGAGAAAGGCGGGTCTAAAGTAAGCAAGGAGGATCCTGTGATGCCATTGATAGTGTTTATCATTATGGATTTCTATTACTCTTGTATTACCGGACAGAACCACCAAATGTGGCTGAAGGGACCTGGTTGACCACATCCCTTCCAGCATGTTTCTGAGAAGTGCGGGCATATTTGGGTGTAGATGTGTCCATACTCCATACCGACATACTAGCTGTGTGAAATCTGAATCTTCTGCTTTAGAACTGATAGCTGAAATATGTGAAAAATGTGAATACCTCTTGTGTTTGCTTATCTAATGCCTGTATGTTATATACAGGGGGTCCCCGGGTTACAAACAAGATAGGGACTGTAGGTTTGTTCTTAAGTTGAATCTGTTTGTAAGTCGGAACTGGTACATTTTTTAAGTGTAGCTCCAGCCAAAAAAAACTATTTTTAAGCTTTTTGTATAACATAGGGAAGGGTTATCACCCCTGTGACATTTGTTTTGCTGTCTGTGCACCTCTTCAGAAGATTTCACCTCACTTTCTGTCCCGATGACAATTGGATTTTGAAAATTTTGGGTTTTTGTGGAAACAAGCTGTCACGGAACGCCCCACACTCCGCTTGAGTGCTTCCGTCATATACTGCTTCCTAAGTTCTGGAACACGAGTCCAATGGATCTGGCTATAGGAACCCCAAGAACTAGACAACACCAGTCTTGGAGTACATCAGAACTACCTTTATTTTGAGATCTCACAGACCTTTATACAGCAGGGATGACTCAAAGCTAACCTAATTAACATGACCTTATTTACTACAAAATGTACCCAGACCAGATGACAGTCTTGTGGGCACCGAGCTTCACACTTCACACATTAATACAATTAACAATACAAACAACAATCTCCCCCCTCCTCAGCCTAGACCATTCGTCTATTAGCCAGTGCTGGTGGCTAATGTGATCAGCTCTCTCAATTAACATAAACATATGTTGATAACACCAGCATCTCCTCACAGGATGTGTCCCAGCAGAATGAATCAGTCTTATCAGCAGGGGGCTGCTGGAGGAATCCCCCCTCCCTCTTCAGGGACACAAATATACAGTAAGGAGTCCCCATACAATATATACATGACTGAGTCCGATTAATACAGTTCAGACTGGATTTCTCATTCACCTCAAATGCTAGGGCCCATAATCGGTGGGCAACAGGCTTGCACACAGTCCTCTCCAACAGCCTCCTCTCTGGCCATGCCCGTGACATTTCTCCCCTTTCGGCAGGAGACTAACACAGGAGGAGACCCCAGACGGGTTGACTCCGAAGTTAGTCCACAGCTCCAGTCCTCTACTGCCTGTACCCACACAGTACCCCAAACAAATTATCCCAAACAGTGCATTACTCACCCAGCCATCCTCTGCCTCTCTCAGAGAACATATCTGCCGCTGGGGAGAGGCCCGGACTGGACCTTCTCCCTGGAATCCTTTCTGCCGCTGGAGAGAAGACAGGGTGACTGGGCTCACTCTGTCATGCTGTTGGGGATCTGGGCCCACTGCCCAGCATCCCTGGGGTATACAGGTGGAGACTGAAGTCCCATCCACCTTCACAGGAAATACATCCTCTGTTAGTTGAGGGCAGAGTCCAGCAGTCCTCGGCCCTGTTGCCAGCCCTTCTGCTGGAAACCCCACACCATCTGTTCCGGCTAACTGTTGGAGAGGGAGGCCGACTGCCCCGCCTCCCTGGAACTCTGTAGTTGTTGCCGGTGCTGGGCAGAGGTTGGTAGCACTCTGCCCTGTTGCCAGCACTTCAGGTTTGGGGACGGCAATCTCCGGATTTTCCACTGCCGATTCTCTGGCATGCTGCTGAACTTGTTCTAGCAGTTTCCTGTATGCCCTTTCCAGATGCTGTTCCTTCCTTAGCAAATGGTCCAGATCAGGTTTGAGCTCTGAGACCCCTGCAAGACCGAGCATAGACTCTCTATAGTCTCTCATGTCCTCAAGGTCAGGTTCCCCTTCATCGCCAAACATAAAAAGATCTGTAAGGTTCTCCCACAGTAATCCAGGGCCGCCAAAGTCATATCCCTCCGGAGAGCATTCTGTTGTCTCCCCTAAATATCCCTCCTCTGCGTGCCATTGCAGAGCCCGATATCGATTGTCCAGCTCTATCTCCTGCTGGACCAACCTGTCCAACTCAGTCACCCATTGCTCCTGGGGCTGCTCTCCCAGGAATGCCATCCGCAATGCCCGTTGGTCACTGGCCCGTTGCTCTTGGGTTGGAAAGCACTTGCCCTGTTTTATACCAGCGAGACGGAGGGCTGCAATCCAGAGCTCCACCCGAATCAGCTGCCTGAGCTCCAGGTATTCATCCTCAGACACAGTCCTGGTGTACGTTGAAAGGATGATCCGCAGCAGCCCCGGGAATTCTGATGCCAGGTCCATATCTCCGCTGGGGTGACTGAAGTCTGCTATGCTGATCTTGGATCCAGTTGGAGGTTTGGATGTCCCAGACTTCAGACTTCAGGAAGCTTTCCCGCTGCTTGCCACCAATGTCACGGAACGCCCCACACTCCGCTTGAGTGCTTCCGTCATATACTGCTTCCTAAGTTCTGGAACACGAGTCCAATGGATCTGGCTATAGGAACTCCAAGAACTAGACAACACCAGTCTTGGAGTACATCAGAACTACCTTTATTTTGAGATCTCACAGACCTTTATACAGCAGGGATGACTCAAAGCTAACCTAATTAACATGACCTTATTTACTACAAAATGTACCCAGACCAGATGACAGTCTTGTGGGCACCGAGCTTCACACTTCACACATTAATACAATTAACAATACAAACAACAATCTCCCCCCTCCTCAGCCTAGACCATTCGTCTATTAGCCAGTGCTGGTGGCTAATGTGATCAGCTCTCTCAATTAACATAAACACATGTTGATAACACCAGCATCTCCTCACAGGATGTGTCCCAGCAGAATGAATCAGTCTTATCAGCAGGGGGCTGCTGGAGGAATCCCCCCTCCCTCTTCAGGGACACAAATATACAGTAAGGAGTCCCCATACAATATATACATGACTGAGTCCGATTAATACAGTTCAGACTGGATTTCTCATTCACCTCAAATGCTAGGGCCCATAATCGGTGGGCAACAGGCTTGCACACAGTCCTCTCCAACAGCCTCCTCTCTGGCCATGCCCGTGACACAAGCCTTTGTTATAAATCATTAGTGGATGCACCTTTTCCCCATAATAGCTCTTACAGGAGTGAATTTCCCTTCCTAGGGGTAGATTTCCTCTCACTTCCTGTTGTCTCCCTCCGTTTGTAAGTAGGAGTCGTTTGTAAGTCGGATGTTTGTAACTAGGGGACCCCCCTATATTGAGGTTTCACATCCATTCCTGTTCCAGAGGAACACGTATCTAACGTATCTACCAGAATCAAAGTTACATAGTTGGAAAGTTTGAAAAAAGTCCCTGGTAATCCAGTTCAACCTGTGTGTGTGTTTATGTCATGATCTACCAGTACCCCTCCCCCCCCCCAACCCTTTTCCATACTCAATTCCCCCAAAGGTTCTCCTCCTAGAATGTAACTTGCATTCATATTTATAGCTCCAAAGTGTGTTACTTTACATTTTTCAATATTAAAGCTCAACTCTAGGCAAAAAAAATAAAAGTTTTCCCATGCAGTGGGTCTGAGCCTGCACTGTATGGGTCAACTGCTCTATTTGTCAAGGGCAGTGGTCTCCAAACTGCAGCCCAGGGGCCTGATGCACCCCTTTGCTTTCTTTTATCTAGCTCTTGGGGCATTATTCCCCTCACTGTCAGCAACCAATGATGGGGCACTATCCCTCCCATTGACACCAATGATGGGGCACTATTACTACCACTGACACCTATGATGGGGGCCTTCTACTACCACTGACACCAATGATGGGGCACTACTACTACCACTGACACCAATAATGGGGCACTACTACTACCATTGACACCAATGATGGGGTACTACTACTACTACAGCTGACACCAATAACGGGGCACTATTCCTCCCACTGCTACCAATAATGGAGCCCTATTCCTTCCAATGACACCAATGATTGGATGATGGGCACTATTCCTCCCACTGATACCAATGATGGGCACTATTCCTCCCACTGACACCAATGATGGGGCACTATTCCTCCCACTGACACCAATGATGGGGCACTATTCTTCCCACTGACACCAATGATGTGGCACTATTCCTCCGACTGACACCAATGATGGGGCACTATTCTTCCCACTGACACCAATGATGGGCACTATTCCTCCCACTGACACCAATGATGGGCACTATTCCTTCCACTGAGACCAATGATGGGGCACTATTCTTCCCACTGACACCAATGATGGGCATTATTCCTCCCACTGGCACCAATGATGGGGCACTATTCCTTCCACTGACACCAATGATGGGGCACTATTCCTTCCCCTAATACCAATCATGGGAAATTGTTTACTTCCACTAACGCCAGGAAATTTTCTTCTCCCACCAGCCGCGGGGGGTGGTGGTGGTCTGGAGCCACAGGGAGCAGTCTTGTGCAGGGAGAATTGGAGGATTCTCCAATCTCTTAGACAAGAACGAGGAGTTGAGAAAACTATTTTTTTTGGTCCGGGGTTGGGCTTTAAACCTCATCTGCCATATAATTATCTATCCCTCTATTTAATTTAAGTCTTCCTGTAAAGTTGCTGTATCCTCCTGTTACCCCAACATTTCATATTCCCGATATGTGTCTTGTACTTGTGTGAAAATGTATCATGTTCTCTTTGTATTACCTCCTTTGTGTGAAATACTTGGGGGTCCTGCCAGTCACTTTGATTTCCTATTTCATACTGACCACAGTAGGCATGGAGGCTCATCTATCACAGCATGGTCAGTTTTCTGGCTGTGCTGGGAGAACAGCACAGCCTGCCTGCCCTCCAACTGCCAAGACTTGTGTTGAAAATTGGTGGCTGGTGCTCCATTTTTTTTGGGGGGGGGGGGGGGTGGATAAATGACTTTCTGGTCTCAGGGAGGGTACAGTAATTACTTGATAGTGCTGGCGGCATTGTCTCTGACTTCTGGGCCTTGCATGAAGCTCATTTGATTGTGATGTATCTAGCCCAGTAAGAGGAGTTTACATGTGTTTACCGGATCATTTTGAGAATGGGTACTAAGGGGCATTATTGTACCCTGCATTGTTTCCCTTGAAGAGGGGCAGATATCTGGAGGAGGAAAAAATCCCAAGTGCCACACATCCAGTGCACCTCCATGACTACGTTGGGCGAAACGTCTCTGAGGGGGCATGGCCTGGACGGAGCCTGGCCTGAGGCTGCTTTTACTATAAACACTTTGGGCTTTTGCTGGATGTGCGGCCTATGGGATCTTTTCTTCCTACATGTTTACCCATTGAGCCGAGAAAAGCTCTCCCCCAGCCTGTACTCTTAAGGCTACTTACAGCTAAAATACAGCGCTCCAAACCCGCCCCAAAGATGCTGCTTGCAGGACTTTTCGTAATGTCCCGCAAGCGCACCGCCCCAGTGTGAAAAGACACACTGGAATGAATGGGAGGCAGTTTTCAGGCACTTTGCAGAGGCTATTTCTAGCGCTAAAGCACCTGAAAACTGCCCCAGTGTGAATGGTCGGAGTAACCGGACCTGGACGAATAAGGAGCCTGGAGCGGCACCCCCAATCTATGATAATGGGTTCACAGATATCTGGGGGCCTGCTTAATATAAATGACGCTTTCAGATTTCAATAAGTCCCACCACAAACCCCCACATCTCTTTTGGGGGACAGGATGTGGGGAAGAGACCTTTGTCCCTCAACAATGAGACAAGGTGCCTTGCTAAGGTGGGGAGGGGTGGAGGGGGGGCAAGTGGCCTGGTCTGGTATAGGAATAAGCCCATCACTTTCTGTCCCCATAAAAACGGTCACCAGAATTAGTAGAATTGGTGGATCTATCTAGTGGGGGATGCAGACGGCAAAATAAACCTGACCCCGGGTTCTAATACCTAACAATTATCCCTAGAACGTAAATGTAAAATGTTATCTCTAAATATACTTTAAATCTTTAACGAGAGGATGGACTCCACAGCTTGGACTCTGCTCCTTTGTAACATGAATGCAAATGCTAACGGAGTTCATGAAAAATTCTGATTGGCAAACTGCATGCCAACAACCTTCAAGGGCAAAGGCCATCACCAGCACATCACCAGCACATCACAAGCTCAGCCAAGAACCATATATGAGTCACAAGAATAAAAGTAACAGGGATATTTCGGAGCTCAGAGTAGCCCCTCCAGCAGGCAAACAATGTTACTTTAATTCCTTTGACTAATAAATGGCTCTTAGCTGAGCTTGTGATGTGCTGGTGACATTCTTTGCTTTTGAAGATTCTACACAGCGCCATCGGCCTTCTGTTCACTTCAGCACTCAGCCACACACCCAGGCAATCTTATCTTTAGGACAGGTTCTCTTTAAAAAAGAACCTCTTCCAGGGGTTTTTCTGAAGGAGAGGAAATAGAACAATTGTCTCCTTTATACTAGAGAGGTTTTCACAACCCTAAGAGTTCCTTTATTCCTCCTGATACAATGTGTTCCATTTTCATCCTATGAAAAGATGAAGGTTCCACAGATCAGATGTTGCCCTTTCATCCCACCATGCCATTTTTTTTTATAGAGCCTAATGCTTTGGGTTGATTTGGTGAGCAATAAGCTCAGCTATGGATGTGAGAGAGAAGATGAAAGATCTAACCTACACTATATCGCCACGTGGACACCTGACGTGTATGAGCTTGTTGGACATCCAGTTCCAAAAAATGGAGGAGGTTGTTGGCCCTATTTCCAACACACCTTCTTCTCTGGGTCATCGCTAGATACCTTCACAACATGGTGACCTTACTGATAGCTATACTATATGGCCAAGAGATTGTGGACACTTGATCATCACATCTATTAAAGCTCGTTGGCCATCCCATTCCAAAACCTGGATGAGGTTTTTGGCCTTATTCCAAAACACGCCTTCTTGTTTGAGTCCTCAAAGAGTTGTGGACACCTGACCATCACGAATATATGAGCTTGTGGGACATCTCATTCCAAAACCTGGAGAAGGCAGTTGGCCTTATTCCCAACACGCCTTCTTCCTCGGGTCATTGCCAGAGATGTTCCCAACATTGAGGTCTTACTGATAGCTACACTAAATGGCCAAAAGCTTGTGAACACTTGACCATCACACTCATATGAGCTTGCTGGACATAGCATTCCAAAATATGGAGGACGTTGTTGGCCTTATTCCCAACATGTCTGCTTCTTTGGGTCACCACTAGAGATATTTCCAGTGTTGGGGCCGTACTCTTAGCTACACCATATGGCCAAGAACCTGACCATCACACCTGCTGTATATGAGCTTGTTAGACACCCTTTTGCAAAACCTGTAGGAAGTTGTTGGCCTTAGTCCCCACACACCTTATTCTCTGGGTCATCATCAGAGACTTTCCCAACATGGAGGTCCTACTAATAGCTACACTATATTGCCAATACTTTGATCTTTGCAGCTACACCATCCTCCACTCTTCTGGGAAGACTTTACACAAAATTTTGAAGGGTGTCTGTGGGAATTTGTGCCATTTATGTAGTCAGGTACTGATGTTAGATGAGAAGTCCCGGCACACATGTTGGGCCTCACATTGGGCACCAAAAAAAGACCCAGCTTGCACAGAACATTCCAGTCCATCCCAAAGGTGTTCAGTAGGGTTGAGGTCAGGGCTCTCTGTAGGACACTTGAGTTCTTCCACACCAAACTGGTCACCCCATGTCTTTATGGAGCTGGCTTTGTACACAGGGGTGCACAGTCATGCTGGAATAGAAAAGGGTCTTCACCAAACTGTACCACAAGGTTGGAAAAGCACAATTGTCTACAAAGTCTTTGTGTGATGGGGGATTAGCAGGACCATTCAATGGAGACACCTGAACTCGGTCCCATAGAGGGGGGTTCACATACTTTTGGCTCTATTAAATGTGCTAGGATCATGGAATAGACATTAAAGCTCAACCTACTTACCTTGGAGGGATGGTGGAAATCTCTCTTGGGATAGGTCAGCCTGGGGTTATCTGCACAGGTTCTGCTCCCCCTTCTAACGTTTAATGTCTATTTCATGTCTATGATTAGGCTCGTTGTCTCTGCCGGCTGAGAAATCTTATTTATATATATATAATATATTGATGAAGGGTTAGAACTTCTGATTTAGGAATGACTATTCAGATTCTGGTATAAGTCCGGATGTGACGAGTTCTCTTTTTAAATGAGAATTCCTCTGCTGTGAGATGTCCTCCTTCCTTCGGTATAAGGAGAATGGGGGGGGGGGGGGGTTTCTCTTGTCAGTGCGGTCAGATCAGGCAGCGCATTAGCGCGGTGTCTGTGTCCGATGATAACGCGGAGTTGTATTCAGGTTGAGTAAGCTTTGTTCTGACACACAATACAGAAATCGATGACCTTTCCTTGTGTCCCTCCTCCCCGAAGACAAAGTGAGCAATCTGCAAAAAAATGGGGGGGTGTTCAATTTCACCTTCCCACAAATTAAGAGCCGTATACAATCTGTATAGAAATATCTATTCATGCTGAATGAGGGAAATGACCAATTTAAAGGGTACGTACCCCCCCCCCCCTGGCAATGCACTTCTCCTATTGGCTCCCTTGTGATCTGTTTACTGTACGGTTGACATTGCAGAAAATGTATGTTGATCCTGCCAGAAATTTAGTAAACTTCTAACTTGCTGTAGTCGGCTGACAACACATTGCCTCTGCTGCACTGCAATCTCCAACAGTATCATCAGGTCTACCCAGTTCACCTTTCTGGACTACATATCACTGTGACCTACCCCTAAGTTATGGAGTGAAATCGGGGGGGGGGGGGTTGCTCTGTAGTCCTAACACTCGTATCAGGTCTAGCCAGTTCTCATTTGTGAACTTCTATGTAGAAGAAGGAGGAAGCATTTCCTTAGTCTCTCCTTCCCCAGTGATCAAGCTGTACATTGTAACCTTGTAGAAGAAGGAAGAATCATTTCCTCAGTCTCCCCTCCCCCAGTGATCAGACTGTACATTGTAACTTTGTAGAAGGAGGAGGAAGCATTTCCTCACTCTCCCGTCCCCCAGTGATCAGACTGTACATTGCAACTTTGTAGAAGGATGAGGAAGCATTTCCTCAGTCTCCCCTCCCCCAGTGATCAGGCTGTACATTGTAACTTTGTAGAAGGAGGAGGAAGCATTTCCTCAGTCTCCCCTCCCACAGTGATCAGACTGTACATTGTAACTTTATAGAAGGAGGAGGAATCATCTCCCCAGTCCCCCCCCCCCCCCCCCCTCAGTGATCAGACTGTACATTGTAACTTTGTAGAAGGAGGAACATTTCAGTGTAAGGTAGGATCCTGTACAAAGGTACAAGACTGGAGGGAGGATTTAAATCCTCTCTCATAAAGAAGTTTGTGATCTGTATTTGGAGTTATTTCCCCGGTTCGTCTTCCTCCAGTTTCGTCAGAACCGGCTCACCGGATTCGACCGTTTGCAGTTCTAAGACTTGGCTGGAGATCCGGCGCTCTGCCCTGGAGGATCCATTCTGGCGGAGAGCCTCTCATCCCGGGAACGTGCCACATTCTCTATAATGGGCTGCCAGCCGCCAGAGCCTGCGCTCCGCTCCGATCATATTTCCCTTTCTGTGCCACTGCCAAGTCCTGTGGTGGCTCACCTCTTCCCTGCACCCCGCCGGAGGAGAGAAATTCCAAAGGTATCGGCAGGACGTGCACCATAAACTCCTGATTTATCAGAAAATACAGCAACATTATTATGTAAGCTTGCTTTATAAATCAAGAGTCATCTTTTAACCTTCAGTGACTTTGCCTAGGCTGAGATTATGTCATCAGTCTGCTGCAGGCAGGAGGAAGCATTTCCTCAGTCTCCCCTCCCCCAGAGATCAGACTGTACATTGTAATGTTGTAGCAAGTCACAAGGTGATAGGCTGTAGCAGGGGCTGATCTATGTCAGACATTTGGGAACACAGCCAAGAACTGTACACTCTCCAAGAAACATACTTGCCCTTATGTGTATCAAAGTGAGAACCCAAAAACACAAATATAATATATTGCAACTGAACAGTAAATAGATGTGGTGGCTGCATTGCTTTCTGTCTTTGCTCTGACCTTTCTTTGGAGCTGATGGTACGCCTCTGATGGTGGACGGAGTTGATGGTATGGCTCTGATGGTGGACCGAGCTGATGGTACGGCTCTGATGATGGATGGAGTTGATGGTATGGCTCTGATGGTGGATGGAGTTGATGGTATGGCTCTGATGATGGACGGAGTTGATGGTACGGCTCTAATGATGGATGGAGTTGATGGTATGGCTCTGAT
The DNA here is from genome assembly GCA_037952835.1 of Lithobates septentrionalis. Taxonomy (NCBI): domain Eukaryota; kingdom Metazoa; phylum Chordata; class Amphibia; order Anura; family Ranidae; genus Lithobates; species Lithobates septentrionalis. The sequence continues at coordinate 613,637 of JBBDGP010002593.1, read as the reverse complement.
GGTGGACAGAGTTGATGGTACAGCTCTGATAATGGACGGAGTTGATGGTACGGCTCTGATGAAGGATAGAGTTGATGGTATGGCTTTGATGATGGATGGAGCTGATGGTACAGCACTGATGATGGATGGAGTTGATGGTATGGCTCTGATGATGGATGGAGTTGATAGTACGGCACTGATGATGGATGGAGTTGATGGTACGGCTCTAATGATGGATGGAATTGATGGTATGGCTCTGATGAAGGATAGAGTTGATGGTATGGCTCTGATGATGGATGGAGCTGATGGTACAGCACTGATGATGGATGGAGTTGATAGTACCGCACTGATAAAGGATGGTGTTGATGGTACGACTCTGATGGTGGACTGAGTTGATGGTGTGGCTCTGATGATGGACGGAGTTGATGGTATGGCTCTGATGATGGATGGAGATCATGGCACAGCTCTGATGATGGACGGAGTTGATGGTACAAAATCTGATGATGGATGGAGTTGATGGTATGGCTCTGATAGGGGATGGAGATGATGGTACGGCTCTGATGATGGACAGAGTTGATGGTACAGCTCTAATGGGGGATTGAAATGATGGTACGGCTCTGATGGTGGACTGAGTTGATGGTATGGTTCTGATGATGGACAGAGTTGATGGTAGGGCTCTAAAGATGGATGGAGATCATGGTACAGCTCTGATGGTGGGTGGAGTTGATGGTATGGCTCTGATGATGGATGGAGTTGATGGTACAGCTCTGATGATGGATGGAGTTTATGGTACGCCTTTGATGATGGATGAAGATAATGGTACAGCTCTGATGGTGGGTGGAGTTGATGGTACGGCTCTGATGATGGATGGAGTCGATGGTATGGCTCTGATGGTGGATGGAGATGATGGAACAGCTCTCATGATGGATGGAGTTGATGGTATGGCTCTGATGGTGGATGGAGATGATGGAACAGCTCTCATGATGGATGGAGTTGATGGTATGGCTCTGATGGTGGATGGAGCTGATGATGTGGCTCAGACGGAGGATGGGGGGTGATGGTATGACTCTGATAGTGGATGGAACCGATGGTAAGGCTCTAATGGTGGATGAAGATGATGGTACGGCTCTGATGGTGGATGGAGATGATGGTACGGCTCTGATGGTGCACGGAGCTGATAGTACAGTTCTAATTGTTGATGGAAACGATGGTACAGTTCTGATGATGGATGGAGTTGATATTATTGCCCTGATGGTGGATGAAGCTGATGATATGGCCCTAATGGTGGATGGAGTTCACACTCAGTATGGCTTATATGGTGGATGGAGCTAATGGTATAGCTCGAATGGCGAATGGAGCTGATGGTATGGCTCTGATGATGGATGGAGCTGATGGTGCAGCTCTAAAGGTAGATGGATTTGATAGTACGGCTCTAAAGATGGGTGGAGTTGATTGTACGCCTCTGAAGATGAATGGTCTTGATGGTACTGCTCTGATGATGGATGGCATTGATGGTATGGCTCTGAAGATGCATGGAGTCGATGGTACTGCTCTTATGATGGATGGAGTTCATGGTATGGCTCTGATGGTGGATGGAGGTGATGGTGGATGGAGCTGATGGTACAGCTCTGATTGTGGACAGAGTTCATGATACGGCTCTAATTGTGGATGGAGCTGATGGTATACCTCTGATGATGGATGGAGCTGATGGTATAGCTCTGATGGTGGATGGAGCTGATGGTATGGCTCTGATGGTGGACGAAGCTAATGGTATGGCTCTGAAGATGGATGGAGTTGATGGTACTACTCTGTAGTAGTATGATGGAAGGAGTTGATGGTATGGCTCTGATGGTGGATGGAGCTGATGGTGGACAGAGCTGATGGTGGACAGAGGCTCTGATGGTGGACGAAGCTAATGGTATGGCTCTGAAGATGGATAGAGTTGATGGTACTACTCTGTAGTAGTATGATGGAAGGAGTTGATGGTACGGCTCTGATGGTGGATGGAGCTGATGGTGGACAGAGCTGATGGTATGGCTCCGAAGATAGATGGAGTTAATGGTCTGGCTCTGGGGTGTTCTACTCCAGAGATTGTACTCCATGTTGGAGTCTAATGCTGTATATACACGGGTGGACTTTTCGACCGGACTGGTCCAACAGACTTTCCGGCGGACTTTCGACGGACTTTTGACGGACTCACAACGGACTTTTTAACGAACGGACTTGCCTACACTCAATCACACCAAAGTCCAACGGATTCGTACGTGATGACGTACACTGGACTAAAATAAGGAAGTTGATAGCCAGTAGCCAATAGCTGCCCTAGCGTCGTTTTTTGTCCGTCGGACTAGCATACAGACGAGCGGATTTCTGGGTCGGAGTTACGACGTAAAGATTTGAAGCATGTTCCAAATCTAAAGTCCGTCAGATTTTCGACTGGAAAAGTCCGCTGAAGGTCCGATGAAGCCCACACACGATCAGATTGCCTGCCGGACTCGGTCCGTCTGACCAGTCCGGTCGAAAAGACCGCTTGTGTACGCTGCTTTAGAGTAGTGAGAGAGCCTGTGGTGTCAGAAGGACTCCTTTTGAGAGGCCAGGAGTGGGCCTATACATCCAGGAGTCTGGAAAGAGTTCAGAGAACCAGAAGATCTGTTGGGATGTTCTGAAGTACCAGTGACCCCCCCAATGCTGGGGGTTATTACGGTACCCACTGACACCAATGCTGAGGGTTATTACTGCACCCACTGACACCAAAGCCGAGGGTTATTAATGCACCCACTGACACCAATGCTGGAGGTTATTACTGCACCCAATGACACCACTGCTGAGGGTTATTACTGTACCCACTGACACCAATGACACCAATGCTGAGCGTTATTACCGTGCCCACTGACACCGATTCTGGGGGTTATTACTGCACCCACTGACACCAATGCTAGGGGTTATTACTGCACCCACGGACACTAATGCTGGGGGTTATTACTGCACCCAGTGGCACCACTGCTGGGAGTTATTACTGTACCCACTGACACCAATGCTGGGAGCTATTACTGTATCCACTGACACTAATGCTGGGGGTTATTATTGCACCCAATGGCACCACTGCTGGGGGTTATTATTATACCCACTAATACCAATGCTGTGGGTTATTACTGCACCCAATGGCACCACAGCTGGGGGTTATTACTGCACCCAAGGACTCCAAGGCTGGGGCTATTACTGCAGCCAATGTCACCCCGTCTGGGGGTTATTACTGCACCCACTGACACCAATGCTGCCCAATGATTTCTAATGGTGGCCTTGGGGTTGGATAGTGCAACCATTTTTCACTTTTCATTCTAAATATGGATGAAACATGAAACATGATTGGAAAGGCAGAGTTTGCCTTTAACACAGCAGAAGTGAGCAGACAAGAGAAGTTAATTTTCAAGGTCTATCCCCTTAGCGACCTTACGCACATATGCGGCCCCGGCTTTAAGGGAGACCCGATCCACGATCCGCCACTTCCCTCGGCTAGAGTGAGACTGGGAGGAAGCAAGAAACGTCTTCTTTGTGTAAACACGGAAGCGACGTCACAACGTCACTTATGGTTTACTCGGCTGCCAATGGCACCATTTTTTAAAAAAGATTACAGTATTCAGAATCTCCGTTTTTGGTGATCTGAATACTTTGAAGTGCAAAAGAGGGATTTGGGGTCTTTTAGACAATACCATATGGGTTAGGAAAAAGGTGAAATTGTCTAATGTATCAGCCTATGATAATTTAATTGTGGTTATACTGTCCGATGTTCGGAAAAAAGCCCCAATGCGTTTCGACCTATATGTTTACGGTCTTCCTCAGGGGGTTCTTGTATTTCTATAATTACATCAAAAGACAGTTTTCAATGGTATAAAATATGATGTACAATCATGATCATTTATGCATCTATCATGTGTAAAAGCTTTTTTCCGAACATCGGACAGTATAACAACAATTCAATTATCGCCTTTTTCCTAACCCATGTTGTAAACATTGTGTTCCCCCTTTTCCAATCTACCAGTCTCGCATTGTACATACCCAGAGCTCATGTTTTAACTTCTGTGTTAGTATTGTTCAAATTGTTTTTTGATAATAAAATTACTTATATATTTTTATAAATTTTTGTTGACTCATAATTGCTGCTAGAAAACCCCACGGGGAATTTTTCCTTTTTTATAACCTGGTAACCGTTATTTTTTTTTTTTTAAAGCGCCGCCTATGGAGATTTTTAGGTACTGTAGTTTGTCGCCAATCCACGAGTGTGCGCGATTTCAAAGCATGACATGTTATAGGTATCTATTTACTCGGCGTAACATCACCTTTCACATTATACAAGAAAACTGGGCTAACTTTACATTTTTTTTTTTTTCAAATTCATAAAAGTGTCTTTTTTCCCAAAAAAATTGCGTTTGAAAGACCGCTGCGAAAAAAAAGAAGTGACATAAAATATTGCAACAATCGCCATTTTATTCTCTAGATTATCTGCTAAAAAAATACACATATAATGTTTGGGGATTCTAAGTAATTTTCTAGCAAAAAAAAATACGGATTTTAACTTGTAAACAACGAATGTCAGAAATAGGCATAGGCATGAAAGGGTTATATAAAACTCCAAACACTCAGCTTAACAATGTGACGGGGACGCTCTTCTGCAGAACAATGGAGACATAACTCTGTTTTAGCTGTTATTCTATGAGATGGGGGGGGCTGGTTACAATAGCGATTGTCCGGATGCATATTGAACGATCGATCCTTTGTTTGGCCCTGGGGCTCCAGCAAACATTTAAAAAGTACCCGGCTTCCTGAACTGAACTTGTAAACAGCAGCTGACAGTGGAAATACCTCTAAATCCTGAATCACCGGGTCAAATATCTACACTTCCTAATTCCTTCAGGAAGCCGCCCCCCCCCCCCCCCCCCGCCCCACACTCAGACCTACCCGTGTCTATACTGTGTCCCCCCTCAGTGTAACCAGATCCGCAGAGGGAAGGGGGCTGCCTAAAGGGGGAAGGAAGTCCAATTTAGTACTTTTTTTTTTTTTGCCAAGTACGGAGAGGTCAGCCAAGGCACTGGGCTGGCAAGGGAACTGAGTGGTTTATTTAGGGGTAATAGATTTCAGGAAGTTTGTCTCCGTATGTACACAGGACAGAGCTCCGAGCTGGAATGTGCTCCTATGGGGGGGGATAAAGTAACAAAAAAAAAAAAAAAAAAAGGAAAAGTCTGAAGGAACGAATCAGTTTTAATAAAATATAATTAAATTAAATGTAAAAAAAAAAGAACAGTGCTCCTCCGGAGAGCCGAGAACAAGCTGAAATTTTCCGCCTATTAGTAGAGTAGCTCTCACCCCAGCGAGGGGTGCTAGATTTGTCCCAGATTCTTCTCCCAAAGGCAGCCGGGCACACAGCAACAGTCGCTCCTCCGGCTCAATAAACACTCCAGGCGCAGTGATGGCGAACCCTGGCACCCCAGATGTTTTGGAACTACATATCCCATGATGATAATGTGCTCTGCAGTGTAGTGGAGCATCATGGGAAATGTAGTTCCAAATCATCTGGGGGTGCCAAGATTCGCCCATCACTGGTCTAGGGGGTGGCCTTTCAGTTATTGATGATTAACATGAATAGGGCATAGGGAGTTGTGGGATACTCCATGGACACTTAGAATAACAGGGAGGTGAAGCCTCCATCAATCTAAGACACAGGCTGGAGGGGCGTGACAAAGCCTGTGACTGGCAGAAATCCGCCCATATCATGTTATTTCTACAAAATAATAAAGATTTGCGTTAACATAGGCACCGACATCCCTGAATACAGTATATATACACAAGGAAAGTTTTGGATTTTTGGCGGTGCTTAAATCATTAAAAAGTACCAAGAAACAATTAAAATATAACAAGTTTTATTTATACAATGTTAACAAGTTTTTTTTTTCATACATAAGAGAAAGGAGGGAGGTTAGCAGATTGTCCTTATATCATATTGTAGATGACATTAAGATTGTACAGTATATACTATCCCGACATGTTTCGTCTTCAGTGGGCTTCCTCGGGGGATTGATTCACACAATCATCACTATAAAACAAAAAGGAGCAATACAGTAATAGAGAAAGGGAAATATGTTCTTTTTTAGTAAAAAATATATATTATGTATGTTCTTTGTAGGCCCTCTGCGGCCACACAGATGATTACAGTTCTTACCTGTGCCGTCCCTTTTGGCCCCTTGACTTGGCAGTGTGGAGGGTTTGCGTGGGTAAGCTAGTTAATGGGTAGATACGGCGAATAAATATAGTGATGATTGTTTGAATCAATTCCCTGAGGAAGCCCATTGAGGGCGAAACATGTCGGGATAGTATATACTGTACAATTATCATGTCATCTACAATATGATATAATGACAATCTGCTAACCTCCCTCCTTTCTCTTATGTATGAAAGAAAAAAGCTTTTTAACATTGTATAAATAAAATAGTGATAATATTTTCATTGTTTCTTGGTACTATTCATGATTTAAAGTGGTTGTAAATCCTTTACAACCACTTTATACTACAGGCAAGCCTATAATGAGGCTTACCTGTAGCTACACTGGATATCTCCTAAACCTGCACGGTTTAGGAGATATCCCTGTGTTTGCATGTGCCGACGTGATCGGCACATGCGCACTACGTACGTGCCGTTGCTTCAATTGTACTGTGCCGTTACCGGAGGCTCCCGCGCGCAGGAGTGGGAGTGATGTCATTGCGGCTCCGGCCAATCACAGCGCCGGATCGGCGATATCCGGAAGTAACCCCTCAGGGAGATGTTAGCCGTGTGAGCGGTGAATGAGGACCGCTGCGGGGGCTTTGATCTCAGGTAAGTAATTCATAATGAGCTAGTATGCTATGCATACTTGCTCACATTGCCTTTGTCTTGCAGTTTTTTTTTAAAACTGGTTTACAACCACTTTAATCACCGCAAAAAATCCAGTTCAAAACTTCCCTTGTGTATATGTAAATTATACAGTGTGTGTTTAGTATCTGCACCAACGCTATAAAAGGGCCCCAACGATAGCCAGCAGAAGAAAATCTCAAAGGACTGCCCCTCCCATAATAATATAGTGCCATCATGCATATACAAAAATAGAAGGGACAATGTAAAATAAACAGTGTTTAGTATCACTTTAATAAGACAGACTTTCCTGAACAGAAACTGATGGAACATGGAACCTACAAATAATACACAAAAGTGGGGCACAGCCGCAAGTCTCTCCATGAAATATCTTCATCTCTTAGTTCTGCCATGCTCCATTCTCAGTTCTGTATTGGCTCGTCACTTTGCCCAGCGCAGTAAATATCAGGCAGCTGCTTTATCTCCAGCACAGTGATAGCATTGTGTGGACAGTCCATGGCGGCCCGGGCGGGGCAGTCTCATTAGGTGATATCAGTGGGTGTGGTCGGCTACCTGTGCAAAGTTCTAGAAAAGATGATGAAAGGTGAACGTGCCACTTACATCACCTTCTTCTGAAACAACGAGAATATAAAATACTCAGCCGCTAATTATTTCTGCTGCGTGGGCTTTTACTTATTTTTAATATTTTAATATTTACGGTATATCTGTTCCCCTTCAGGTGCCTGGTACACACCATGAAAAGGTGCGTCCGATCGCACGCAATTTTATGTGTTTCTGCGCGGTGCATATTTGACAGCCCATTCATTTCAATGGGCTGCCAACCGCATGGGAATGCACAAAAAAAAGTACAGCAGGCAACCCCTTCAATACCGGGCACTTTCACCCCCTTCCTGCCCAGGCCAATTTTCAGCTTTTAGCGCTGTCACACTTTGAATGACAATTACTCAGTCATGCAACACTGTAGCCATATGATTTTTTTTTACACAAATAGAGCTTCCTTTTGGTGGTATTTAATGACCACTGAAGTTTTTTTTTTTTTTGCTAAATAAACGACAAAAAACCTGCATCTTTCTTTGTTTCTGCTATAAAATTTTGCAAATAAATAATCTTTCTTTATAAATTTAAGCCAAAATGTATTCTGCTATATTTCTTTGGTGAAAATAACCCAAATCAGTGTATATTAGTCTGTAGGAAAGTTAAAGTGGATGTAAACCCGAAATTTTTTTTCTTTTCTTTTTGATGTCATAATATAGAGTATAAGATTTCCTATCATTTGGGCCCAGTCTTCCCACACAGAGTTAATCCATCTCTGAGCAATCCTCTTTTATTGTTCAGTGAGAAAAATCTTGACAAACAGAGAAAAACTTTGTCAAATCCTCCCCCTTGCTGTGAGTGACAGGTGATTTACATATCTCGTGCACTAGCCTAAGACATGCATTATTTTTTAATTCCCACCCCCACTCCTTTCTTCAGCAGCTCTGCAAGGATTGGCTGTTCCACACCTCAGCATGATTGGACATGCTGAAGTCATGTGGTGACTTTCCTGTCTTTTCACTGGATGTTAGAGATCATAGCAGAAGTTCAGTGTAAGAAATACACAGGAGAAAATGCATATTGACAAGGGGAGTGTAGAGGTGGGCGGGGAGTCTACTGACATCACGACTCCACCCACCGAGCTCCAGACAACAGACCCGCCCACAGAATCTGCAGTTTTTCGGCTCTCATAACAGACAGAGGGGAGACATTTGACAGGTAAAGATACATGCAGGAGGCGTGTCTATCCTTATAGATAACCCCTATGGCAGTAGTTTAGAAAGGATGACATTGGGTTTACTTCCACTTTTAAAGAATTCACAAACTATATATATATGAAAATTGATCAGTCCTGATGTACTGACGGCCAATCTAATTTCTTGATGTCTGAAAATGCCAAGACAGTACAAATACCCCCCCCCCCCCCCCCCCCCAAATGACCCCTTTTTGGACAGTAGGCAGTTCAAGGTATTTAGTAAGAGGCATGGCGAGTTTTTTAAAGTTGTAATTTTTCATCACGATTTTTTGGAAAATTTAGATTTTTTTTTTAAAAAAAGTGTTTTTTTCACATTTGTTTTACATACTGTCACCAGTGCAGTACAGTGTCATCATATAACTGGTGTTGCATTGATCAGGGACACTGACTGGTGACACTATGTAAAAAAGAAAAAAAAAATTGAAAAAAATGTTTTAACCGTTTGCCGACCAGCTGCCGTCATTTTACTGCGGCAGTTCGGCACAATCCCGCAAACTGTCTTAGCTATACGTCAGCTAGCGGGGTCAGGATAGCAGGCACGGGCGCGCGCACTGCACAGCGGGGGTGCCGATGCTCGCGGCCGACAGTCGCGATGACCGCCGACCACGAGCGATCGTGAGCTCGAGAGGCAGAACAGGGATGTGTGTGTGTGTGTAAACACACAAATCACTGTTCTGTGAGGAGTGGCAGATCGTGTGTTCCTAATAGCTAGGAACCACGATCTGTCATTTCCTCTAGTCAGTCCCCTCCCCCTTCAGTTAGAAACACACCTAGGGAACACATTTAACCCCTTGATCGCCCCCTATTGTTAACCCCTTCCCTGCCAGTGACATTTTTACAGTAATCAGTGCATTTTTATAGCACTGATCGCTGTATAAATGGCAATGGTCCCAAAAATGTGTCAAAAGTGTCCGAAGTGTCCGCCATAATGTCGCAGTCCCGATAAAAATCGCAGATCGCCGCCATTACTAGTAGAAAAAAAATAAAATAAAATAAAAATGCTATAAAACTATCCCCTATTTTGTAGACGCTATAACGTTTGCCCAAACCAATCAATATACGCTTATTGCGATTTTTTTTTACCAAAAATATGTAGAAGAATACATATCGGCCTAAACTGAGAAAAAATTAGCTTTTTAGAAAAAAAAAAAAAAGGGGATATTTATTATAGCAAAAAGTACAAAATATTGTGTTTTTTTCAAAATTGTCACTCTTTTTTTGTTTATAGCGCAAAAACTAAAAACCGCAGAGGCGATCAAATACCACCAAAAGAAAGCTCTATTTGTGGGGAAAAAAGGATGGTAATTTTGTTTGGGTACAGCGTCGCACGACTGCGCAATTGTCAGTTAAAGTGCCGAATCACAAAAAATGGCCTGGTCATTCAGCAGCCAAATCTTCCGGGGCTGAAGTGGTTAAAATATGTATTTCTTTTTTATTTCATTTAAAAAAAAATGTGATGATTTATTTTTTGTACATACTGTCACCAGTTCAGTACAGTGTCATCATATAACTGCTGTGGTGGTGATCAGGGACACTGACTGGTGACAGTATGTAAAAAAAAAAATATGAATCATTTTTCTTTTAAATTTTTTAAAATATTTTTTTCTTTATTTAATTATTTTTTACATTTTTATTTTTTTATTTTTTTACATACTGTGACCAGAGCAATTTAGTGTTACCATAACAACATTGTCTTACTCTAAGAAGGTGATCTGGATTTTTTATTTTTTTTATACACTATGATTGCTTATAACAGGGATAATCAGTAAAATTATTATCATATGATCTCCTGTGATCGGTCACAGTGATCACATGGTTACGGCAGCGGAGCGATCCTGGGAGGACGTCATTTTACAATAGGCCGAGCACGAAGCTGCTAAAATTGCTCCTGCAATTTTACTAGTTGTTTCCCTCACTGCAAGGGGTGTGGACCGGTCCTTATAGTTTTGTGTACCATAGAATTGATCAACTGTTTGATCGCTTTCATAAACAGCCGATCAGCTTTCATTGAATACCGATTGGCTAAGCATTGAAATCAATAGGCTCAAATATCCGCAAAAAAAGCCTGCCATTTAGGAGCTGTGCTGGGTAATCCAGTTGGCAAGATTTGGCACCTGAGAGATGTTCTCGAAGTTGCAAAGGACCCGTTAAATACAACCTGTTCAACCGAATGAGTGTACCCCGCAATCGCCCCAAAACCACGTGCAATTCATGCTAGTGCAGGGTTCAAGGGGTTAAAGCAGGCGGTATGGACGTGATACAATGCCATCTCACTGCCTGTCAAATGCTTACTGAAGAGCATCCAAATGCAGTTTGCTTTCCAGAGTGCAACCCCCTAGTGTAAATGAGGCCTGAGGGGGGCGCTCTCTGGTTATTCTCCGATTATTACCTTTGCACCATAAACATTGGTGAGCTGGAGGCTGGACCTGTGACCCCTGTACCTGTTAAACCGCCTTCGCTGCTTTTGAAACGCAAACTGGAAGTTCCCATACTCAAGAGTTCTGTATATTCTGGTCTAGAGAGTAAAACATTGTTTAGAAAAGGAAGTACTTGTGTGTTTTTCTCTCTGGTACTCTGTGGGACGGAGATAATACAAGTTATTTCTATAGTTTAATACAATGGATAATGCCCAACTGAACCCTTGTGATTGATTACTGTAAATGCAACCAAGCTTTTTCGATTATTAGGGGTTCCCACCAACCCTGTGCTGAGTTCCCGGGTCTGTACACCTGTTGTGCCCATTATGAGGGGTTCCCACCATCCCTGTACTGAGTTCCTGGGTCTGTACACCTGCTGTGCCCATTATGGGGGGTTCCCATCATCCCTGTGCTGAGTTCCCGGGTCTGTACACCTGATGTGTCCATTATGAGGGGTTCCCACCATCCCTGTGCTGAGTTCCTGGGTCTGTACACCTGCTGTGCCCATTATGAGGGGTTCCCACCATCCCTGTGCTGAGTTCCCGGGTCTGTACACCTGCTGTGCCCATTATGAGGGGTTCCCACCATCCCTGTACTGAGTTCCTGGGTCTGTACACCTGCTGTGCCCATTATGAGGGGTTTTCACCATCTCTGTGCTGAGTTCCCGGGTCTGTACACCTGCTGTGCCTATTATGAGGGGTTCCCACCATCCCTGTGCTGAGTTCCCGGGTCTGTACACCTGCTGTGCCCATTATGAGGGGTTCCCACCATCCCTGTGCTGAGTTCCTGGGTGTCTACACCTGTTGTGCCCATTATAAGGGGTTCCCACCATCCCTGTGCTGAGTTCCCAGGTCTGTATACCTGCTGTGCCCATTATGAGGGGTTCCCACCATCCCTGTGCTGAGTTCCCAGGTCTGTACACTCGCTGTGCCCATTATGAGGAGTTCCCACTATCCCTGTGCTGAGTTCCTGGGTGTCTACACCTGTTGTGCCCATTATAAGGGGTTCCCACCATCCCTATGCTGAGTTTCCGGGTCTGTACACCTGCTGTGCCCATTATGAGGGGTTCCCACCATCCCTACTGGAGCACACAAAGGGAGGGGGCTAATTCCTTTATGAATGGGCTGGTAATATCCAAAAGATATGATGGGATTATTGGAATATTTTAGGAAGTCAAGTGACACCAGCATGGACCTTTGATGGGACGTCGTTCTTCATTCCTCCACTCGGTCACTCTCAGATCTCCACACAGGAACACGGAATGAAGGTCACATTCTCCCGATATTCGCAGCCTTTCAGTCAGTGTAATGATCAGGAATCTGAGAAGAACCTAAATAGTTCAGCTTTCGCTGCAACTTTAAAGAAAACACAAAGAGTCACATTTTCTAAGAAGAAAGCGATTGATGGGCGTTCACCGAGAAATTCAGGTGAAATGTCAAAGTCATTGAAAAGTCAGCTCTAATCCTTATCTATACCCAGCCTTTTCTGACACTTTGTTTATATTCAAAAATCAGTATCTAGAACCTCCAAACATTAAATCATTATATACATATATATATTGTCCAACAAAGGATATCCATGCAGGGTTAACTCCAATCGATCACCTTTACCACACAGCATGTGCAACACTCCCCCAAGGTAATAAACTTACCAGGCACTAGGTCATAGGCTTGTGTTTAGGTTATCACTATCAGCAAACACTGCATCTCTCCATCTAAGTTGTTGCTCATCACAAGCAAAAGAAAAGGGTGCACATAGCATAATCCAATAATTTGCAATGTTTATTAAAATTAATCCCCTTACACATGTGCAGTTACAATTTTTAAAAGTATAAAAGCATGTATCAAGTATTATATGCATCAAAGAATCTTGTCGCTATCTCCTGTCTAACCTTTCACTGCTTCAACTAATCTCTCATACAGCGGTGTTCCCGGGTAAGGCGAGCAGGGGATCCGACGACGTGGGTTGGTGGGTGGTCACGCTCTGACGCGTTTTGTTTCGTCATGACTTCATCAGAGGTCGTCACGCCCTCTGACGAAGTCATGATGAAACGCGTCAGCTACTACACTCAGTGATGGCGAAGAGCGCTTTATGGCTGAAACCCTGGTCGGCTGATCTAGCTTCCAAACAGAACTGGTGCAAGATCCCATTCGATGGGAGAGCATTATTCGGAGATAAGTTGTATAAAGCTATCTCCAAGGTGACAGAAGGGAATTCCGGCATGCTTCCCCAAGACAGAAGGATGGGAAGACCCAGAGGCAGTTCTTCTAGGTTCTGCCAGTCGAACCCAAGGGATTTCAGACAGTCAAGGCAGTTCAGAGACAACAGAAGACCTTGGAAGGGCACTCAGGCATGCTTTTTGAACAGGAAGAATAAGGCCCTTACGGCTCCACAGGAGCAGAAGCAGTCTTTTTGACACCAGATTAGCCCAGACACTCCCGGTAGGAGCCAGGCTAAGGTTCTTTGTTCCAGTCTGGGCCACCCATTGCCAGGATCCCTGGGTTCTGTCAACAATCAAGTGGGGGCACTTTTGGAATTTTTCTCATCCTCCACCTCGGACATCTTTCAAAAGAACAGAGATTCCATCCACTCCGCTGAAGGCTCAAGCTCTAAAACATTTCATAACATCACTTCAGCTTCAGAGGGCAGCTGTGCCGGGTCCCTTGGCAGAGCGCTTCGCAGGCTTCTACTCCACCCTATTTCTGGTGCCAAAGAGGACAGGTAGGTGGAGGCCTGTGATAGATCTAAAGAGGCTCAACTGGTGCATCCGCCCCGAAAGCTTCAAAATGGAATCCCTGCAAACGATTATTCAGGCAGTCCAGCCAACAGATTGGATGATCTTAGTCAGTCGATCCGCAGGATGCATACCTACACGTTCCAATTCTACCTGCATTTCAAAAGTATCTAAGATTTGCAGTGGGACATACCCACCTACAGTTTCAAGCCCTGCCTTTCGGTCTGTGCACCTCTCCCAGGGTGTTCACCAAGATACTAATAACTGCTCTGGCCCCAGGAGAAGGGCTTGAGGATATACCACTATATAGATGACATCCTCCTCCTAGCAAGCAATCCGGATCAGTTAGTATATCACCGGGAGATTCTTCTACAGTCCCTAAGAGAGCTAGGGTGGCTGATAAAGAGTCAACTAGCACCGACACAGCAGATGATCTACCTGGGTGCAATGTTCGACACTCAGGAGGGGACAGTGTCATTACCAGCTCCGAAGGCGAGGATTGTCATCCAGAGAGTGATCAAGGTCATCCAGAGCCCGTATCTGATGGCTTGAGCCTCATTGGCACAATGTCTTCCTGCATACCCCTGATTCCTTGGGCCCATTGGCACTTGAGGTATTTCCAGACGGGTTTCTTGGCGCAGTGGAGGAAACAAGGACTCTCTCAGGCGATTCTGCTGACGGGAGTAATGCGCAGTAGTCTTCACTGGTGGACAGGTCCGGAGAACCTCTCCAAGCTTCGTCACCTGGGCTCCCTCTCCTGGATCACAATTACGTCCGACGCAAGCGGGCAAGGCTGGGGAGACCATTGCGGGGAAACCAGGATACAGGGAAGATGGCCCTGTTCCACCCAGGGAGTGGTATCCAACATCTTGGAGATGAGGGCAGCATTCTTGGCGCTGACTTCATTGGCATCTCAAATCAGAGGCCAGAGAATACTCCTATGCCTCGACAACAGGGCAGCTGTTGCATATCTGCAGAAGCAGGGAGGCACTCACAGCAGATCACACCTCACAGAGGTAGAGCCGATTATGCTCTGGGCAGAGAAGAACCTCCTGGACCAAGTTGAACATAGAAGCAGACACGCTGTCAAGGAACTTCCTGGACAAAAATGAGTGGGCCTTCCATCCCCATGTCTTCCATCAGATCGCCAGTCTGTGGGATCCCCCTCAGGTAGACCTGTTTACCACTCCAGAGAATGCCAAACTGGCCAGATTATTCTCTTGCCTGCTACATACACAAGCCGAGGCAGTGGATACCCTGTCATGCCCCTGGAGGTTCACCATGGCGTATGCCTTTCCTCCCCAGCCATTAGTATTCAAGTTCCTCCTGAGGCTCCTCAGAGAGTCAGTCCAGGTGGCAGTACTTCCGTATTGGCCAAAGAGACCCTGGTTTCCTCTAGCCATGCGCCTCAGTGTGAGCTCTCCAATCAGGATCCCTCCTTTTCCTCAACTTCTGTCGCAGGGCAGTCTAGTTCATCCAAACCCTCAGAAGTTGGATCTTCGAATTTGGAAGTTGAGAGGCGAAGGTTCGAGTCTTTAGGGTGTTCCCCAGGAGTCATATCAACCCTGCTAAAAGCCAGAAAGCCTGCAATCAATGCTATATATTCAAGAATCCGGGACAAGTTCTTGTCATTTGCTGCCGGGAATGGCTTTGATCCAATCCTTCCCTCTACGTCCAATATTTTGGGTTTTCTTCAGACAGGTCTTGATCTGGGGCTTGGTCTAAGCTCCCTCAAAGTGCAGGTAGCAGCAATTTCTGCAGCAACAAATAAGAGATGGGCGGAGGATCCTTTGGTGGCCACTTTCCTCAGGGGAGTATTAAAGATTCGCCCACCTGTCAGACGATCATTTCCTTAGTTGGATTTGTCCCTAGTCCTTGATGTTCTATCTGGCCATCCCTTTGCTCCAGTGGAACAAGTAGCAATATGGAATCTAACACTGAAAACGGCTTTCCTGCTAGCCATTACATCTGGCAGAAGGATTTCGGAACCTCACTCTTTAGGGATAGGTGACAACCATATCTCCTTCTTTCCGGACAGAGTGGAACTTCGTCCCCTTCAGGGGTTCACACCTAAGGTCGCTACTCCAAGCCACCTGTTGGAACCCTGGGCTCTACCAGTATTTACAGATGCAGTTTCAGAGTGTTGTCACGAGCTAGACATCTCCAGAGTGCTCAGGGCCTACCTAGAAGCCACCGGACCCATCAGAAATTCTGAGAGACTTTTCAATGTACCGTTCGGTAAATACAGAGGCAAAGAAGCTTCCATCAGAACTCTGGCATCTTGGGTTGTAAAGCTAATCCAGAAGGCCTACAGGGTGAAGAATATGGAGCCTCCATCCCGAGTGAATGCTCATTCTACAAGGGCAGTCTCAGCTTCCTGGACAGCAAGCGCTAACGTTTCGTAGGAGCTGGTTTGCAGGGCCACGACCTGGTCTTCTCACCATACGTTTCTCAGACTACCATATTGATCCAGGAGCTCTCACGACTGTTGAGTTAGGAGGGAGGGCAGTTCAGGCTGCAATGTCCTTTTCTAATTAAACACTTATTATTAAGCATTATCCCACCCGTGTCAGCTAGTTATTTATCACTAGTATGCTGCCATGGAGGCACCAGGAAAACGAAAAAATTGTATCATACTTACTGTAATAATTTTCCTTTCCTGGTGCCTATCCATGGCAGCATACGCTCCCACCCTCGGTATTCTATATTACGGAGAATGTTGGGGGAGGGACTATGCCTTTAATTTATGCTATTCAATAGTCCTGAGGGAGGAGTCGAGGCGGAGCTCTATCACCAGTATGCTGCCATGGATAGGCACCAGGAAAGGAAAATTACTGTAAGTATGATACAATTTTCCGTTTTTTTTTTTTTTTTTTAGGAATATAAATATCACTTGTGACAGCAATAAACAGTGACAGGTACTTTTTCTGGAGAGATCTGGGGTCTACTAGCCCCTGGATGTCTCCCTGACCTTTAAAGAATCTGATCACACCAAAATAGTTCTTAAACCGAACATTTAAAAATGGCGCCGTTTTCTTTCGGAGAACCTGGAAGTGACAACAGTACTCATTGCTTCTAGTTTCCTATACCGTAGAGCTGATTGGAGACCTTCATGTCCTCAATGGGCTCTATGGGGTGCCAGCTTCAGTTCCTTTCCATGCTCTCTGGTGTGATGGAGATAACGAAGGGGCACCAGCGAACGGCATAGTTACATAATTACAAAGTAGGTGAGGTTGAAAAAAGACACAAGTTCATCAAGTCCAACCTATGTGTGTGATTATGTGTCAGTATTACATTGTGTATCCCTGTATGTTGCGGTCGTTCAGGTGCTTATCTAATAGTTTCTTGAAACTATCGATGCCCCCCGCTGAGACCACCGCCTGTGGAAGGGAATTCCACATCCTTGCCGCTCTTACAGTAAAGAACCCTCTATGTAGTTTAAGGTTAAACCTCTTTTTTTCTAATTTTAATGAGTGGCCGCATGTCTTGTTAAACTCCCTTCTGTGAAAAAGTTTTATCCCTATTGTGGGGTCACCAGTACAGTATTTGTATATTGAAATCATATCCCCTCTCAAGCGTCTCTTCTCCAGAGAGAATAAGTTCAGTGCTCGCAACCTTTCCTCATAACTAATATCCTCCAGACCCTTTATTAGCTTTGTTGCCCTTCTTTGTAGTCGCTCCATTTCCAGTACATCCTTCCTGAGGACTGGTGCCCAGAACTGGACAGCATACTCCAGGTGCAGCCAGACCAGAGTCTTGTAGAGCGGGAGAATTATCGTTTTATCTCTGGAGTTGATCCCCCTTTTTAATGCCAAATATTCTGTTTGCTTTGTTAGCAGCAGCTTGGCATTGCATGCCATTGCTGAGCCTGTCCTCTACTAGGACCCCCAGGTCCTTTTCCATCCTAGATTCCCCCAGAGGTTCTCCCCCCAATCTATAGATTGCATTCATATTTTTGCCGCCCAAATGCATTATTTTACATTTTTCTACAGGCGGGAGGGGGTCACCACTCCACCCCCATATGCAGGGACTAGAGTTGTGTCTCCCTACACTGGTGTGCATCAATAGAAACACACAGCCCCATAGACTAGGATGTCAAGGCACCCCCTTGTGCTTTCCTTCCTCCTCCTCCCTCCCTTCTTCAAGCTAACAGACTGGCTGCAGACTGCACTGTCCACTGTTAAAGAGTATGTCACCCCAACATATCATATTCCTGATTTGTATCTGCTGTACCAAAAACTGGTATGAAGAAGTCTTCTGTTCTCTCTGTATTGCTTTCTGTGTGTGAAATCCCTGGTGATCCCTGCCAGTCCTCCTGCTTTACTATTTAAGACTGAACACATCAGGCATGAGAGCTCATCTATCTCAATGTGGTCAGTTTTTTGGTTGTGCTGGAGCCTGGAAGAACTGCCTGTCTGTCTTACAACAGCCAAGACTTGTGCTGCCACTCCACTGTGCACAGCCTGTCTGCCCTCCAATGGCCAAGACTTGTGCTGACACTCCCCCTGCACAGCCTGCCTGTCCTCCAATGGCCATGACTTGTGCTGAAACTCCCCCTTCACAGCCTGCCTGTCTTCCAATGGCCATGACTTGTGCTGACACTCCCCCTGCACAGCCTGCCTGTCCTCCAATGGCCATGACTTGTGCTGACACTCCCCTTGCACAGCCTGCCTGTCCTTCAATGGCCATGACTTGTGCTGACACTCCCCCTGCACAGCCTGCCTGTCCTCCAATGGCCATGACTTGTGCTGACACTCCCCTTGCACAGCCTGCCTGTCTTTCAATGGCCATGACTTGTGCTGACACTCCCCCCTGCACAGCCTGCCTATCCCCCAATGGCCAAGACTTGTGCTGACGCACCCCCTGTACAGCCTGCCTGTCCTCCAATGGCCATGACTTGTGCTGACACGCCCCCCTGCACAGCCTGCCTGTCCTCCAATGGCCATGACTTGTGCTGACACGCCCCCCTGCACAGCCTGCCTGTCCTCCAATGGCCATGACTTGTGCTGACACGCCCCCCTGCACAGCCTGCCTGTCCTCCAATGGCCATGACTTGTGCTGACACGCCCCCCTGCACAGCCTGTCTGTCCTCCAATGGCCATGACTTGTGCTGACACGCCCCCCTGCACAGCCTGCCTGTCCTCCAGTGGCCAACACTTGTGCTGACTCTACCCCTCCACAGCCATCCACTGGGAAGATCATTGCATGTCTCTCCTGCAATAAAATGCCTGCCTGTTCTCAGTGAATCATAGTGGAACTTTAATTCCGCTTTTTAAAAACTTTCAAAAGTTTTTATGTGTTTTGGACAAGTTGGAAATGCAGAGAGTCAGCCGGATTCAGCCAGAAACACATGTGATCACCGGATGATATTTATTGCTTATTTGTTGATATTGGATAGATTATAATTTGTAGTTTACATTTTGATTTTGGAGGGAAGCTCTGTACATTTTTAACACTTTAAGAATAAAAGTTTTTTTTCTGGACATATTGGCTAACATAGAGGTGAATTTACAGGCAGAAAAAAAAATGAGCCCTTAGGGACAATCCAACCTGACCGGTTGGGGGGGTGGACTGGAGTTCCTCTTTGACCACCAGGATTTTTTTTTTCAGCAGAGCAGCTAAGAAGGGACTGGTAAACATGAAATGAAAGGGAGACTACATTTAACTCTGAACATGAGAGTACTGAATCTTTCTATGCAATATTTTAATATTTATATTACTGATTAAATTTAAAAATCTTTGTATACAATAATTTATATTTCCATTACTGGTTATATTCTTAAATCTTTGTATACAATACTTTGTATTTCCATTACTGATTCAAATTTTTTTTTTATTTGTATACAATATTTTATATTTCCATTTCTGATTATATTTTTAAATCTTTGTAGACATTTTTTTATATTAACATTACTGATTATTTTTTTAAATATTTTTATACAGTGTTTTACATTTCCATTACTCCATTACATTTTTAAATAGTTGTATACAATACTTTTTTTTATTACTGATTACATTTTTAAAACTTTGTAGGCAATGCTTTACATTTACATTACTGATTAAGTATTTTATATGTAAACAATATTTTATATTTCCATTACTGATTACATTTTTTATTACTTTTATACAATATTTTATATTTCCATTACTGATTCATTTTTTTATTATTTGTATACAATATTTTATATTTTCATTACTGATTACATTTTTAAATCTTTCTATGCAATATTTAATATTTCTATTACTGATTACATTTAAAATCTTTGTATACAATAATTTATATTTCCATTACTGGTTATATTCTTAAATCTTTGTATACAATACTTTATATTTCCATTACTGATTCAATCTTTTTTTATTTGTATACAATATTTTATGTTTTTATTTCTGATTACATTTTTAAATCTTTGTTTACATTATTTTATAAACATTACTGTTTATTTTTTAAAATATTTTTATACAGTGTTTTAAATTTCCATTACTCCATTACATGTTTACATATTTGTATACAAAACTTTATATTTCTATTACTGTTTACATTTTTAAACCTTTTAGGCAATGCTTTACATTTCCATTACTGATTATGTATTTTATTTGTAAACAATATTTTATATTTCCATTACTAATTACATTTTTTATTATTTTTATACAATATTTTATATTTCCATTACTGATTTTTTTTTTATTATTTGTATACAATATTTTATATTTTCATTACTGATTATATTTTTAAATCTTTGTATGCAATATTTTATATTTCCATCATTAATTACATTTTTAAATAATTGTATTTAATATTTTATATTTCCATTACTGGTTACATTTTGAAATCTTTGTATACAATATTTAATTTTTACATTTCTATGTTTTTTTTTTTTTCTTTCTAGAACTAACTTTAATAAATAGGATAGACTAGTACACTTCTCCTTAGAGCATAAAGACTTTTAGATCTTTGATAAGCTCAGAATAAATATGTTCAGTGAGAAGACAGAATTACATGGAATGGAAAATTCTCGGATCAAACAGGTCCGTCGCATGCGGTTGGAAAGTCCCAGTCGCAGTCCTGTCAGCGGGACTTTTCACAAGCGTTCGTGTGAGGAGCATGCACAACGCAAGACAAGCAAAGCCGTCCATCAACAATTCGCTTTTCCCCTCCGCAAAGGTGCCAACCGTAAAGGGAAAAAAAGAACCAAACGCAACAATGACACGATTTTCGTTTAAATAAATGTTTTATTTAATATTACCGGAAACAAAAATATACAAACGTAGATACAAGACGCCTCCGGAGAGGACGAATTTTACAAGGATTCCTGGTCGATTTAAATAGCGCACACGTTCTCTTCTGGAAACCAGTGCGGGATTGGCTCCCAGCTGAGGAGGGCGGAGAGGAACTCAGATAAACCCCTCCCCCGCAGAACCAGTTCATTCATGCCACATTCGCACGTTCACACGCAAAAAACAGTGTAAAAATAACATTCTTTACATTTTTTTTATTATACAGAAAGTCAGGTAAATAAGAGAGACGTAGAAATATCGATTCGCTTTATAAGGCGGCGGGCGCCACCCCGCGAATTATCGGTGAAACAGAGGACTATCAGGCCATCGATCGGGCTTACTCAAGAGAGGAGCGCCAATTGCGACACACGCAACCCGTGCCAAACCATCAGAGGGCGACTCACTTAAATCTGATCAGTGATAGATCAATGGTGATTGGTTAGTAGGGGATATGACAATAACTTCTGATTGGTTTGTAGGGGTTATGATGATAAATTCTGATTGGTTGGTGCATTTTATAACGATAAATTCTGATTTGTTGGTAGCGGTTATGATACTAAAATTTGATTGGTTGGTAGTGGATATGATGTTAAATTCTGATTGACTGGTAGGGGTTACAATACTAAATTTTGATTAATTGGTAGGGATTATGACAATAAATTCTGATTGGTTGGTGTGGGTTATGATGATAGATTTTTATTGGTTGGTAGGGGTTATAATACTAAATTTTGATTGGTTGGTAGAGGTTATGATGATAGATTCTGATTGGTTGGTAGGATTATGATGCTAAATTCTGATTGGTTGGTAGGGTTATGATGCTAAATTCTGATTGGTTGGTAGGGTTATGATGCTAAATTCTGATTGGTTAGTAGGGGTTATGACGATAAATTCTGATTGATTGGTAGGGGTTATGCTACTAAATTCTGATTGGTTGGTAGGGGTGATAACAATAACTTCTGATTGGTTGATAGGGTTTATGATGATAAATTTTGATTGGTTGGTATGGGTTATAATACTAAATTCTGATTGGTTGGTAGAGGTGCTCAATTGTAATTGGTTCCCAGGGGTCTGCCCTTTGCTTTCTTGAATAAGCCGGGTAGTAGTCCTCAAAGGCACAGGGATATATGGTAGCACAAAGGCAGCAGCTGATCTCCTTATTGCCCCAAGACTAGAAAAAAACCCATTATATATTGCTATTAAGGTAAAAGTGGACCTGTCTAGTGCAGCCTTTCTCAACCAAGGTGCCGTGGCACCCTAAGGTACCATCTAACTTCGTCAGGGGTGCTGTCAAAGGTGAATTAAAACTAAAAGAAAAATGTCTACAAAATAGCCCTTCTCCAGCGAGGTGCCGTCTAGTTTCCCCAGGGGTGCTACCAGCCAGGGATCCCAGGAGGCATCATTGACCAAATAAGGTCATGACCATATTTGGCCAATGATGTCATCTGGATCCCCTGGCTGGTAGCACCCCCGAGGAAACTAGATGACACCTCGGTGGAGAAAGGCTGTCTTGTAGACAGGAATATGGTCAGCCAACATGCCCGGCCCCTTTGTTTACATTTAGCTGCCAGTCGTGGTGAGAGTCCAACGGGAACAGATCATCTCAACAGGTCGTCATGGTTTTTTTTTTTGGCTGGTCCCCGGAAGCCATTAATTGTGATGGGTGATGGACAATGTACACGGTGAGGCATTTTTGAGGAGTTTTATGAGCCCCTTGGCTCCTTTCTAATGTTGGGGGCATGTATGATTGTGGGTGGCGGGCAGGGGAGGGTGCATGCTCCCTTTCCTGGCCAGCCAGGTTCTGGAATGGATTTTGGGTGACCACCCACCCCACCCCCACACAGTTTTATTTTACCTTAAAATCCATACCAAACCTTAATCAAGGATGAAAGTTTGGCTTGACTTTATTTTGCATTTCTTTTTTTACATTTTAGACTGGGGGTCCCTCAAGATTTTGAATACTTATAAACGGTACCGGAAATGACCAAGGGTTGAGAAAGGCTGTTCTAGTGTACACGCCGAAGGCAACCATTTTGTACCCTAGACCATCAGGCCGATGACATCATATAGCGCCAAATGTTCCCAATTTTGGTCAGATGGACCTGTTTTTTTTTTTTTTGGAGGCCTAAGATGACGCACCCTCGGCTGTAAAGGATAGGAGGGGGATTAGCTCTGCTTTAAGGCATACTCAACCCTCCCCCAAGATGAAAAGACAGCTGGGGGTACACATACTCCTTAACCGCCATACTTTACACCACAGTGCGTCAAAAGCAATACCCCGTTATAGCCATGATCTTCAGAAGGCTCCCGCTAGAGACTCCTCCTGGTTGCCATGGCCAACAAAATGCTGCCCTTCCCTCAGACACTTTGACAGGGACATGCTTTTTGGGAGACACAACTTTTCAAAATGGTTGCCTTCGGCGACGGGCGGGCGAACGACGCCCTTGGAAAAAGGAAAGACTGTGCAAACAAAGCCTCAGCCGCGAACGGCTGCAAAATGTAACGCCATGGTAACATGTCATTGACTAAACTTGACCTTCTCGTGACAGCTGACCCTCCATGAGTTTGATTGGCTGCTGTGGGATCCTCGGGGGGGGGGGGGGGGTGTTTAGGGTGCAGGCACCATCTGCATTTTTCTAAGCCTTCGGTCCGGTATAGATCAGTCCCTGGGAAGGTTGTTCGTGGCGGCCGTGGCTTTTGTACAAAGAACGCTCGATAGTCACAAGTCCGATAAGTCATTGATGCAGCCGATTTCTCAGGAGGGTGAATTCCAGCTTGTCGTAAGATCCGGATCTCACCATTGGTTGTACGGGGAGTTTGACTAAAGCAAAAGGAAAAGAAAATGGAATTAGGGCGTGGTGAGTGTTGGTGGGATACACACATACCAAGGCTTATAGGATGGAGAGTATGGTGGGGTGAGCAGACAGGTGGTAGAGCACTTAACAACCTAATTTAAGTACTTTGGACATACCAAGCATACTATGGTCCTCCTATTCTGCTGTAGATAGTCTACCCACCAAAATAATAATTGCTCCTATTTAACCCCTTAGTAATCTGTAGTTAACAGCACTAATACTTTCCCATTTCCTTTACCTACATTTATATATATTTTTGCTGAATATATATATATATATATATATATATATATATATATATGAATAAAATAAATAAAAACAAGAAGGAAGATGTTATGTAAAAGGGGAAGTGATACCAGAAATGAAACCAGCAAAACAAACAAATAAGAAAAAAATAAAATAATTTAAAGAAATAAAAAAAAAAAAAATAATAAAAAAAAATTATATATACGGTATATATATATATATATATATATATATATATATATATATATACATACACTACCGTTCAAAAGTTTGGGGTCACCCAAACAATTTTGTGTTTTCCATGAAAAGTCGCACTTATTCACCACCATACGTTGTGAAATGAATAGAAAATAGAGTCAAGACATTGACAAGGTTAGAAATAATGATTTGTATTTGAAATAACATTGTTTTTACATCAAACTTTGCTTTCATCAAAGAATCCTCCTTTTGCAGCAATTACAGCATTGCACACCTTTGGCATTCTAGCTGTTAATTTATTGAGGTAAGCTGGAGAAATTGCACCCCACGCTTCTAGAAGCAGCTCCCACAAGTTGGATTGGTTGGATGGGCACTTCTGGCGTACCATACGGTCAAGCTGCTCCCACAACAGCTCAATGGGGTTCAGATCTGGTGACTGTGCTGGCCACTCCATTACCGATAGAATACCAGCTGCCTGCTTCTGCTGTAAATAGTTCTTGCACAATTTGGAGGTGTGTTTAGGGTCATTGTCCTGTTGTAGGATGAAATTGGCTCCAATCAAGCGCTGTCCACTGGGTATGGCATGGCGTTGCAAAATGGAGTGATAGCCTTCCTTATTCAGAATCCCTTTTACCCTGTACAAAGCTCCCACCTTACCAGCACCAAAGCAACCCCAGACCATCACATTACCTCCACCATGCTTAACAGATGGCGTCAGGCATTCTTCCAGCATCTTTTCATTTGTTCTGCGTCTCACAAACGTTCTTCTTTGTGATTCAAACACCTCAAACTTGGATTCATCCGTCCACAACACTTTTTTCCAGTCTTCCTCTGTCCAATGTCTGTGTTCTTTTGCCCATCTTAATCTTTTTCTTTTATTGGCCAGTCTCAGATATGGCTTTTTCTTTGCCACTCTGCCATACCTCCCAACTTTTGAACTTCAGAATGAGGGACACTTGAGGAAGGAAGTAACCTTGCATAGCGCGCTGCGGCAAATGTGGGCGTGGTCAAACTTTTGATAGTGGGAGGAGCTTAATGGGCATCATTAAACAAAACTTGGGCTTCCTTGTATCTATAAAATATGCTTTTATTATTGTTGCACAAGCAAGAGTCTCATGGATACATACATATCCCAGCACATTCATTTAAAAAAAAGGATAAAAGAATGCAGTGTTTGGAGTGCATTACGTACAAAGTGCAGGGTTGTAGAATGAGCTATATACAGAGTGCAGGGTTCTGGCATGAGCTATATACAGAGGGCAGGGTTGTAGGATGAGCTATGTACAGAGTGCAGGGTTCTGGCATGAGCTATGTACAGAGTGCAGGGTTCTGGTATGAGCTGTGTACAGAGTGCAGGGTTCTGGCATGAGCTGTGTACAGAGTGCAGGGTTCTGGCATGAGCTGTGTACAGAGTGCAGGGTTCTTGCATGAGCTGTGTACAGAGTGCAGGGTTCTTGCATGAGCTGTGTGTGTACAGAGTGCAGGGTTCTGGCATGAGCTGTGTACAGAGTGCAGGGTTCTGGCATTAGCTGTGTACAGAGTGCAGGGTTCTGGCATGAGCTGTGTACAGAGTGCAGGGTTCTGGCATGAGCTGTGTACAGAGTGCAGGGTTCTGGCATGAGCTGTGTACAGAGTGCAGGGTTCTGGCATGAGCTGTGTACAGAGTGCAGGGTTCTGGCATGAGCTGTGTACAGAGTGCAGGGTTCTGGCATGAGCTGTGTACAGAGTGCAGGGTTCTGGCATGAGCTGTGTACAGAGTGCAGGGTTCTGGCGTGAGCTGCGTACAGAGTGCAGGGTTCTGGGGTGAGCTGCATTTAGAGTGCAGGGTTCTGGGGTGAGCTGCATTCAGAGTGCAGGGTTCTGGGGTGAGCTGCATTCAGAGTGCAGGGTTCTGGGGTGAGCTGCATTCAGAGTGCAGGGTTCTGGGGTGAGCTGCATTCAGAGTGCAGGGTTCTGGGGTGAGCTGCATTCAGAGTGCAGGGTTCTGGGGTGAGCTGCATTCAGAGTGCAGGGTTCTGGAGTGAGCTGCATGCAGAGTGCAGGGTTCTGGGTTGAGCTATGTACAGAGAGCATGGTTCTGGGGTGAGCTATGTACAGAGTGCAGGGATCTGTGATGAGCTATGTACAGGGTGCAGGGTTCTGAGATGAGATTTATACAGGGTGCAGGGTGCTGGGATGAGCTATATACAGGGTGCAGGGTTCTGGGATGAGCTATATACAGGGTGCGGGGTTCTGAGACGAGCTATATACAGGGCACAGGGTACTGGATGAGCTGTATACAGGGTGCAGCAGAGGCGTAATTAGAACCTTCAGGGGCCCTGGTGCAAGAAACCATGAAGGGCCCCCCCGACCTCCAGCATGGGCCATTCCCTTCGAGCCCAGAGCCCTTCCCACTGATCCCATCACCCTTCATGGTCCCACAGCAGATTGGGCCCGGCATGGTGGCAGAAGGCCAGGGCCTAGTTGCAAGTGCAACCTTTGCTGGTAGTTCCGCCAGTGGTGTCAGTGTGGACTGTGAATGGTGTCAGTCAGTAGGGCAGTGGACATGGTCAGTAGAGCAGTGGAAGTGGTCAGTATGGCAGAGAAAGTGGTCAGTATGGCAGAGAAAGTGGTCAGTATGGCAGAGAAAGTGGTCAGTATGGCAGAGAAAGTGGTCAGTAAGGTAGTGGACATGGTCAGTAGGGCAGTGGACGTGGTCAGTAGAGCAGTGGACGTGGTTAGTAGGGCAGTAGACATAATCAGTAGGGCAGTGAACAGGATCAGTAGTTTTTTTTTATTGCTGTTATTTTATTTTTGTTATTATATTTTATCCATTTTATTTTTTAGAGTTTTTTTACAGTTTTTGATGGGAGTTGGTGGCAGTGGAGGGCAGTATGATGGGAGGGGGTGTCAGTGGAGGGCAGTATGATGGGAGGGGTGGCAGTGGAAGGCAGTATGTTGGGGGCGGAGGCAGTGGAAGGCATTATGATGGGAGGGGAGGCAGCGGAGGGCAGTATGATGGGGTGGAGGGCAGTATGATGGGGTGGAGGGCAGTATGATGGGAGAGGAGGTAGTGGAGGGCAGTATGATGGGAGGAGGCGGTAGTGGAGGGCAGTTTAATGGGAGGGGGGGTTAGTGCAGGGCAGTATGATGGGAGGGATGGTAGTGGAGGGCAATATAATGGGAGGGGGTTTAGTGGAGGGCAGTATTATGGGAGGGGTGGTAGTGGAGGGCAGTATGATGGGAGGGGGGTTAGTGGAGGGCAGTATAATAGGAGGGATGGCAGTGGAGGGCAGTATAATTGGAGGGGGGCAGTATGATGGGTGGGGGTGGCAGTGAAAGGCAGTATAATGGGGGGGTTAGTGGAGGGCAGTATAATTGGAGGGGGGCAGTATGATGGGTGGGGGTGGCAGTGAAAGGCAGTATAATGGGGGGGTTAGTGGAGGGCAGTATAATAGGAGGGGTGGCAGTGGAGGGCAGTATAATAGGAGGGGTGGCAGTGGAGGGCAGTATAATAGGAGGGGTGGCAGTGGAGGGCAGTATAATAGGAGGGGTGGCAGTGGAGGGCAGTATAATAGGAGGGGGGGCAGTGGAGGGCAGTATAATAGGAGGGGGGGCAGTATGATGGGATTGGGGCAGTATGATGGGAGAGGTGGTAGTAGAGGGCAGTATATGGGGGGGTAGTGGAGGGCAGTAAAATGGGAGGGGGGCAGTATGATGGGATTGGGGCAGTATGATAGGAGGGGTGGTAGTAGAGGGCAGTATATTGGGGGGGGGCAGTATAATGGGGGGGGTAGTGGAGGGCAGTATGGGGGGACTGTACAGCATGACTGGAGAGGGGCAGTGTATGGGAGGGAGCAGAGTGTCCATGAGTGTACTCAGAGTCAGGGCAGTGCAGGGAGCATTTCTCCTACCTTTATTCCAGCGCAGGAACAGCCTTCGGGGAAGACCCGGAGTCGGGGGCGGAGTCAGGGGCGGAGTCGGGGGCGGAGCTTAGACGCAAAGAGGACTCCTCCTTTGGCTAAATGCTGGGGCTCCACTCAGGGAAGACCCGGAGTCGGGGGCGGAGTCAGGGGCGGAGCCGGGGGCGGAGCTTAGGCGCGAAGAGGACTCCTCCTTTGGCTAAATGCTGGGGCTCTACTCTCCTCCTTGTCGTGACGTCACTGGTTGTTAGACGCCAGGCGGGCCATGCCTAGCAACCAGTTGTTTTGGCAGTGAGCAAGGCAGCGTCTGGGGGTGAAATGAAGCGGTCGCGGCCAAAACTAGTACAGCGGGCAGTGAGGGACAGCGACAATGCGGCAATTTTTAGGGGGGCATCAGATCGGCCAGTGGGGCAATTCCGGGACATTGTATTGTCCCGGAATGAAGCTGCCCGGGACGCGGGACAGACCTCCCACAGCGGGACTTTCACGGCCAATCCGGGACGGTTGGGAGGTATGCACTCTGCCCTGAAGCCCAAAATCCCGCAGCCGCCTCTTCACTGTAGATGTTGACACTGGTGTTTTGCGGGTACTATTTAATGAAGATGCCAGTTGGGGACCTGTGAGGCGTCTGTTTCTCAAACTAGAGACTCTAATGTGCTTATCTTCTTGCTTAGTTGTGCAACGCGGCCTCCCACTTCTTTTTCTACTCTGGTTAGAGCCTGTTTGTGCTGTCCTCTGAAGGGAGTAGTACACACCGTTGTAGGAAATCTTCAATTTCTTTGCAATTTCTCGCATGGAATAGCCTTCATTTCTAAGAACAAGAATAGACTGTCGAGTTTCAGATGAAAGTTCTCTTTTTCTGGCCATTTTGAGCGTTTAATTGACCCCACAAATGTGATGCTCCAGAAACTCAATCTGCTCACAGGAAGGTCAGTTTTGTAGCTTCTGGAAGGAGCTAGACTGTTTTTAGATGTGTGAACATGATTGCACAAGGGTTTGCTAATCATCAATTAGCCTTCTGAGCCAATGAGCAAACACATTGTACCATTAGAACACTGGAGTGATAGTTGCTGGAAATGGGCCTCTATACACCTATGTAGATATTGCACCAAAAACTAGACATTTGCAGTTAGAATAGTCATTTACCACATTAGCAATGTATAGAGTATATTTGTTTAAAGTTAGGACTAGTTTAAAGTTAGCTTCATTTAAAAGTACAGTGCTTTTCCTTCAAAAATAAGGACATTTCAATGTGACCCCAAACTTTTGAACGGTAGTGTATATATATATATATATATATATATATATATATATATATATATATATATATTTTTTTTTTTTTTTTTCTGCCAATGGTCCTCCTATTCTGCTGTAGATATTCTACCCACCAAAATAAATAATAATTGCTCCTATTCAACCCCTTAGTAATCTGTAGTTAACAGCACTAGTACCTCCCCTTTTCCTTTACCTACATTACATTTATATATATTTTTGCTGAATATATATTGTAGCAGAGCGTCCCAGAGAGAGCCAGGAAAAGTCCTGTTCGGGGTTTATACATCTCCCAGGCTCCTCTCATACAGGTTCAGGGATCTCTGATCCATGGTCCAGTTCAGTTCTTGGTCCTCTCCCCCAGGCTAATTTAAGCTCACCTGAGCAAGACAGCCCTTGCTCTTGGCCTGGGATACTCAGAGAACTTCTGTGTAAGAGAGCAAAAAGGTATGTGGAAGCTGACAAGCTGTAGGCTTGCTCAGCTTAATAGTTAGGATCTGTAAATATTGTTTAGTTAGTGCCGAGACACGGCTAGGTTTTGTTTTGGCTATTTTTGTTCCTATTTGTTTCTTTTGGAACACTGTACAGCACCTATATATAGACTTGTAAATATCACAAATAAACACCGCACTGTTTGTCACTATTCCACTGGATTTGGTATCTGTGCCTGAAAGACCACTCATCCCAGGGAGCTTTGTACCTGCTACCTGTCCCCCAGGTTACATATGGTGGAGACTGCGACCAGCTGTAGTAAGTTACTACTTAAAAGGCCAGTACCTAGAGTGACTAAACATGGAGGAAATCCTAAAACAATTGGTGATATCCAATGCTGCACAGCAACAATCCAATGCTGCACAGCAGCAAACAAACGCTATCGCACAGGAGCAAACCAAGGCCCTGTGCCAACAGATTGGTGCTGTACAGGAGCTATCGCAGAGGCTGTTTGAACAGCTAGCCACTGATGCAAAAGAGGATAGGAAAACCTTGGCTGCGGTTGTAGAGACGCTTGCACAGTGGTCACCTGCTAAAGTTAATGTTGTTGGAGACAAGCCCTCAGCCATCCATGTGGGTCGTTTTCTTTCCAAGATGACTGCAGATGATGATCCAGAGGCCTTTCTCTTAACCTTTGAACGAACCGCTGAGAGGGAAGGTTGGCCCAAAACCCAGTGGGCAGGACTGGTCGCCCCCTTGCTGTCTGGAGAATCGCAGAAGGCCTACTATGATTTGGAGTCAGCAGAAGTAGGAGACTATGAAAAGGTCAAGCGGGAAATCCTGGCGCGACTTGGTGTCACCTTGGCAGTTCGAGCACAGCGGGTCCACAGCTGGTTCTTCCAAGACGAGAGGCCCCCAAGATCGCAGATGTTCGACCTAATTCACTTGGTGAGGAAATGGCTACAGCCGGAGTCCCTGTCTGGGCCACAAATAGTGGAGCGTGTGGTCATGGACCAGTTCCTGAGGTCACTACCAGTTCCCCTGCAGAAGTGGGTGAGTCAAGGAGACCCCAACTCGGCGGACAACCTCGTGGAACTTGTTGAAAGGTACTTTGCTGCAGAGAACCTGGTCACCACCCCTACAGCCGCACGGACTTTCCGCCCAAAGCCACGGTCTCCCCAGGCAACCGGTAAGACTGTTCCAGGGGAAGTGGGTGGTAAGCATGGCAAGGAAATAGGGGGGAGGATTTTTGGTGCCAGGACTGAAGTTTGGCGTCCCAAACAAGGGAAGCTACTGCCTGTCAGCAAACCCAACTGGGGAAACATCAGGTGTTTTCGTTGCCAAGAACTGGGACATGTTGCAGCAAACTGTCCATTGACAGATGAACCAATGCAGTGTGATGTATCCATTAGAAGGCAGTCTATGTTTGCTGCTGTTTCATGCGCTGCAGCACCAAGTATGGGAAAACACATGTGCCAAATGACTGTTAATAATAAGCCTATTGCGGCCTTGCTAGACTCTGGAAGTCTAGTGACTTTGGTTACAGCTGAGATGGTTGACACTGTGAATTTGCATGCTAAAAAAATTGCTGTGATCTGTGTACATGGGGATACCCGTGAGTATCCTATAGCCACTGTTCAGTTTAAAACTGGCTTAGGTACGGTGACCCATCCGGTCGGACTTGTGCCCCACTTGGTGCACGAGGCCATCATTGGTAGGGACTTCCCTAAGTTTTGGGAACTGTGGGATCGTCCCGACCCGGTCGCAGTAGCTGACTCAGTGACAGAGCCAGAACTCCTGGCCGCTACTGAAAATGTGGGTTCAGGGGACTCTTCTCAGTGCTCCCCGGGTTTTCCTTTCTCAGTTATGGCAGGAGAGCTGGAGGAGCCTGAGGAGGTCCCCACAACCAGTGGAGCTGGACAGCCATCTGCTGAATCTGAGCCTATGTTGGAGTTTGCTGACCTTAATGTACACAAGGAAAATTTTGGTACCGAGCAGAGAAAAGACCCAACCCTTGCCAGGGCCTGGGAAAATGTAATGGTGATTAATGATGTACCTGTCGAATCAGGGGACAGGCTCTGTTTTCCTTATTTTAGCAGCAATGAGGATTTATTGTATCGTGTATGTAAAAAAAATGATGAAGTGGTGGAACAGTTGGTGGTCCCTAAGCCATACAGACGGGTGGTGTTGGAACTTGCCCATGGGCACTTGCTAGGAGGTCATTTAGGGGTTGAGAAAACTACTGAAAGGGTGTTGCGCAGGTTTTATTGGCCCGGAATACAGAAGGATATTGAGAATTATTGTCAATCCTGTCCTGTGTGTCAGATGTCAGCCCCACTACAACACTTCCGAAGTCCTTTAGTGCCCTTGCCCATTATTGAAGTGCCCTTTGAGAGGATTGCCATGGACCTTGTGGGTCCACTCCCCAAGTCTGCCCGAGGTCATCAGCATATCCTCGTAATCATGGATTATGCTACCCGTTACCCAGAGGCAATTCCCTTACGCACCGCGTCTGCTAAAAACATTGCCAAAGAGCTGTTTATGGTGTTCAGTCGTGTTGGAATCCCTAAAGAAGTCCTTACAGACCAGGGCACCCCATTTATGTCACGAATAACTAGAGAGCTGTGCAAGTTATTTAAGGTGACGCAATTGCGAACCTCGGTGTACCATCCTCAAACGGATGGCTTGGTGAAACGCTTCAATAAAACATTAAAGAGCATGTTAAAAAAGGTTGTTGACAAGGATGGGAAAAACTGGGACTTCCTGATACCATACTTGATGTTTGCCATCAGGGAGGTTCCCCAGTCCTCCACGGGGTACTCTCCCTTTGAGTTGCTTTATGGGAGACACCCTCGGGGACTCTTGGACATAGCCAAAGAAACTTGGGAGGGGGAGCAGACACCCCATAAAAGTGTCATTGAGCATATCGCTCAAATGCAGGACAGGATTGCAGCAATCATGCCGTTGGTAAAAGAACACTTACTGCAGGCCCAAACAGCTCAACAGAGGATATACAACAGGGGGGCCCAACTCCGTGTTTTCTCACCTGGTGATAGGGTCCTGGTGTTAGTTCCCACTGTTGAGAGCAAGTTCCTGGCTAAGTGGCAGGGTCCCTTTGAAGTAATTGAAAGAGTTGGGGAGGTCAATTACAAAATATATCAACCAGGAAAAAGGAAGCCCGAACAGATTTACCACATAAACCTGTTAAAGCCCTGGAAGGATAGACTGGCGTTAACTGC
The DNA here is from genome assembly GCA_037952835.1 of Lithobates septentrionalis. Taxonomy (NCBI): domain Eukaryota; kingdom Metazoa; phylum Chordata; class Amphibia; order Anura; family Ranidae; genus Lithobates; species Lithobates septentrionalis. The sequence continues at coordinate 580,402 of JBBDGP010002593.1, read as the reverse complement.
GAGGTCCCTCCCGGTAACGCCTAAGGGTACTGAGTCTCCTCTGATCCCTGAGGTCACGATTCCAGACACCCTGTCATATTCTCAAAAGCAGGAAACTAGAGAATTCCTGATAAGAAATAGAGAGAAATTTTCAGAGTTACCTGGCACGACTTCAGCAGTTCAGCATGATATTGTTACTGAACCTGGGGTCCGTGTCAAGCTAAAACCATACCGAATTCCTGAAGCGAGGAGAAAGGACATCAGCGAGGAAGTTAAAAGAATGTTGGAGCTAGATGTCATTGAGGAATCCAATAGTGACTGGTCTAGCCCCATCGTGTTAGTCCCAAAACCGGATGGCACTTGGAGGTTCTGTAATGACTTCAGGAAGCTTAATGCAGTGACAAAGTTTGACACGTACCCAATGCCCAGAGTGGACGAACTTATAGACCGACTTGGCAAGGCTCGCTATCTGACCACTTTGGACTTGACAAAAGGTTATTGGCAAATACCCCTGACTGGTAGCGCCAAAGAGAAGACTGCATTTGTGACCCCAGAGGGTTCCTTTCAATATAAAAAAATGCAGTTTGGGTTGCAAAATGCCCCCGCCACATTTCAGAGGGCCATGGACAGGACTCTAAGACCCCACCGACAATATGCAGCAGCATATCTAGATGACATAGTGGTACATAGCACTGACTGGGAGTCTCACTTGCCCCGGGTCCAGGCTGTCCTCGATTCCCTCTTCAAAGAAGGTTTTACAGCAAATCCAAAAAAATGTGCCATTGGTCTAGAGGAAGCCAAGTATTTGGGCTACACTATTGGGCGTGGTGTAATAAAACCTCAAGTGAATAAAATAGAAGCCATCCAGGAATGGCCACGTCCTGCAAACAAGAAGCAGGTCAGGGCCTTTCTTGGCATTGCGGGGTATTATAGAAGATTTATCCCAAATTTTGCAACTATAGCTGCCCCACTGACAGACCTTACGAAAGGGAGAGACTCTGTAATGGTGAAATGGTCCTCAGTAGCAGAGGAATCTTTCCAAGTCCTGAAGAAGGCTCTTTGTGCACAACCAGTACTGTACTCCCCCGATTTCTCCAAAGATTTTTTGGTTCAGACGGATGCGTCTGATGTTGGTATCGGGGCAGTACTATCACAGGTACACAATGGGGAAGAACACCCTGTGGTGTACCTAAGCAGAAAGCTCAATGACCATGAGCAAAGGTATGCAGTCATTGAAAAGGAGTGTTTAGCCATAAAGTGGGCCGTGGACGCACTCAGGTACTATTTGTTAGGACGCCAGTTTGAGTTAATAACTGACCATGCTCCTCTGAAATGGATGGCCCAAAAGAAGGAGACTAATAGACGGGTGAACCGGTGGTTTTTGGCTCTACAGGATTACTCATTCACTGTAAAACACAGACCAGGTGTTGAGATGGGGAATGTAGATGCCCTGTCCCGTGTTCACTCCTGTTGGGCTACAGGTGTTCCAACCCTGGGGTTGAAACAAGGGGGGAGGATATGTAGCAGAGCGTCCCAGAGAGAGCCAGGAAAAGTCCTGTTCAGGGTTTATACATCTCCCAGGCTCCTCTCATACAGGTTCAGGGATCTCTGATCCATGGTCCAGTTCAGTTCTTGGTCCTCTCCCCCAGGCTAATTTAAGCTCACCTGAGCAAGACAGCCCTTGCTCTTGGCCTGGGATACTCAGAGAACTTCTGTGTAAGAGAGCAAAAAGGTATGTGGAAGCTGACAAGCTGTAGGCTTGCTCAGCTTAATAGTTAGGATCTGTAAATATTGTTTAGTTAGTGCCGAGACACGGCTAGGTTTTGTTTTGGCTATTTTTGTTCCTATTTGTTTCTTTTGGAACACTGTACAGCACCTGTATATAGACTTGTAAATATCACAAATAAACACCGCACTGTTTGTCACTATTCCACTGGATTTGGTATCTGTGCCTGAAAGACCACTCATCCCAGGGAGCTTTGTGCCTGCTACCTGCCCCCCAGGTTACAATATATATATATATATATATATATATATATATATAAATATAAATAAATAAAAAGAAAGAAGATGTTATGTAAAAGGGGAAGTGATACCAGAAATGAAACCAGCAAAACAAACAGAAAAATAATTATATTATATATATATATATATATATATATATATATATATATATATATATATTTTTTTTTTTTTTTCTTATTTGTTTGTTTTTCTGGTTTCATTTCTTGTATAACTTCTCCTTTTACATAACAGCTTCCTTCTTTTTTTTATTTTTATTTTTTATACCCAAAATGTTAAAAAAAAAAAAATAGAACAATTCTCAGTAACTGGAAGAACCTTTCTTCCTTTCTTCTGCAGTAACACTATTTGTTTGTTTTTTTCTTTATCTTTTTTTTTGTCTTTATACAGGTTTTATATCAATAAAAAAAAAGCTGATCGTTGTAAAACACCCCTGTCAGTGTTAGATGGTTTGTTTCAACTCTCTAACTGCTATATTTGCTGATGAGCTTGTTCTGCTGAAACAATAACAGACTTACTGGTGGGATCGCCAGATGGAAATAGAAGAAAGAACGCCTGAAAAAGAAACCATCTAAGGACTGGTTAAGCTACCATAGAACGAATGTTTGCTTTGGGGTTTATACAGATTTAAAAAAAAATATAAAAAAATTAAAATTAAAATCATAACAGGCCAATCACTATGTATGCAGCTGGTGATTATACCTGTCCGTTGTTTGCGTTTTGGCGGTTTTGCGCGGGGTAGGCATCCTCTGCCCGCAGTGTGGAGTTTCCGCTGTTGACTGGGTGGGTGATGGCAGTGGCTCTGGGGATGATGATGTCATACGGGAGTTCGGACTGTCAACAAAGATAAGAAAAAAGGTTTAATATGGCCAAAGGCATATTCATCGATCACAAATCAATAACTATTCGATGAGTCGCACTAAATACTGACAAAACGCATCCAGGCCCTGTTTGGAAGAAGTTGACTGAAAGGGTAGTTGATGCTTGGAATAGACTTCCGGCAGAGGTAGTGAGACAGTCAACATACTCAAATCTATACTCAACTAAACTAAAAAAACAAACAAAAAAAACAAAATAACAAAAAACAACAAAAACAAAACAAAAAAAAAAGAACAAAAATGAGACCCTGCACATCGATCCCGCCAGAATGAATAAAGATCCTCCTTTTTCATGTTTTTCTATAACTCGGTTGCCTCTGCAGACCACATCCTTATTTTCCATCTTTTTTTAGCGCTCGGTCATGTTACATCCAGAGACATATTTAGCATCAGGAAGGAGATCATTTGCATCTCCAGCTGTGAACGCACGGAGGATTCGGTGGCAGAGCGGACCCTGTAAAGGGAACCTGTCATAACAGAAGTATGTAGATGGCGATCGCCCACCCCCTTCTGAAAATGTTTGTTTGCGTGGGGGTGTCATGGTGAGCCTCTGGCTTCGCCGCTTTGAGTCCCTGACTTATACTTCTCTCCGACTCTTCTGGGTCACAAAGTACCTAACCACTTCCATACCGGCCACTTTCGCCCCCTTCCTGCCCAGGCCAATTTTCAGCTTTTAGCGCTGTCGCACTTTGAATGACATGCTACACAGTACCCACACACATTTTTTTATCATCTTGTTCCCACAAATAGAGCTTTCTTTTGGTGGTATTTGACCACAGCTGGTGTTTTTATTTTTTTGCACAACAAATAAGAAAAGAACAAAAATTTTGAAAAAAAAAAAAGTTTTTCTTTGTTTCTGTTATAAAATTTTGTAAATAAGTGAGTTTTCTCCCTCACTGATGGGCACTGATAAGGCGACACTGCCGGGCACTGATGGGCACTAATAAGGTGGCACTAATGAGGTGGCACTGACGGGCACTGATGGGCACTAATAAGGTGGCATTAATGAGGTGGCACTGATGGGCACTAATCAGGTGGCACTGACGGGCACTGATGAGGCGGCATTGATGGGCACTGATGAGGCGGCATTGATGGGCACTGATAAGGTGGCACTAATAGGCAGCACTGATGGGCACTGATAGGTGGCACTGATAGGCATCGATAGGCAGCACTGATGGGCACTCATAGGTGGCACTGATGAGCACTCATAGGAGGCACTCATGGGCGCTGAAAGGCTGCACAGATGGGAACTTTTTTTCCTGTATTTCTCTTATGACAGGTACACTTTAAGTCTATTCCGAGTTTGTTTTTCTAAGCGCTGAACTCCCGAAAGATAGAAAAGACACAAATGACCTGGAATGTGAGAAGAGCCAAAAGTTCATGGGCTGACAAGAAGCATGCTGATAGGAGGACTGAGCAGAGTGACAGAGAGGAAAGCTCATCACTGTGTTGCTTCTCCTTTCACTGTCCAGTCACAGACTTGTGGTGACCTGGGCTCAGAGGAAGTGGGTTTGAATGATGCTGGCCAGCAGACTGAGGACATCTAGTGGCAGAAAAAAAAAAGTATTGCAGGGTAGGCTTCTGGACTGAAGGTGACTTACACTGCTTGAATTTAAAGGGCCAACTATAATTGGGATAGAGTAGGGAGAGGTCCTGTTAGATTTTTTTTTTGGCTGTTGGGGAGATTTCCCTTCACTTCCTGTCCTGGAGACAAAACAGGAAGTAATAGGATGTTTCTACAAAGCGTGTCCCCATTGTATATTACCTATCGTCCGGTTTTGGTGACAACTATAATTGGAATAGAGTAGGAAGGGGTTAAAAATCTTGTTAGATTTTTTTTTTCCTGCTAGGGGGGATTTCCCTTCACTTCCTGTCCTGGAGACAAAACAGGAAGTAAGAGGATATCTCTACAAAGTGAAGGGAAGTCACTTAAATCCTCATTGGCAGATTGCTGCTCTTCCTGTTTTGGTGACAACTATAATTGGGACAGAGTAGGAAGGGGTTCAGACTCCTGTTAGATTTTTTTTCTGGCTGTTGAGGAGTTTTCCCTTCACTTCCTGTCCTGGAGACAAAACAGGAAGTAATAGGATGTCTGTACAAAGTGTGTCCCCATTGTATATCACCTCTCTTCCTGTTTTGGTGACAACTATAAGTGGAAAAGAGTAGTAAGGGGTTAAAACGCTTGTTAGATTTTTTTTTCCTGCTGGGGAGATTTCCCTTAACTTCCTGTCCTGGAGACAAAAACAGGAAGTAAGAGGATATTTCTACAAAGTGAAGGGAAGTCACTTAAATCCCCATTGGCAGATTGCTTCTCTTCCTGTTTTGGTAACAACTATAAGTGGAAAAGAGTAGTAAGGGGTTAAAACTCCTGTTAGATTTTTTTTTTGGCTGTTGGGGAGATTTCCCTTCACTTCCTGTCCTGGAGACAAAACAGGAGGAAAGAGGATATCTCTACAAAGTGTGTCCCCATTGTATATCCCCTCTCTTCCTGTTTTGGTGACAACTAGAAGTGGAAAAGAGTAGTAAGGGGTTAAAACTCCTGTTTTTTTTTTTCCGGCTGGGGGGATTTCCCTTCACTTCCTGTCCTGGAGACAAAAACAGGAAGTAAGAGGATATCTCTACAAAGTGAAGGGAAGTCGCTTAAATCCCCAATGGTAGATTGTTTCTCTTCCTGTTTTGATGACAACTATAATTGGGATAGAGTAGGAAGGGGTTAAAACTCCTGTTAAGATTTTTTTTTCTTGCTGGGGGATTTCCCTTCACTTCCTGGCCTGAAGACAAAACAGGAAGTAACAGGATGTCTCTTCAAAGTGTGTGCCCATTGTATATCACCTCTCTTCCTGTTTTCGTGACAACTAGAAGTGGAAAAGAGTAGTAAGGGGTTAAAACTCCTGTTAGATTTTTTTTCCTGCTGGACAGGTTTCCCTTTACTTCCTGTCCTGAAGACAAAACAGGAAGTAAGAGGATATCTCTACAAAGTGAAGGGAAGTCGCTTAAATCCCCAATGGTAGATTGTTTCTCTTCCTGTTTTGGTGACAACTATAATTGGGATAGAGTAGGAAGGGGTTAAAACTCCTGTTAAGATTTTTTTTTCTTGCTGGGGGATTTCCCTTCACTTCCTGGCCTGAAGACAAAACAGGAAGTAACAGGATGTCTCTTCAAAGTGTGTGCCCATTGTATATCACCTCTCTTCCTGTTTTCGTGACAACTAGAAGTGGAAAAGAGTAGTAAGGGGTTAAAACTCCTGTTAGATTTTTTTCCTGCTGGACAGGTTTCCCTTTACTTCCTGTCCTGAAGACAAAACGGGAAGTAAGAGGATATCTCTACAAAGTGAAGGGAAGTCGCTTAAATCCCCAATGGTAGATTGTTTCTCTTCCTGTTTTGGTGACAACTATAATTGGGATAGAGTAGGAAGGGGTTAAAACTCCTGTTAAGATTTTTTTTTCTTGCTGGGGGATTTCCCTTCACTTCCTGGCCTGAAGACAAAACAGGAAGTAACAGGATGTCTCTTCAAAGTGTGTGCCCATTGTATATCACCTCTCTTCCTGTTTTCGTGACAACTAGAAGTGGAAAAGAGTAGTAAGGGGTTAAAACTCCTGTTAGATTTTTTTTCCTGCTGGACAGGTTTCCCTTTACTTCCTGTCCTGAAGACAAAACAGGAAGTAAGAGGATATCTCTACAAAGTGAAGGGAAGTCGCTTAAATCCCCAATGGTAGATTGTTTCACTTCCTGTTTGGGTGACAACTATAATTGGGACATAGTAGGAAGAGGTTCAAACTCCTGTTAGATTTTTTTCTGGCTGTTGGGGAGATTTCCCTTCACTTCCTGTTCTGGAGACAAAACAGGAAGTAATAGGATGTCTCTACAACGTGTGTCCCCATTGTATATCACCTCTCTTCCTGTTTTGGTAACAACTATAAGTGGAAAAGAGAAGTAAGGGATTAAAACGCCTGTTAGATTTTTTTTTTTCCGGCTGGGGAGATTTCCCTTCACTTCCTGTCCTGGAGACAAAAACAGGAAGTAAGAGGATATTTCTACAAAGGGAGAGGAAGTTACTTAAATTCCCATTGGCAGATTGCCTCTCTTCCTGTTTTGGTGACAACTATAATTGGGATAGAGTAGCAAGGGGTTCAGACTCCTGTTAGATTTTTTTTTCTGGCTGTTGGGGAGATTTCCCTTCACTTCCTGTCCTGGAGACAAAACAGGAAGTTAGAGGATATCTCTACAAAGTGAGAGGAAGTCACTTGTGTCCCCATTGGAAGATATTACCACTCTTCCTGTTTGGGTGACAAATTGGGTGTGCTGGTGATAACTGGACAAATAAAGAAGATAAATCTCCCCAGCAGGAACACAGACAGCAAATAAAAACCTGACAGAGAGCCCAACCCCTCCCTGCACTTGAGCAAAAAAAAAAAAAAAAAGTTTTCTCAAATTTCCAAACAACTTTTAATGGAGGGATGTACAGAGCCCCATAAAATGATCCTTTCTTGCACCCAATACAGTGAACGGCTACAACGTATCGAACGATAATGTTTTTGCTGAGAGGGCCCTTTATGTCAGTACGGATGGAGGGGCCCTTTAAGAAGCGGCGTCTGTGTGTTGGCAGGGCACGCGGCTGGCCGTGAATAGTGGCACAGTGTAATCTGCAGAGTCACCGAGCAACCGCAAAGCCGCTCCGGCCAACTCCGGAGGAGGAAAAACATTGGCAGGGGGAGGCGAGCGGGCGCAGGCGCTTACCTTGTTCTTATTCATGAGCGCCATCTCTGTCGGCTGGTACACGCTGCTCCTCATCTGCCCATTGTACCCGCTGTAGGGCGACACCGGCCTCTTGGCTGCTGGGAAAACAAGACGAGCGTAATGATCACCTGGTATAAAAAAATCTGAACACAATGTATCGATTGTGCAATATACATTGTATCCGCCTCTGTGACTGCGCTACAATGTATCCATGACGGCAAGCCGCCCCGGTGACTAACAAGGTGTGGAGAACTGAGCAAATATGAGATAAGAAAAACACACATCTCTGTCCATATTATTAACCCCTTCAATACCGGGAGCTTTACCCCCCCCCCCCCCCCCGTCCTGCCCAGGCCAATTTTCAGCTTTCAGTACTGTCACACTTTGAATGACAATTGCGCGGTCATGCAACACTGTACCCATATGACAATTATTTTATCATTTTTTTTCACAGAAATAGAGCTTTCTTTTGGTGGTATTTAATCATCACTGGGGTTTTTAGTTTTTGCTAAATAAATAAGAAAAGGAAGAATTTTTTGGGGGGAAAAATGCATTTTTCTTCATTTCTGTTATAAAATTTTGCAAATAAATAATCTTTCTTGTTACATAGTTACATTAATAAGAAAAGGCAGACATTTTTGAAAAAAAAAATGCATTTTTCTTCCTTTCTGTTATAACATTTTGCAAATAAATAATCTTTCTTATTACATAGAAAGATAACAAAAAAAGAAAAAAAGGCAGAAATTTTTGAAAAAAAATGTTTTTTTCTTCATTTCTGTTATAAAATTTTGCAAATAAATAATCTTTCTTGTTACATAGTTACAAAAAAAGAGAAAAGGCAGAAATTTTTGAAAAAAAATGTTTTTTTCTTCATTTCTGTTACAAAATTTTGCAAATAAATAATCTTTCTTCTTACATAATTACATCGTTACATTAATAAGAAAAGGCAGACATTTTTGGGGAAAAAAATGCATTTTTCTTCCTTTCTGTTATAACATTTTGCAAATAAATAATCTTTCTTATTACATAGAAAGATAACAAAAAATAAGGCAGAAATTTTTGAAAAAAAAATTTTTTTTCTTCATTTCTGTTATAAAATTTTGCAAATAAATAATCTTTCTACTTACATAGTTACATTAATAAGAAAAGGCAGACATTTTTGAAGAAAAAAAATGCATTTTTCTTCATTTCTGTTATAAAATTTTGCAAATAAATGATTTTTCTTCTTAAACACCAAAAAAAAAAACCTGCAAGACAAAGGCATAATGAGCTAGTATGAATTGCATACTAACTCATTATGAAATACCTCAGATCGAAGCTGTTGCAGCGGTCCCCACACACCGATGTGACCAGCGACATGTCTCCCGGAGTTATTTGCCTGGTTCGCAGGCTCCGACGCTGTGATTGTCCGGAGCCGCGATGGCGTCACTCCGCACGTGCGCGCGGGAGCCACCGGTCACGTCTACTGAAGAAACGGCACGAGCGGGTCGTTTCTTCAGTGCGCATGTGCCGATGACGCCGGCACATGCGGATACAGTGAATATCTCCTAAATTGGGCAAGTAATTTTTTTAATTATTAACATTTTTTTTTCTTATTATTAAATTTTTTTTTTTTATTATTACATTTTTTTTCTTGTTATTACATTTTTTTTTCTTATTATTACATTTTTTTTCCTGTTTTTACATACAGTGACCAGAGCAATACACTGTTACCATAGCGGCATTGTACTACTCTGGGGAGGTGATCAGGAGATTTTTATTTATTTTTTACTTTTTACTTTTTTTTCTCCATATACTATGATTGCTTATAACAGTGAATTTCACTAGTATAAGCAACCATTTTTATTGAATGAAATCTATTCATTCAGTGTTTATTATTGTGATTAGCTGTGATCAGCCACAGCTAATCACATGGTACAGATGGGCCGTGATTGGCTAGAGCTTTCTTTTGGTGGTATTCACTGGGGGTTTCTATTCATTGCTAAATAAATGAAAAAAAGGAAGAATTTTTTGGGAAAAAAAAATGCATTTTTCTTCATTTCTGTTATATGACTTCTGTTGTATAACTTCTTCCCAGCAGCAGAGAAGCAGACAGAACCCTCCTACAGCCTCTGCGACTCTCTGTGCAGTTGTAGCACCCCCTCATCTCTGCCTCCCATGGTCAAGCTAAGGGGGGTGCACTATGATGTAAGAGAGGGTGGGGGGACTCTTGACTTCTGATGGTGGGTTTCTCTGAACATCTGCTTATAGTTATTATGATTATAATACAATTTAATGCCAGTTGAAAAGGCAGGTGGCACACTGCTGGTATCATCCACAAGAAACTTTATTGGAGTACAGGATCATCCAGCACCCAGGGCAAGGATGCAAAATTGCGCCCCCTCCCCCCACCAATAATACATGCCGTAGAATGGGTGCCCCACCCTGCGTCCATTATTTGCCCCTTTGCTTTGCTGGGCCCAGGCAACTTCCCCTCCTGCCCACCCCTTGTCCCTGTCCTCCTGCCCACCCCTTGTCCCTGCCCTCCTGCCCACCCCTTGTCCCAGAGATGCTGCTTAGACAGAACACCATGGCAGGACCATCTTCTGTCTGAGCACTCTCCAATTACTAAAGGCATTACTAAAACAGGTAATATTCGAATGCGGAGACAATTATTTAATACGATAACGAGAAGATACATTTATAAAGTCTTACAGATACAGCCCTGTGAGGGCAACAATAATCTGATAAAATTGAGTTTGACACCCCTGTGATATTAGGGACAGACTGTGACACGGAGGTGGGGGGGGGGGGGGGGGTCAGATATGGTTCTATGTTCTCTGTATGACAACAGGAACTAGATGAACTTTCAAACTACTTCAATCATCTGGTGAAGGTATAAAATGATTTGATTGCTCACCTGCTTGTGACTCATCCATAGAAAAGGCTTTGTTCTCCACGTACATGCTCTGAGAACCTTGCTCCTTGAGGATAGTTTCATAACCCACCCCTCTTGTCGGGTAGAGTTCCTCTTCGAAAGTCTGCTCCATGTTCGCTTTGGTCAGCTGAGAGATCTCGGGAATAATGTAGAAGAAGATGAAGGCCCAGGCATTGGACACGAGAGCGATGGCCAACGTTGGGTCATCCCAGTACACTGGGTTTCCAACCTGGATGTTTCCATAAACGTACATAACAATCCAAACGATCCAAATGCAAGCAGAGAGGAAGAGGGTGATGATGATGAAAGCCGAATGCTTCTTCCAGTGGCCATATCGCCCGCACAGCGCCGGCCAGCAGGTCACAAACCCGGCCACTATGAGGAACATGACATAAATCAGAGCCATGACAAAATCCTGGTTTTCAATGTTACATGGCAGTCCTGGGGTGCCCGTTGTCCGTACGATGGTGATAATGAGCCACTCGGTGTTGATGATGACTTCTACGAGAGAAAGGGCCAAAGCTATGCCGAAAATTAACCAGCCGCTCGGCCCAGAGTTCCTCCTCACCAAGTAGTTGAGGTTGATGGCGTGCGCCCACAAACACGAGAAGCAGATGCCAAAGAGTACGCCAAAGAGGAACCTCCTTGACGCGCACGTGGAGAAGTATTTTTGGACTATCATATCAAAGACCAAACAGAAGAGGCCAAAGGTGCCGATAAGGAAGAAGACCTGAGTTCCCAGGATGCTTTTCTTCCTCTTGTCCTGGATAAATGGGATGCTGGCTAACAGGACAATGGTGAGGATGAATGAGGACACGATGCCAGCACTGGTAATGGCTTCTAGAACTATACCCCATGCAGAGGAAAGGTCACATAAATAGTAATATATTGAGTTGATGTTTCCGCATCCCGCGGGAGGAGTCTGAGCATCAGTTAAACATAGGAAACTTGAAAGAAGCAAGATGGAAACCCAAAATGTCCAGGAGGTGGAGAGGTTTGTTGAGCTAGCCATGTCCTGCAAAAAAAAGAAGAGAGTTTAATGAAGACAATCCATGACCAGTGCGTCTGTTACCTTTGATCTGTTGGAAATTGTATTTACCAGTAAATCTTTACTTTATTGATGTTATTATTGAATGTGTTGCGCCTCATCTAAAGTCCCACGGGCAATTTATGTTTCTTTGTAGATTTTTTTATTTACTATTAGGAACATATGTAAAGTTAGTCACCTAATAAACATAATGCTTTCAATATTCCAAAAACCTTGTTCCTTGTACAAGACATGGATGACCAGCATGGTGTGGAGGAAATGGTGTGTCCTGCAAGGAGTCCTGATCTCAAACCTACTGACCACCTTTGAAATGAATTGGAATGCCAATGTTGAGCCAGATCTTTTTTTTTTTTGGTGCCCAGAGTAAGGCCTGAGGTTTAAGTCAGGTCTTATCCAATATCAGTACCTGACCTTGCAGGCTCATGGCCAAAAAACTCTACTATTACATCTAAGACTCCAAAAAATCCTCATGCTCCGAACTAATATACTGTATGGCTCAACGTATGTGGACATCCCTGTAGATTATTGAGTTCGGGATTCTCCAGTGAAGGCTCTTAAAAAATACTGTATCATACAAAGACATTGTAGACAATTGTGCTCTTCCAGTCTTGTGGTAACAGTTTGGTGAAGACCCTTTTCTGTTCCAGCGTGACTGTGGCCCCCCGTGTACAAAGCCATCTCCATAAAGACATGGTGTCACCAGTTTGGTGTGTAGGAACTCGAGTTTTCTGCACAGAGCCCTGACCTCATCCCTACTGACCACCTTTGGGATGAATTGAAACACCAATGGCGAGCCAGGTCATCTCATCCAACATCAGTAGCTGACCTCACAATTGCTCCTTTGGCTGAATGGAATTTTGTGGGAAGCCATGGTGTGACCAGTTTGGTGTGGAGGAATTCACGTGTCCTGCACAGAGCCCTGACCTCATCCCTACTGAATAACTTTTGGAAGAGTTGGAATGAGTCAGGTCTTCTCAACCAACATCTCCATAAGTACATGGTTTGCCCGGTTTGGTGTGGAGGGTTTAGGAGCCCTGACCTCAACCCTACTGAACATCTTGAGGATTAAATGTATATTTACTATATTAACGGTCTTGGTTTAAGGAATGAGATCTCCAGTTCCATAAAAGACATGGTGTGACTAGTTTGGTGTGGAGGAACTCAAGTGTCCTGCACAGAGCCCTGACCTCATCCCTACCAGACACCTTTGGGATCAATTGGAACGCCCATTGTGAGCCTGGTCTTTTTTTTTTTATAGTGCCCAAGGTAGGACTGGATGTGTGAGCCAGGTCTTTTTATCCAATATCAGTACCTGACCTCACAAATGACCTCAACCCTAATGAGCCTCTTTGGGAAGACTGTGTGCCCAGTCTTTTCATTCAACCTCAGTTCCTGACCTCAACCCTACTGAACACCTTTTGGTATGAACTGGAACACCAGTTGTTAACCAGGTCCACCTATCCAACATGAGTACCTGAACTCAACCATATTGAACACCTTTAGGATGATTGGTAATGGTAACCGTGAGTCAGGCCTTCTCATCAAACATCAATACCTGACCTCACATGCTCTTTTGGCTTAATTCCCACAGGCACGCCCCAAAATCTTGTGAAAAGCCTTCTCAGATGAGTGGAAGCTGTAATAGCTGCAAAACTGGGGGCAACACCATAAAAATGGCCATGGTTGCTTCTTGACCCTATGACTGTAGATATGCCCCTCACAACAACGACTCGTTCACACCATAGCACCTACATTAGCAGGCATTTAATGTGCATGTGCTGGCATCTTTAACATGCAGTTCAGTTTTCATGACCCTAATTTTTCTTTTTTTTTTAAATTTAAAGCTGAACTCTGGAATACATTTAAACAGTGGTGGAACTACCAGGGCCGCCCTGGCATTCCACCATTGTGTGTGTGTGTGTGTGTGTGTGGGGGGGGGGGGGGGCAACATTGCAGGAAGGGGGCCCGCTGCAGAACATCTCACTGTCCCTCAGTTCTCCTACTTGGTTTGTGGTGACCACATGCAATGCAATAAGGGGTACTAGTAGTACCCCAACCAAAAACTCCCAAATCCCCCGGGGATGTCCCCTTTGCTCTATGCTATTTATGCCAATGGGTGACCTTTGGTTTGCAGCAGAACATAAGATGTCCATAATACAGAGACATCATTACAAGCGCAATGTTCCCCATCTAACAGTCCACTTTCCGTCAATTAAAAATGTAACTCTTTCAGCTCTGGGACTTGAACCTCACCACCCAATAGGGTGTGCCGCGCACGGCAATAAAGAGTTAAAGCCACCTTCAGCTCAGACCTGGGAAGTGCTGGTAACACATGACTGCACCTCGCTGGAGTTTGGTAAATACAAACTAGTTTCTGCCAGCATGAGTCAAAGTTTACCCACAAACACAAGAGATCCAGCAGGAGGGCTTTGTCTCTGTCCTCATGCTGCACAATGGCCTTCTTACTGAATAGCCCTCTGAGGGCGCAGTCACACTAATGTGCCTTTCATAAGGAACATCTTTTTTCAGCAAATTGGTTGGTGTTTCTATCGGCATTAAAAAGATAAATAAAAGCTCTGAACAATATGAACCCGGGTCACACGGGGTTAAATCTCTGGGCTTTACTTCAGACAGAAGATGAATACATGCCAAGTCCTAGAGATGTCACTTTAATAAAGGTATCTGCCTGCGGCGTGTCACTTAAAGGGCATGTAAACCCCAACAAAGAACTGCTTTTATTTACTTCCTCTTTGGTTGGTTAAATATCCTGCATACATTATACAATTTCCCTTTGGATTTACCAAAACCATATAATATGAGGTCACACCTAAACACTTTCCATTTTTGGGCGGCACAGTGGTGTAGTGGGTAGCACTTTCGCCTAGCAGTAAAAAGGGTCGCTGGTTTGAATCCCAACCACGACACTACCTGCCTGGAGTTTGCATGTTCTCCCTGTACCTGCGTGGGTTTCCTTCGGGTACTACGGTTTCCTCCCACACTCCAAAGACATGCTGGTAGGTTAATTGGCTTCTGTCCACAAAAAAAAAAAAATTGTCCCTACAATATGAATGTGAGTTGGGGACCCTTGGATTGTGGGCTCCTTGAGGGTAGGGACCGTTGTGAGTGTGCGATGTTACATAGTTACATAGTAGGTGAGGTTGAAAAAAGACACAAGTCCATCAAGTCCAACCTATGTGTGTGATTATGTGTCAGTATTACATTGTATATCCCTGTATGTTGCGGTCATTCAGGTGATTATCTAATAGTTTCTTGAAGCTAACAATGCTCCCCGCAGAGACCACCGCCTGTGGAAGGGATGTATGTGTGGAGCGCTGCGTAAATTGACAGTACTATATGGGTACCTTAAATAATATATAATAGAGGAGCATCTTAATGAGACACAATGTACAGGGATAGGGACAATTGTAGACACACACCCACACTCACTCAGGTTGAACTGGATGGACTGGTGTCTTTATTCAACCTTACTAACTATGTATGCAATCAGGCCTTTCTACTACACAGTTGAAGGTAAATTTAAAGGATGCTTTGTTGTATCTGATTGATAAGATGAAAAAGATACCAAGTGATTTTGCCAAAAATCTTGTGATCTGATAACTTCCTGTGCTCTCTGACTGTGTCCAAGAGAGGTTATGTAGATGAGGAAGACAGGCTATGGAGCAGGAGGAGAGGCTATGGAGAAAGAGCAGGGTTATGAAGATTGGGCAGGCCTATGGACATGAAGAGGAGGGGTTTTGGAGATGATGTGGGGTTATAGAGATAAAGAGAAGCGGTTGTGGAGATGAAGCAGGGTTATAGAGATGAGGAGGAGTAGTTGTGAAGATGACATGGGGTTTTGTAGATGAGGGGTTATGGAGATGGGGTGGGGTTATGGAGATGAAGTGAGGTTATAGATAGGAGGTGGGGTTATGGAGATGAGGAAGGTTTATGGAGATGAGGAGGTGGGGTTATGGAGATGAGGCAGGGTTATATAGCTTAGGAGGAGGGGTTATGGAGAAGAGGAGGGGTTATGGAGATGTGAAGGAGGGGTTATGGAGATGAACAGAAGGGGCAATGGAAATGAGGCAAGGTTATGGAGTTGAGGACAGTTGGTTAAGAAGATGAGGGGGCGTGGTTATGGAGATGAGGAGGAAGGGTTATAGAGATGAGGAGGGGGGATTACATAGATGAGGCATGGTTATGGAGATGAGTAGGAGAGGTTATGGAGATGGCGAGGAGGGGTTGATGAGGAGTGGTCTTTTTTTATGTTACAAAGTAGCAGAGTGTAGGACAATAATAACAATTATACTTCTTATATTTACTATTCCTACGTCAAGGCTTCACTTAAACCTGTGTGCTCGTTAATGCATCGTTTGATGCACATTAACATACTCGGCACATGTTGCGGTGAGTCCAAATTGATTCTGAATGGCACCAACGCATATACAGTGTTGAATGTATCGACTGAAAGGAAGTGTAGAGGTCCTTCACAGTAAGGCACCACGGCCCATGTTTTCATGCACTGCAGATCATTGCGGCCTGTGAGAGAAGAAGGATTAGGATCTTCTCACCAGAATTTTGGAGTCCAATAGTTTCTATCCCAGTATTTTAAGCTTAGACATGTTGGTATAGGCAACAGGCAACTGATGAGTGTGCATGTCAATTCCCATAACACAATTTTAGGAATTTATTGGCTGTTCCAAACACAACACGAGCCCTAATGAAGGGGCTGTACCCCCAGGTCTTGTCTGAATGATTATGTTGAAAGCAGGGCTGGGACAAGGAGTGGGCAGGAGGAAAAGTTGCCCTGGGTGCAGCGAAGCAAAGGAACAAAAAATGGATGCAGGGTGGTACACCCATTCTACGGCATGTAGCAATAGTGGGGGAGAGGGGTGCAATTCAGCATCCTTGCCCTGGGTGCTGGATGACTCCAGATTGGAAGCAACATTTTTCTGATTCTTTGATCTTTCTCCAGTTCCTATTGAAGTGGCTTTGAAAGCCCTTCTGTACTTGAGAGCTGCTCAACATGAAAGCAGACCTGCACTCCCATTTTGCGCATTCACTCGTGTTAGTTTCCTCTCCTCTGTCCCAGTGGAATGTTTTTTTTTACTTTTTGTAAAATATGTTTGGACTCTTCTAGTGTGGCGCTCCCAATCTTTGATCTATCTCCAACTCCAATCTGGAGTGGCTTTGGAAGTCCTTCTACACATAAAAGCTGTCTTCCTGGCTTCGAAATGCTGCTCGTCACTAACCTCACTACCTGTGGAGGATGAATGCCCTTCTTGGATTCCAAGACTGATAACTCGTTTCTAGTAGGTGGTGTCGCCTGTCAAACTCAACATTCCGAGTTAAAATTGCCGCATGGCAAAGCAGCATGGCCGCAGCCATGTGAACTCACCTAACGCGCCCTCAAAAATAAATTTGAAGGTGGACAGTCGGGAGGGAGTGCAAAAATGCTGGTCAACCTCCTCTTTTTGCTACCCGTGTGAACTAAGCCTAACCGATTTTCTAACCCTTCTCTCCTGAATACAAAACGAAAACCCTTAGGGCTCATTTACACTTGCTTCAAAATGTGGCATTGGATGCTTTTTTAAAGCGCACTGAATGCCAATCAAAGCTCATCTCACTAATAAAATGGTCACCTTACAGTCCTGCTCACACGTTGTGTTTGCTTTGCTTCAAAAATGATCCCCCGTGTCGCTCTCTTGGTGCTTCAAAACATCTCCAAAGCCTCCATAGAAGTCTATGACAACGCTCGCTTACAGCACCTGCAGCTATTGAGAGGCTTTTATTCAGCTTTAGCTTTGCTTTGTTTTGGAGGTATTGCAGGTATGAGATATCCCAGGATGCACTGGGAAACCAACAAGTAAACCGGTAAGACGTCATCAGCAGTCACTTCCGGTTGATGTGTATATATTCTGGGAGTGTCTGTTGCAGACGTCACATCTGGTGTGCAGCGTGGAGCAGCAGGAAGGTGAGCAGGGTCCGGACTGGAGTGGAGCAGCAGGCAGACGACACACGTAGTGTGCAACATGGGAACGCTATAGCGGAAGGTGAGTGGGGACCGAAGAGAAAGGACTGAGTGGCAAAAGATCAGCAGAGCTGAGGGACCGGAGCAGGAGAAACTAGCAATGTCACATGTGGTGTGGAGCATGGGAGCAATATCGCGGGAGGTAAGCGGGGAGCGAAGAGAGAGGAGGATCAACAAACCAGAGGATCAGCAGAGCTGGGGGTTACTACTGAGTTTGGATCAGCAAAGGGAGGAGTACTACTGAGTGGGGGATCAGCAGAGCTGGGAATACTACTGAGCAGGGGATCTGCTGAACAAGGGTACTAATATGCTGGGTATCTGCTGAACAGGGGAACATACATAAGTGTGCGCAGCCTAATGCATTACGGTGTGCACCCTAAAGCTCAAACACACAAGTGTGTGTCTACATATATATGGCCATTGATCTCCTTGCCGGCACAGTGAAAGAGAAGTGCGTGTTCCCAGGGGCACACAGAGTGATAACGCTAATGCACATGGGGTGATTAAGGTGTGCCCAGGCACACTGGGCACACCCTGTGCGCACGCCTATGGGTACTAATGAACTGAGGATCTGCTAAGTTGGGGGACTACTAAGCAGAGCTGGGGGATCAGAGCAGGAGAAACTAGCAATGTCACAGGTGGTGCACAGCATGTGAACAATATAGTGCAAGGTTAATTGGGACCAGAGAGAGAGGATCAGCAAACAAGAGGATCAACCAAGCTGGGGGTTACTGCTGAGTGGGGGGATCAGCAGAGCTGGGGGCTACTACTGAGTGGGGCATCTGCAGAGCTAGGGTTACCACTGAGTGGAGGATCAGCAGAGCTGGGGGTTACTACTAAGTGGGGGGAATCAGCAGAGCTGGGGGTTACTACTGAGTTTGGCATCAGCAGAGTTCAGGGTCTACTGGGTGGAAGATCAACAGAGCTGAGGGTTACTACTGAGTGGGGCATCAGCAGAGCAGGGGATCTACTGAACGAGGGTGCCAATAAGCTGGGGATCTACTGAACGAGGGTGCCAATAAGCTGGGGATCTACTGAACGAGGGTGTCAATGAGGTGGGGATCTGCTGAACAGGGGTACAAATGTGCTGGGGATCTGCTAAGTGAGGGTACTACTAAGACGAGGTTCTACTGGGCCCCTTTAAAACAAACTGAAAGTCGACGCACATACAGGGAATTTTCCAAGCTTCAAAAAAGCATCACAGAAGCATCAAAAACGCATGTTGAAGAGGTAGGCGCTTAAAGTCAAAGCAAGTGTAAATGAGCCCCCAGCATGTCCCTAGGTTCCAGAGAAGCTGGGAATCAGGTCATATAGACAATGTCATGAAAAATTGTAGAGAATTGCTGAGTGCGTTCCGGTATATTTCATATTAAAGGAAGTGTCTGAAAAAGTTGCAGAATGAGCTGAGCAGAGCCTGGAAAATGCAAGTTTGCAAGAGAGAGTAAAGGATGTCCAGCTTCCTATAGTGGCTGCCATAAATTTCCAACGTGGATAAACAACTCAGAGTCAAAACAATGGAGAGGATGCTCAGCACAGAGCTATGGAGAGCTCAAGGGTCGGCGGACATGGAAGGCTCCCATCAGCTGCTGCTCTCTTCTATCTCAACCATCTCCTGACAACGCTCTCCAGTTCTGCCCGCCTGCTGGAGTCATGGATGGGGCTCTTCTGTGTGCACGTTGTGTCATTTTATCTACAGACAAAATGCTGGCCATGAAAACCCTTCATAGGGGACAGACATACTCCTTAACCCCCCCAGTATGCAAACAAAAAAGGTGCATCATGACCTAAGTGACCAGGACCAGGAAAAATGAATAGACAAAAAAATTATTGGTTAAAACCGCAACCAATTTTTTTCCCACCACTTTCATTTAAATTGGGGTTTCAGAAGAAGAAATTAAATAATTTAGGGGGTCGAGTGAAATGTTTAGTGTAGCATAACAATTTTGGTAATTAAACAGAACATTGTTATTAAGGGCTGGTACCTGAGATCAAAAAGGGGGAGGACTGAGGGGGGAAAGGTGGACAACTTTGGAGAAATGAGGGAAAACTGAGGAGTAAAGAGAAGGGAAGAGGGACAGCTGAGGAGAAAAGAGGGGCAACTGAGGAGAAAAGAGGGGCAACTGAGGAATAAGGAGGGGGAACCGAGAAGGTAAGAGAGACAGCTTAGGAGAAAAGAGGGTAGGAAAGAGGGACAATTGAGGCTCTAAGATGGACATCTGAGGAGGTAAGATGGACTAATGAAGAGAAAAGAGGAACAACTGAGGAGGAAAGAGGGACAGCTGAGGAGGTAAGATGGACAACTAAGGAGAAAAGAGGGACAACTGAGGAAGAAAGAGGGACAGCAGAGGAGGTAAGATGGACAACTGAGGAGCAACGAGGGACAACTGAGGAGGTATGATAAACAACATAAGAGAAAAAGAGGGGCATCAAAGGAGGTAAGATGAACAAGTGAGGAGCAAAGAGGGACAACTAGGGAGGTAAGGTAGACAACAGAGGAGAAAAGAGGGACATCTGAGGAGGTAAGATAAACAACTGAAGAGCAAAGAGGAACAACTGAGGAGGAAAGGTGGACAACCGGGGAGGTAAGATGGACAACCAAGGAGCAACGAGGGACAACTGAGGAGGTATGATAGACAACATAAGAGAAAAGAGGGGCAGCTAAGAAGGTAGTATGAACAAGTGAGGAGCAAAGAGGGACACCTAGGGAGGTAAGGTAGACCACAGAGGAGAAAAGAGGGACATCTGAGGAGGTAAGATAAATAACTGAGGAGCAAAGAGGGACAACTGAGGAGGAAAGGTGGACAACCAAGAAGGTAAAATGGACAACCGAGGAGCAACGAGGAATAACTAGGGAGGTAAGATAGACAACAGAGAAGAAAAGAGGGACATCTGAGGAGGTGAGATGAACAACTGAGGAGCAAAGAGGAACAACTGAGGAGGAAAGGTGGACAACTAAGAAGGTAAGATGGACAACCGAGGAGCAACGAGGGACAACTGAGGAGGTATGATAGACAACATAATAGAAAAGAGGGGCATCTAAGGAGGTAGTATGAACAAGTGAGGAGCAAAGAGGTACAACTAGGGAGGTAAGGTAGACAACTGAGGAGAAAAGAGGGACATCTGAGGAGGTGAGATGAACAACTGAGGAGCAAAGAGGGACAACTGAGGAAGAAGGAGAGGCAACTGAGTTGGAAAGATGGAAAACTAAGGAAGAAAGATGGACAGCTGAGGAGAAAAGAGGAGAGCTGTGAAAGAAAGAGGGACAACCAAGAGGGAGCAATGGACAGCTGAGGAGAAAAGGTGGACAAAGGAAGAGGAAAGAGGGACAACTGAGGAGGAAATTGGACCACTGAAGAGGAAAGATGGAATTCTGCAGTTATACTGCATTAGGCAGAGGACCCCGCAAGATAATTTGGAGAGCAAATATCAGTATCTCCGTTATAATTCAGCTCTTTAAGTGCTGAACCATGGTGCAAAAAACGTGCCCCTATGACATCACAGCTTGAAAGTGCTTCATCATAACTGACTGTTTCTGGATTTTGTGCAATCCCAGCGAGCCTGAACTGCCCTGCACCCTACATGTCCCCAGCTGCATCCTCAAAACAGTCATAAGGTTATATGTTTCCTGCTCTTTGTTCTTTTGAGCAATTAAATATCTCTTCACACGTTTACCGCTAACATCAGCATCATGGTATTCGCCAACACAACTATAAAATCTTTATTTATACCACAAATATCATGAGGGAAAGGAGTGCAGGTTAACGGGGCGGGTTGCCAGGTACCTGTCTCCAGATCTGGTATTCGCCGGTGTAATGTTTACCACCATCTGTCACCTACGAGGCAGCTTTTATCTCAAGTGTTCCAATTTAATCACCTGTACTGCACGCACACGCCACTCGCCCCTCTGCTCTCCTCTCCTCTCCTCAGACTCATTGCCAAATGCAAATCCGCGCACCTTCCTTGGAATAGGAGCATTAAAGCCCAAGGCTGGCCATACACGGTCGAAATTTCGAAAGAATTTTCTTTTGAAAATCAGAAAATTGTTCGTTTTTTTCAAAAAATTTCCAACATGTCCGATTACTCAAATTCGATTGCCGCACGGAAATCGGCTGTTGCTGCAGCCCCACCAATGGTGCGAAATACGAAACGAAAATTCTTAGATAAGATTTTTGAAAGAAAATTCTTTCGGAATCCGACCCATGTATGGCCAGCCTAACTCTGGGTTTTGCGTTACCTTAACCGGTTCCCGACCGGCGCACGCCGATGTACGTCGGCAGAATGGCAGGGCTGGGCAAATGGGGCGTACCCGTACGTCCCTTTAAATTTGCCGCCATTGCGTGCGCGCCGGCCGGGAGCTCTGTGAGTCGGGTCGCGGGTCCCATGGACTTGATCGCCGCGGGGATACCCGCGATCGTCTCACGGAGAGGACGAACGGGGAGATGCTGATGTAAAACGAGCATCTCCCCGTTCTGCCTAGTGACAGTGTCACTGATCTCTGCTCCCTGTGATCGGGAGCAGAGATCAGTGACGTGTCACACGTAGCCCCCCCCCCCCCACAGTTAGTAACACTACCCAGGACATACTTAACCCCTTCATCGCCCCCTGGTGGTTAACCCCTTCACTGCCAGTGTCATTTACACAGGAATCAGTGCATTTGTATAGCACTGATTGCTGTATAAATGACAATGGTCCCAAAAAATGTGTCAAAAATGTCCGATGTGTCCGCCATAATGTCGCAGTCATGATAAAAATCGCTGATTGCCGCCATTACTAGTAAAAAAAAAAAAAGAATAAAAATGCCATAAACTATCCCCTATTTTGTAAACGCTATAACTTTTGCGCCAACAAATCAATAAACGCTTATTGCGATTTTTTTTCTTACCAAAAATATGTAGAAGAATACAGATCGGCCTAAACTGAGGAAAAAAATGTTTTTTTAAATATTTTTTGGGGGATATTTATTATAGCAAAAAGTAAAAAATAATGCGTTTTTTTCAAAATTGACGCTATTTTTTTGTTTATAGCGCAAAAAATAAAAACCGCAGAGGCAATCAAATACCACCATAAGAAAGCTCTATTTGTGGGGAAAAGAAGGACGCCACTTTTGTTTGGGAGCCACGTTGCACGACCGCGCAATTGTCAGTTAAGGCGACGCAGTGCAGAATCGCAAAGAGTGCTCTGGTCAGGAAGGGGGTAAATTCTTCCAGGGCTGAAGTGGTTAAATAGTTTGTTTGGCCAGCTTGGCCCAGGCAGGACACTAATGCACTACCGATATATAGAGTTCTAGATTGCATAAACCAGCTGTGACAGGTTCTCTTTTTAAAGTCTTATTGCCAGGTTTTGTGCTACTGTAAAAAATGAGTTTTGGCCAGCTTGGCCCGACCTAACTCTTTAAAGTAACACAAAGCCTAGGGTTAGGGTTTAAAGACAACCTGTTACTCCTGGCTTGCGCATGCTGGAGCTTCATACACCAGTCTAATTTAGTTAGAAAAAATGTGTTTTTAGAATGGTGGATTTTTTTTAATTTTATTTTTTATTTTTTTTTAGGTAAAGGCCTGGTTTTACCAGCTTGGACCGAATTCTACTTCCCGCACTTCCAATCCGGAAGGACATAGAATTTTGAAGCACAGGCATTGTAATCAAACATTTTTCAGGGTTTTCATATGACATTTGTTGAGTCCGTAATGGCACCATCGAATGATGTGACCATTTTCGTGAATTTCTGCGCAAACGTTCGGTGTATTGGCCAGCTTAAAGTAGTAATAAACCCTCAATTTTATAGCTTAACACATCGTGCACAATAAAATAAACATCCCCACCGTAAACTTTTTGGTAAAAATTCTCCTCCCCCAGTGCTTCCAGTTTTAAACTGGCTCCTGCTCTCCCAGTGCTGCTTCCCTGAACTTCCCAGTCTTCGCAGAAAAGTGGACAGTGCAGTCTCCAGGCAGTCTCTCAGTTTGGAGAGGGGAGGAGAAGAGATGAGCAGGATTGCATTGCCATCCTAGGCTATGGGGCTGTGGGTGTCTATTGATGCACACGGTGTAGGAAGACACAGCTCCAGTCCCCGCATGCAAGGGCGGCCCTGTAGGATGCCGCAAGATGAAGGGGGCCACCCTGAGACAGGAGACCTGGGGCAGCAGTCATGGGGCCAGCCTAAACTGGAACATAGACATAAATTAAAGATAAAGAATCTGCATACTCATAAAGTAAAAAAAAAAAAAAAATCAGCTGCTGGAAGTGCTTAATGGTAACTGAGGGTGTAATATCCCTTTAAGAGTGGACAGTGCAGTCTGTAGGTTTGAAGACGTTAGCAGGTGGGAGGAAGAGGGAGGAGCAGGAGGGGGTGCCTTGCCATCCTAGGCTATGGGGCTGTGTGTGTCTATTGATGCGCACAGTGTAGGGAGACGCAACTCTAGACCCTGCATACAAGGGTGACCCCATAGGACGCTGCAAGAGAAAGGAGCCACCCTGAGACAGGAAACCTGGGACAGAGGTCATGTGACCGGCTTAACCTGGAACATAGGCGTGGCTTAAAAGATAAAATAAAGCTGAATACTCAGTAAGGGATTAAATCAGCTGCTGAAAGAAGTGCTTAATAGAAACAGAGTGTAATATCCCTTTAAGAGTGGACAGTGCAGTCTGTTAGTTTACAGAGAGCAGCAGGTAGGAGGAAGAGTAAGATGCTGGGGAGTGCCATGCCATCCTGGGCCAGGGGGCTGTGTGTTTCTATTGATGCACACAGCGTAAAACGAGAGAGACACAACTCTAGGCTCTGCGTGCAAGGGTGACCCCCCCACAGGATGCTGCAAGAGAAAGGAGCCACCCTGAGACAGGAAACCTGGGAGCGGTCACGTGACCAGATTAAACTGGAGCATAGACAAGGAATATCACGTTACCACTGGGCAACGAAAACCCAAATTTCAGTGCTGCGTTGAAATTAAAAACTGAATGCAAAAGCCGCACAAGACTGATAGCTGAATAAAAAAATGGAAAACTGTACAGGATTGCAGAGTCAGCAATAAATGGCCACAGAGCAGAGTCAGAGTGCCCCTTTAGGCCTCATGCACACGCACGTTTTTACAGCCGCTTTTTTGAGCTTTTTTTGCAGCTTAAAAAGGCCCGTCTATGTTAGTCTATGGCTTCATGCCCACCTAGGCGTTTTTGAGCTGCAAGTGGCATAGGCGTTTTTAAGCTGTAAAAAAAACCCAGGACCAGTGGGTTCTCAGAGACGTCTTTCAGCTGTAAAAACGCTCTAACGCTGAAAAACGCTCAAAAATGCTCAAAAACGTCATTCACCAACGGTTTTTAACGTTTTTGTTCCATTGAAAAAAAAAAAAAAAATTTGAAAAAAAAAAAAAAACGCTAAAAAACGCTAACGCGGAAAAACGCTCAAAAACGCTATTGCAAAAACGCTGAAAAAAGCTGAAAAAAGTTTAAAAAAAATCACTGCAAAGATACTGGCGTTTTCATAACGTTATTTCAACAGCCTGTGTGCATGAGGACTTAACATCCCATGTCAGGGTGGAGCGGTTAAGGCCGTGATTGCGACTTTGAGGTGAGAAATGCAAACAGGTTGGATGTGCTGACAGCGGGCGATTAAATACCGAGGAAGGAACGTTAGACACCAGGCAGAGGTCCTCCTGTTGTCAGAACAAGGCTCAGGATTTGCACACAATTGCCTCCTCTGAGCTCCATTGTCCTTCATAATCCGGGATTCCCCATAGACGTACAGACAGTGTCATGACCCCGTGCAGTGCTGTCTATACACTTCCTCAAGTGCCTCCGATCCAAGCAATGGCTGCAGGGCAAAGGAGAAACTCCACTCCATAAACGCACAAACGCCGTTCACCAAGCGTGCGTGTTCAGCCCTGTCCTGCATAAGAGGGTCCTGAGGTCCAAGTCAGGACAGGTGCCCTTTACACCCCTGAGCAGTTTTGGCAGTTTTTTTTTTTTTTCCACGCAGGTAGAAAAAAAATAATTTTAGGCCTGAAGACGAATTAAAACCCCCAAAACGAATATCTTCTGAACGCAGAGACCCTGGAGAATAAAATGGTGGTAGTTCCAATTTTTTTCATTTACTGAATGGTGGACCGTGGTCCGGACCCGGACCAAGCAACAGTCCTGTCTGGACCACAGCCCCCACTATCTTCCTCACAGCGAAAATCATGAAGATGTATTAAACCCCCCTCAAAACATTGTATATCTTTTGAATGCAGAGACCCCGGAGAATAAAATGGTGGTAGTTCCAATTTTTTTGATTTACTGAATGGTGGACCGTGGTCCAGACCCGGACCAAGCAACAGTCCTGTCTGGACCACAGCCACCGCTATCTTCCTCACAGTGGGCGTTTTTTTACATGCAGGTATAAAAAAATCATGAAGATGTATTAAACCCCCTTCAAAACATTGTATGTAAAACATTGTGAATGCAGAGACCCCCGAGAATAAAATGGTGGTAGTTTCAATTTTTTGATTTACTGAATGGTGGACCGGACCGAGCGACAGTCCTGTGCAGACCACAGCCACCGCTATCTTCTTTACAGTGGGAGGTTTTTTTTTGCACGCAGGCATTAAAAAAATCATCTTAGGCCTGAAGATGGATTAAAGCCCCCAAAACTTATATCTTCTGAACGCAGAGACCCCGGAGAATAAAATGGAGGTAGTTCCAATTTTATTATTCACTGAATGGTGGACCGTGGTCCGGACCCGGACCAAGCAACAGTTCTGTCTGGACCACATCCCCCGCTATCTTCCTCACAGTGAAAATCATGAAGATGTTTTAAACCCCCCTCAAAACATTGTATATCTTCTGAATGCAGAGACCCTGGTTAATAAAATGGTGGTAGTTCCAATTTTTTGATTTAATGAATGGTGGACCGTCATCCGGCCCTGGACCAAGCAACTGTCCTGTCTGGACCACAGCCCCCCGCTATCTTCCTCACAGTTGGCGTTTTTTTTTGCATGCAGGTATAAAAAATCCTGAAGATGTATTAAACCCCCCCTCAAAACATTGTATATCTTCTGAGTGCAGAGACCCTGGAGAATAAAATGGTGGTAGTTCCAATTTTTTTTTAAATCCCACCATGTTAGCGCAAACATTCAGTAAAAAAATATACACAATGCACAGATTACTGTGTTTTTGGTAAAATATAATAGATGAGGTTCTGCCGAGCAACTGGATACCAAACAGGTCGAGTTGTAGAATTGTGTGTGCCCACACGATTGGCGACAAACTTGGGTACCCAACATTTTTCATAGGCAACGCTTTAAAAGCCCCTACTGCCCCCCAATGTAACATCTGTAGCCCAAATGGCATTTTCACACAGGTGTGTTTACATGCATATCAGCATGTTACATGGGGAAAGGGGGGGGGGGGGGGGGGGGGGCTCAGAACTTTTTTTTTTTTTTTTATAAAAGTGCTGGGGTGTAACTTTTATTTTAACCGTTTCCATACCGGACCAATTATTCCTCTCCTACATGTAAAAATCATAAATGTTTTGCTAGAAAATTACTCAGAACCCCCAAACATTATATGTTTTTTTTTTTTTACCAGAGACCCTAGGGAATAAAATGGCGGTCGTTGCAATTTTTTATGTCATACGGTATTTGCGCAGCAATTTTTCAAACGCATAAAAAAAAGAAAACATTCATGAGTTAAAAAAAAAGCAAAACACAATATTTACCTCAATTTTTTTTGTATAATGTGAAAGATGATGTTACGCCGAGTAAATAGATACCTAACATGTCTTGCTTTAAAATTGCGCACACTCCTGGAATGACGTAAAAACTTCGGTAATAAAAAATCTTTAACATTTTTTACAGGTTACCAGTTTAGAATTACAGAGGAGGACTAATGCTATGCTTTTGATCACTTTTATTCCTATTACAATGTATGTAAACATTTTCTTCCCCCCCACAGCAGCCAGGGAGAAAGGAGAGGGGGTGGAGCCAGCAGCACTGCGGAGCGAAGGGGGGGGGGGCACAGCACATAGTGCACACCCCCTGCGCACGCCTATGGTAACTCCAATATGGCCACCTGGAGGCGCTCTGTACACAGACGGTATACAGAACGCCCCCCCAGAAATGCAATATGGCTACCTGGAGGCGCTCTGCACACAGATGATATACAGAACACCCCCCAGATATGTCATTTCCTGCTTGTGTGATTGGCCCACTGATTTTCCCAGAAGTCTGCACCAAGATACAAGTCAGATTTTGGGCATCCCCTGCAACACAAATGTCATTTTTGGGGAGATCCTCCCAAAGGGTAATCACATCTAAAAGGGATGCAGGCCCTGCAGCTTTCCTCATTAGAGCCCTGCAGGTGCAGCAGCTGATTGATAATTATGAAACCACGCCCATTAGGATTCACTTTCCCACATGGACACAGAGAAACACACAGGGATTTTTACAGAATAACAAAAGGGAGGAATCTGCTACAAAGTTTGTTACAATCCCTGCAATGTACAGAGATCCCAACAAAAGTGGAGTTACTCTTTAACTCTAAAGGGATGACCTGTAAGGGATTTTAAAGCGTCACCTATGGAAAATTTTGGGGTACCATATCTTGTGGACAATTTTAAGGATGGACATGTTGGGTATCTATTTACTCGGCACAACCTCGTCTTTTATAATTTACCAAATAATTGGGCAATAGATTGCATTGCTGTGCTCAAAAATAAATTTTCATTGTAATTTTTACTGAATTTTTGGGCTTGATAAACCGTTGCCAAAATATTGTGTGGCAAAAAAATAAATAAAAAAAATTGGAATGACCGTCATTTTATTCTCCAGCTTTCAGAAATATTTAATATTTGGTGGGGGTTTGAACTAATCTTCAGGACTAAAATGATTTTTAAACCTGTACAAAGAACACAATAATTGCTCTGGCAGTGAAAGGGTGATGGAAGGCCTAAGCCATCTGTTTGCAGATGTCCAGGTAGCGGCACAGCTGTGCTAATTTATGTAGCTGCTTCACAGAAGAATGCCAACGACGTCACCTGTGATCCTGTGTATGGGGGACATGAACTGTCAGGATGTGAGGAGAGGAAGGGGATCTTGTACAATTTGAATGGTGGTGAAGATCTGCCCCCCCCCCCCCCCCTATCCCCCACAAGTGTTAATTAAAGCTCAACTCCGTCCACAAACACTTTAAATTTAATTATATTCCCCGAAGGTCACAAAGGATAGAAATCCAATCTATGTGCACAAAAATGCCTTTGAAAACCCAGATATTACCTTGTAAAAGTAGCAGCGACATCATCACTGGGCTGTACAGAGCCTGTGCAGAGAGCTGAGGCTCCACCCACTACAGAAACTGCAGGAGGGGGGGGGGGGGGCGGAGACAAGACCAGTCACTCTGCAGAAGGAAAAAGAGAAGAGCTGTGGGAGGGGCCCAGCAGACTCCACCCACTACAGGAGGGGGCGGACAGAAGACCAGTTCCCCTGCACAAGGAGAGAGAGCAGAGCAGTGGGAGGGGCTCAAGCAGGCTCCTCCCACTACAGAAAACTACAGGAAGGGGGCGGAGACAAGACCAGTCACCCTGCACAAGGAGAGAGAGCAGAGCTATGGGAGGGGCTCAGCAGGCTCCACCCACTCCAGGAAGGGGAGGGGACAAGACCAGTCACTCTGCACAAGGAAAAAGAGAAGAGCTGTGGGGGGGGGGGGGGCCCAGCAGACTCCACCCACTACAGGAGGGGGCGGACACAAGACCAGTCTTCCTGCACAAGGAAAGAGAAGCAGAGCAGTGGGAGGGGCTCAGCAGGCTCCTCCCACTACAGAAAACTACAGGAAGGGGTAGAGACAAGACCAGGCACCCTGCACAAGGAGAGAGAGCAGAGCTATGGGAGGGGCTCAGCAGGCTCCACCCACTCCAGGAAGGGGAGGGGACAAGACCAGTCCCGCGGCACAAGGAGAGAGAGCAGCAGTGAGCGGTCTTTATTACAGGAAGCCTCACAACACTGGATTACTGCACAGATCTGGGAGATCTGGGGCAACTGTGGGGTAATTGGTCTCTGGAGGGGGCTGGGGACTTTGCATGGGCACTGTGGGAGACCTGAGAACACCGCAGAGGGCTAGGGGGCACTGTTGGATTGGTGGCACTATGGGGGGGGGGGGGGGGCTCTGCATCAGGATAGAGGATACTTTGGGAGGTCGGAGGGCACCGTGGAGGCAGAGGGCACTCAGGGGGCCTGGGTGCACTGAGGGAGTGGCACTGGTTTGGAGGCTGTGAGGCACTGTGGGACACTGTTGGATTGGGGGTACTCTGGGAAGCTGGGAGCTTTAAAGGGGCAACTGTGGGAGGTTGAGAGGCAATCTAGGGCATTGTTGGATTGATTGTACTATGGGGGGGATAGAGACTAGAGGACACTTTAGGAGGTTGGGTGGCAATGTGGGAGGTTGGGGGGGGGGGGGCACTGTGGGAAGTTGGGAGGCAATCTAGTGCATTTTTGGATTTATGGCACTATGGGGGGGGGGGGGTAGAGGCTGGAGGACACTTTAGGAGGCTGGGTGGAACTGTGGGAGGTTGGGGGGCACTAAGGGCTCTCAGGTGACCTGCGGCACTAGAGGATCGGGGGGGGGGGGGGGCCGGAATGGGAGGCTAGGAGGCACTGTGGGACACTAATGGACTGGTGGCACCGTGGGAGACTAGAGGGTATTTGGGGGGCTAGGGGGCACTGTGGGATGCACTCTGGGACACTGTTGGATTGATGGCACTATGGGGGGGATAGAGGCTAGAGGGCACTTTAGGAGGCACTATGGGAGGTTGGGGGGGGGGGCACTTTGGGGACTAAAGGCTCTCAGAGGGCCTGGGGCAGAAAGTTGAGGGAGTACTGTGGGCAATTATAGGAGGGTTGAGACCCTATGAGAGCTGGGGGGTACTGTGGAAGGTTGGGGGGGGCACCTTGGGGACTAAGGGCTATAAGGAGGCACTGGGGTTGGAGGGGGGGGGGGAAGTTGAGGGGCACTGCGGGCAAATAGAGGAGGGTTGGCGCACTATGGGAGCTGGGAGACACTGTGGTAGGTTTTAGGGATCTACAGCTGGCTGGGGGCCCATGAGGCGGGGAGGCCGTGGCCCGGTGGTTGAGGCTTTAATAGGATTCATGGGAACCGACCGACTTTTCTGACCCGACTCTGTAGATATGGAGTTGTGATTGTGTCACCGTTGCCTGCAGCACTTGTCAGGAAACTCTCACATACCAGCAAATCATACAAAAGCTAATCCTGTCATCATACAAATATCACTGTACACCTGGACTGAAACATTCTTCAGAAATTGCCCCTAACTTTAATGGGGTACGCTTTAAATATACGTATTAAGTTGTATGCGTTTTACATGCATTTCTATTTTTATTCCTGTTTTAGTGCAAATTCCAGAACAAAAACGCAGCAAACAGGATTCTGGAGAACAGGGACTCTGCTTCTTTAAAAAAAAAAAAAATAAATAAATAAAATAATATATATATATATATTTATTATATATATAATTATATATTTTTTTTAAATATATATATATATATTATAATTATATAATATATAATTTATATTATTTATTTATTTATTCTTTTTTTTTTTAAAGAGACCCAGTTCTCCGGTTCTTCAGGTGTTAAGCGAGGTAAATATCACCCAGGAATTCGGAAAATCTGACTTTATTAGGCTGGAAGTGATACGTTGTTGCATAGCGATTACCCATCCATTGTCTCCGGGACACAAAGGCCACACTTCAGCCGGTGTCACCTTTTATTGCGACACCTTCATACGCGAACCTCGCCCCGGGGCTCAGGGATGAATTGTTGGGAGGTATTTATCTGGCTCGGCTCCTCGTCAGTAAACACCGTCATTGTCAGCTGCTTGTGGTCTGCTAACGAGTCCATCCTTGATTGTCAGCTTCGCTGCCGAGTCTATAGACCTTGTGTTTGCAGGGCTGGTGACGCAAAATGTATAACGAATGAGCTTATCCTATGTGTAGTCTTTTTAATGTGGTTGGATTAAATGTGAAACAATTGTATCAATGTTCCAAATGATCGTCTAATATTTTCTTATGTATAAAGTCGGGGGGGGGGGGGGGAGGGGCTGTGTTTGCTCATTACATGTGCAGATGCTGCTTCCTGTACTGCAACACAGCAGTCTTTATTTTTTCCAGGTAATGTCAAGTGTGATAACAATCTGGCAAACAACATCGCTTTATCTCACCTGTCATCTGCTGCGCGGTTAGGCGTTTCTATTGCTTAAAGTGGTTGTAAACCTCAGACATGAAATATGAACAAAACATATCCCTCTATAGCCGGGGTCTGCAAACTTTCTAAACAAAGGGCCAGTTTATTGTCTTCAGAGTTTAGGGGGGCCGGACTGTGGCCAGTGGGAGTAGAAAATGTTCTGGTGTCAGTAGGAGGAAACAATACCACACCTTTAGCTGGAGGAATAGTGCCCCATCATTGGTATTAGTGGGAGGAATAGTGCCCCATCATTGGTGTCAGTGGGAGGAATAGTGCCCCATCATTGGTGTCAGTGGGATGAATAGTGTCCCATCATTGGTGTCAGTGGGAGGAATAGTGCCCCATCATTGGTAACATTTGGAGGAATAGTGCCCCATCATTTGTATTGGTGGGAGGAATAGTCCCCCATCATTGGTATCAGTGGGAGGAATAGTGCCCCATCATTGGTGTCAGTGGGGGGGGGGGGGGGGTAGTGCCCCATCATTGGTGTCAGTGGGAGGAATAGTGCCCCATCATTAATACATAGTTACATAGTAGGTGAGATTGAAAAAAGACACAAGTCCATCAAGTCCAACCTATGTGTGTGATTATATTTCAGCATTACATTATATATCCCTGTATGTTGCGGTCGTTCTGGTGATTATCTAATAGTTTCTTGAAACTGTCGATGCTCCCCGGTGAGACCACCGCCTGTGGAAGGGAATTCCACATCCTTACCGCTCTTACAGTAAAGAACCCTCTTAAGGTTAAACCTCTTTTCTTCTAATTTTAATGAGTGGCCATGTCAGTGGGAGGAATAGTGCCCCATCATTGGTGTCAGTGGGAGGAATAGTGCCGCATCATTGGTGTCAGTGGGAGGAATAGTGCCTCATCATTGGTGCCAATGGGAGAAATATTGGCAGAAGCGTGCCCATCATTGGTATTAGTGGGAAGAATAGTGCCCCATTGTTGGTGTCAGTAGGAGGAATAGTCCCTCAAGGGCCGGGTAAAGGCAAGCAAAGGGCCACAGTTTGGAGACCCCTATTCTATAGTGTGTACTTGTCTCAGTCAAGAGCACCAAGTGTCATTTCTATCTGCTGCCTCCTTCCTCTGCTATCCGCATAAGTCACTTCTGACAAGTTTTCCTGACACCAAGAGAAAAATGGTGACAGGGGAGGGATCTCCAGCACACAGCCTGTGATTGACAGGCTCAGCTCTGTTCCTGTGTGATTTGGGGGGGGGG
The DNA here is from genome assembly GCA_037952835.1 of Lithobates septentrionalis. Taxonomy (NCBI): domain Eukaryota; kingdom Metazoa; phylum Chordata; class Amphibia; order Anura; family Ranidae; genus Lithobates; species Lithobates septentrionalis. The sequence continues at coordinate 547,352 of JBBDGP010002593.1, read as the reverse complement.
TCTCTTTGCTCCAAACAGCTCTCAGAGTTCTCCTCACTGAGCTCCGCAGTGTGTAACTTCAGCTCTCCGCCCCCCTTTTTTTCTGAACTCTCAGATAAGCTTTACAATTCAGCACTTTGAACAGATGTAGAAGAGGGGAGGGCTGCAGATAAGCAAGTGCAACTTATGTAAGAGGATTTGTTTAATCTCTGTGTATCACCTGAGGACATCGGCTCCTGTGACGGCTCTTCAACGCTCACCCCACAACCCACAATCTGATTGTACAATCTCTTTTTTTTATCTACCAACAACTACTTAGTACAGGAACTTACCTGATTGGATACAAATTGATCGGATAGATTAGGTAGGTGCAAAGTTTTGGTAAATCTAAAGTTGGTTGTAGAACGTTTGTAATATGTATGGTGGCCTCTAACCCCTTCACGCAAATATGTGGCCTCTTGGCGGGTGGGCCTTGGTGCCGAGGCGCCCGCATATTTGCATTCCACGCTGCACACACTGCTGTGCCAAAAGCACGCGCCCGCCACAGTTACCGGCGGCTAACAAGCGGCTCCCGATCGATCCTTTGCGATCAGGAGCTTTCCGATCATTTGACCGGCGTGAAAGCCAATTCCGGGTGGTCACATGACCATAATCCCCGCCCTGCCTCCTGGCATCAGAAACCCCATAAAGGGCCGGGAGGCGCTGGCTCTAAGGGGTTATGTTGGCCATAAGCTAGTATATTGTTAAAGGAACATTCGTATATCTCCCCAGAGGGACAACAAAAATAAACTAACAAATAAACAAATACATACAAATAAATAATGAGGTCTGACATTTCCCTGCACTAAAAAACATCCACCTGAAATCAGTACAAAGAGGAAAAGACGTTTTATAATACAATTGTTTTAGGTTTTATGGGTCATTTTATTATTCCACATCTAAGGAAACAAACATCCTCTAATGAATTCCGTTAGCCAATAAAAAAGGATCACTTCTATTTCCTTATCATGTTACAGAGAAGGACAGCAAGTAATAAAAAACAATGATGGGTATCTCTGAATTAGGGAAAAGGGGAAAGTCTTTTGCCCTTAAATTGTCACATTTCCTCCCACATGAATTATGTGTGCCAGTGTGTCATATGCCCAAAACCTGTGCCTATGTCAGCGATGGTGACTGCCATCTCTCCTTTCCATATAACCTATAAGTCACAGGTGGGCACTGCCATCTCTCCACTCCATATTACCTATGTCACAGGGGGGCACTGCCATCTCTCCTCTCCATAATACCCCTATGGTATAGGTAGACGCTGCCATCTCTCCTTTCTATTATACCCCTATGTCACAGGCAGGCACTGCTATCTCTCCTTTGTATGTTTTTTCCAGTGGCACAGGTTGGCACTGCCATCTCTCCTCTCTAAAATTCCCCTATGACACAGGTATGCCCTTCATTCTCTCCTCTCCTTAATCTCCTTTTGACACAGGTAAGCACTGCCACCTCTCCTCTCTATAATCCCCCTATGACACAGGTGGGCACTGCCATCTCTCCCCTCTATAATCCCCCTATGGCACAGGTGGGCACTGCCATCTCTTCTCTTTATATTATTCCTATGGCACAGGTGGGCACGGCTACCTCTCCTCTCTATAATACTCCTATGGTAGAGGTAGGCACTGCCATCTCAACTCTCCAAAAGCCCCCTATGGCACAGGTGGGCTCTGCCATCTCTCCTCTCTATAATACCCCTATGGTATAGGTAGATGCTGCCATCTCTTCTCTCTATAATACCCCTATGGTATAGGTAGACGCTGCCCTCTCTCCTCTATATAATACCCCTATGTCACAGGTGGCTGAGGTGGGCACTGCCATCTCTTTTTTCTGTAATACTCCTAAGTCACAGGTAGGCACTGCCATCTCCTCTCTCTGTAATACTCATATGGCCCAGGAAGGCACTGCCATCTCTCTTCTCTGTAATACCCCTATGGCACAGGTACACACTGCCATCTCTCCTCTGTATACTATGCCTATGGCACAGGTGGGCACTGCCTTCTCTCCTCTTTATAGTACTCCTTTGGCATAGGTAGGCACTGCCATCTCTCCTCCGTATATTACTCTTATTGCACAGGCAGACACTGCCATTTCTCCTCTCTGTAGTACTTCTATGTCACAGGTGGGCACAGCCATCTCTCCTCCCCATAATACCCTTATGGTATATGTAGGCGCTGCCATCTTTCCTCTCTATAATACCACTATGTCACAGGTCGGCACTGCCATCTCTCCTGTCTATAATACCCATATGATACAGGTGGGCACTGTCTTCTCTCTTCTCTATAATACCCCATGTCACAGACAGGCACTGCCATCTCTCCTGTCTATTATACCCCTATGGCACAGATGGGCACTACCATCTCTCCTCTCTATAATACCCCAATGACACAGGTGGGTACTACCATTTCTCCTCTCTATAATACCCCAATGACACAGGTGGGTACTACCATTTCTCCTCTCTATAATACCCCCATGACACGGGTGGGTACTACCATTTCTCCTCTCTATAATACCCCCATGACACAGGTGGACACTGCCATCTCTCCTCTCTATAATACTTTGATGACACAGGTAGGCACTGCCATCTCTCCTCACTTTAATCCCCCTAGGAAACTGGGGCTAATTCCTTCTGTGGGTTTTCTTCTGAAAAACTTTTTCAGTATAATAAAAATCTAATACCCATCCGAAGTCCAACTTAGATCTGAGCTTTTTAAACCCCACAGTACACTGAATGCCTCCACCCCAATCTGTCTATTTATTACAACAAAGCAAATGTTCCGTAACAAACCAGCAATGGCCTGCAGCCCACCAGATGTCACCTTAATGGTCGGCCAGACATCTGCTCCTCGTTTACGCGTTCAGGTCCTGCCGTTGCCCAACGGACATGTAAGTAACCTGAGAAAACGGAAGGGTCAGAAAGGTCCTACAGAGATTTTTTCCAAAAAAGTTGAAAAACCGATGTGAACAAAACCAAACATTCTACTTCCTCCCATGCTTCCAACATTGACCCATGTATGGTGACCCTTGCCGACCACAGGATCATTGGGAGGTATTGAAGTTCAACAAATCTCTGTGAGCAAACCCAAACATTCTACTTCCTCTCATACTTCCAACATTGGTCCATGTATGGTGACCCTTCCCGACCACAGGATCGTTGGGAGGTATTGACGTTCAACAAATCTCTGTAAGCAAACCCAAACATTCTACTTCCTCCCATATTTCCAACATTGATCCATGTATGGTGACCCTTGTCAACCACAGGATACTTGGGGGGTATTGATGGTCAACATATATCTGTGAGAAAACCTAAACATTCTACCTCCTCCCATACTTCCAACATTGGCCCATGTATGGTGACCCTTGCCAACCACAGAATCGTTGGGGAGTATTGACGGTCAAAAAATCTGTGAGCAAAATCAAACATTCTACCTCCTCCCATACTTCCAACATTGGCCCATGTATGGTGACCCTTGCCAACCACAGAATCGTTGGGGAGTATTGACGGTCAACAAATCTCTGTGAGAAAACCCAAACATTCGACCTCTTTCTATACTTCCAACAGTAACCCGTGTATGGTGACCGTTGCCAACCAAAGAATCGTTGCAGGAGTATTGACGGTCAAAAAATCTCTGTGAGCAAAACCAAACATTCTACCTCCTCCCAGGCTTCCAACATTGACCCGTGTATGGTGACCCTTGCCAACCATGGGTTTGTTGGAGGGTATTGATGGTCAACAAATCTCTTTGAGCAAACCCAAAATTCTACCTCCTCCGAGGCTTCCAACATTGACCAATGTATGGTGACCCTTGCCGACCACAGGACCGTTGCCGAGTATTGACAGTCAACAAATCTCTGTAAGCAAACCCAAAATTCTACCTCCTCCCAGGCTTCCAACATTGACCCGTGTATGGTGACCCTTGTCAACCACAGGCTTGTTGGGGGGGTATTGACGGTCAACAAATCTCTGTGAGCAAAACCAAACATTCTACTTTTTCCCATACTTCCAACATTGACCCGTGTATGGTGACCCTTGCCGACCGTTCTATATCAATCGACGATAAGCTCTGATTGGCTGCAATGGTCACTGCCCCAAAGTCACAAACCTCTTTCTTTTTCTTTTTTCTCCTTTGCTCCCTTCACCTGAACTGAAGAAATGAAAACAGCGTAGATATTCCAGCTCAGTGGAAAATTCTACAGAGCCTTTGGTTACGGGGCGACCCTGGCTTACGAAAGAGTCTGTAGGGAGCTGAGGATAGGTTCGAAGCGGAACCCACACCGCAATTAAAACATACATAGGAACACTATACGGCCTTGTGCCTTATAAGCTGCGCTATGTGCATAATAACCCTCTGGGGCCAAGGCTGGGTTAACTCCTTCCCGACCACAGAAAGTTACAATGCATATCTTGTAGAGTGAGCGCTCAGCGGGTGCAAAGTCCTGCCTGGCCAAAGTGTAACATTCTTACCTAATTTTTGCAGAATTCCTTCCAGAGGGACTGAGACCCGAGCAGAGAAAGGAGTTTTATCCCAGAGTTGTCGGAGAGCAAAGGCGTCCTCCAGTGCTGGCTTTTGCAGCTTCTGTCTAATCTGAGCTGTAGGCACTGAGTGCTTCTCACTTCTCCACTCCTCCTCCTCCTCCTCCTCCTCCTCAGCTTGCACAAGCTTTGGCTTGTTGACATCACAGTGACATCATTAAAACACCCCTCAGGACCTGCAGGTAGACGAAGCCACTCCTTTCCTCCCCCACCACCATGCCCTGGCAAAGACACACCTTGTCCCATGATGATAACATCGTTGCAGCAGCTGGAAGCCACATCTGAACCACGACTTGTTTGCTAAAGCGCTGAGTGTTGTAAACTTTTTTCCTTTTTATTATTATTGCTACGCAAGATTTATGTAGCGCCGACAGTTTGCGCAGCGCTTTACAACATGAGGGCCAGACAGTACAGCTACAATACAATTCAATACAGGAGGAATCAGAATGCTCTGATCATTAAAGCTTACAATCTAATATTTTTTTTGTAATTTTTTTTTTATTTAGGCTTGAAGGTAAGGCTACTTTCACACTGGGGGCGGTGAGGGCGTTCGCTTTTTGCACATTACCATTATAGCCAGAATAGGTGCAGGAACTCCCCCCCGTCTGAGACACCACTTGCCTCTGCCCCCTCTACCCACCTGACCACCGTCCCTTGATTCCACCCCCTACCCACCTACCAGTACTGCCCCTTTTAGAGAATACAGAACCAAGTATCATTTTGTGGTGCTAAATCATTTGTATGGAACATGGTAATGATAAAAAGAAAAGCAGTAAAATAGATCCCCTGCAGCCAGCAACAATAGAATCCCAGCAATAGATCCCCCACACAACAATAGACTCCCCGAGCAACAATGCACTCCACCCAGGGGCGGACTGACCATTGAGCCACTCGGGCACTGCCCGAGGGCCCTGGGCCACTAGGGGGCCCCATCAGGGTTGCCAGCCTCAGTAAAACCAGGGACAGTATGTATAAATCTGTGTTTTTTTTTACATCTGTCTGTGTATACTGTGTGTGTGTATACTGAGTGGCCCCATAATCTCTGATTGCCTAGGGGCCCCATAATCTCCTATTGCCCGGGGGCCCCATGAGTTATCAGTCCGCCCCTGACTCCACCCCAACAACAATAGATTCCCTGCAGCAATAGTGAACCACCCACAACAAAATATCACACCCAGTAACAAAATATCCACCCAAGCAACATTAGACCCCCCCCCCCCCAGCAGCAACAACAGATCTCCCAGCAGCTAGCAACGTAAGACCCCACCCCAGCAACAATAGATTCCCCATCAGTGACAATAGACCCTCACACAAAATCAGATCCCCACCAGTGACAATAGATCTCCCAGCAGACACTCCAGCACACCCCACACCCCATGCTATTACATACATTCAGTGCTGAAGGTGCCGGAACTGCGTTCCCCCCGCGTTCCCGCTGAAAAAAAGCCCCGATTATGGCATGCTCAGAGCACCACTTTGATGCCTCGTTAGGTACGTTTTCATGTTTTTCCCATGGTTCTCTATCACCCTCACCTTTACTTAAACATCCGTGCACCATTTGTACATACACTCATTTTTTGCGTATCACACATTTTTGATTATTCAAGGCCAACGGCGTCACTAGGGGGGGGCAGAGGGGGCCCTGACCCCCCCAACATTATGCTGTGCCCCACCAAAAAACAAAAAAAAATTATTATTTTTTTTTTTTTACAAAAAGGCAATGTCTTTTTGTTTGCATTCATAGCGGATGCGCCGCATCTTACTCGGGTCGCCGCTGGAGTAAGACAGTCTCTATTGAGAGGGAGAGCGTCCCCAGTCAGCTCCTGCGGGTGATTCCTCCCCCCTCCCTCTGCTCGCTGACACTGCATAATGCGAGCGCTCACGCAACCACGGCCGCCCGATCTTCTCCTTCCCCTGCATCCTCATTGGCAGAGAGAAGAGCGAGTTGCAGGTAGGACTCCACCAGGACTCTCAGTTACTGAAAAAACAGACTGATTTCTCCCGTCCTTAGGACAGGAGAACCAGCCTGTAAATTCCAAGAGATGCCAGACCAGCGCTGTCAATAGCAGGGGCAGGACAGCAAAAGGGGGCTGGGGAACCCCACAGTGGCGGAACACCAGGGCCCGGTGGCAAGGCAACCTTTGCAACCCTGATAGTTCTCCCACTGCTTTGGACCCTTATATTTTCTTGGTATGCTGGTGCCATATATCTCTTGTTTTCTGCCACCCTGGGGGGCCCCAATACAGTAGGAAGGGAGCTCACTGCAGAACATGTGACAGGGCCCGTTGTGTCCCCCCATGTGCCCCCCCCTAAATATGAAAGCTGGAGACGCCACTGTTCGAGGCGTGCTGAAATATGGATTCAGCACTCCCTTCCCCCCTTTTGTTGGTCTCTTTCAACCACGCATGCACTGTAACACACTCAGAATAATCCAAGTATTTCTCTATGGAATAGTAAATTTAAGTATCATGTTAACTGGTTCATATATGTGCCCCAATGGGAGATGTTAGTGCATCTCCAGCGCATGGAGATCAGCATGAAATATGACAAAGTATTATTATCTGCTCTCTAGCTCCCTCGTCACCTCCTCCCATGCTCGCCTCCAGGACTTTTCCAAAGCCTCTCCAATCCTATGGAATGCCCTACCCCAATCTGTCCGCTTATCTCCGACTTTATTAGCTTTTAGACGATCCCTGAAAACCCTTCTCTTCAGAGAAGCCTCCCCGACCCACACCTAACAACTGTGTTTTTAATTTTCTCCATCAGCTCATCCCCCACAGTTATTACCTTTTGTTTCCACTTGACCCTCCCTTCTAGATTGTAAGCTCTAACGAGCCGGGCCCTTTGATCTCTCCTGTATTGATTTGTATTGTAATGCCGCGTACACACGGGCGGACTTTTCGACCGGACTGGTCCGACAGACTTTCGACAGACTTTTGCCGGACTTTCGAACGAACGGACTTGCCTACACACGATCACACCAAAGTCCGCCGGATTCGTACGTGATGACGTACACCGGACTAAAATAAGGAAGTTGATAGCCAGTAGCCAATAGCTGCCCTAGCGTCGGTTTTCGTCCGTCAGACTAGCACACAGACGAGCGGATTTTTCGACCGGACTCGAGTGCGTCGGAAAGATTTGAAACATGTTCCAAATCTAAAGTCTGTTTGATTTTCGACCGAAAAAGTCCGCTGCAGGTTCCATGGAGCCCACACACGGTCGGATTGTCCGCCGGATTCGGTCCGTCGGACCAGTCCGGTCGAAAAGTCCGCCCGTGTGTACGCGGCATAATTGTACTGTCTGCCCTCATGTTGTATAGCGTTGCGCAAACTGTTGGCGCTATAAAAAACCTGAATAATAATAATAATAATTTATCTGTACCTTGCAGTACTAACGGGGGGAGTAATCCCTTTAAAAAAAACTCCCTCTCTTGAAATTACTTCAAGAGACGTGTTTCCTGTCCTTTGCCTACATATATTAATTGCTTCAATCTCTGTGTAAATTATTATTATACTTTTATCATATGCGATTTATGTAGCGCCAACAGTTTTCGCAGCACTTTACAATGTATAGGGGGCAGGGCCGGTGCTACCACTAGGCAAACTAGGCAGCCGCCTAGGGCGCCATGCTGCCTAGGGCGCCCGGCCACTGGTGTTCCTACTCTCTTCTCTCTGCATCAAGCAACTAAGTCTCAGCATCAGCAGGCAGCCGTTCGCACATAGTGTCAGAGGCGCAGCGGTGGCAGAGGACTGTGTCTATCTCCCGACTCCTAAATTAATGGAAGCAAGCAAACATTCATTGATGGGTGCTGGTGAGGCTGCATTGATGGGCGCTGGTAGACGGCATTTGATGGGCGCTGGTGAGGCTGCATTGATCGGCGCTGGTGGGCTGCATTTGATGGGCGCTGGTAGGCTACATTCATGGGCGCTGGTAGGGTGCATTTGATGGGCGCTGGTGGGCTGCATTTGATGGGCGCTGGTGGGCTGCATTTGATGGGTGCTTCGTTAAAAAGGTGGGGTTTACATGGGCAGGGAAAAGGGGGTGGGGTCAGGGGTGGAGTCAAGGGGGGCAGCAAAATTAGGTTTCGCCTAGGGTGTCAAAAATCCTTGCACCAGCCCTGATAGGGGGGGACAACACAATTACAGTACAGTTCAATACAAAAGGTACAAGAGGGCAGGAGTGTAAATCATTAAATATAATATACAGCATACTAATTTCTACCCCCCTAAACTTCTAGGTGCTTTCGGTCCCTGCGCTTCCCCCGTGTGTGTGTGTGTGTGTGTGGGGGGGAGGTATACCATTCGGTGACCACTTGCAAGCTCCATGGACCGCCCGGCCGCCTGGGGGCGAAGGGGGGGGGGCAATCCCCCAGTGGGGGCTTGGGATCCTTTCTGGGGGGAGTCTTCTATCCCTTACTTTTAGACCCCTTTCACACTGGGGCGCTTTGCAGGCGCTGCATCGCTAAAAATAGCGCCTGCTAAGCACCCTAAAAGAGCTGTGCTTTGTCTCCAATGTGAAAGCCCCCGAGGGGTGCGCTGGCAGGACGGGAACAAAAAGTCCTGCCCATTGAAATCAATGGGGCACCGCGGCTATACCGCCGGCAAAACGCCTCTGCAGAGGCACTTTGCGGTGGTTTTTAACCCTTTCTCGGCCACTAGTGGAGGGGGGTGTGTTTAAAACCGCCCCCCCGCCTGATAGCGGCCAAATACCTCCGTTAAAACGTCGGTAAAGTGCTTCTAAAAGTAAAGCGCCGACGCACCTCCCGCCCCAGTGTGAAAGGGGCCTTAAACAAAAAAGAAGTCTCTGGATAAGCGAACCAAACTGAGTGGAAAGGGTAAATAAATATACTGTGATTACTAAGTGGAATACACGAGGAGTATTCAGTGAAATGTGTTTACACGTCATGAAACATTGTAATCTGTGCCTTTGATGAATTTATAGAAATGGAAGAAACCCCCTGAGGAAGACTAAAATCTATATGGTTGAAATGCACTGTAGTTTTTCTTCACATTGGACGGTGCAATCAACTACTGTGGGATAATACCCATCGTTATATATTCAGAATCATATCATAAAATATAATTGTCCTTTCTTTCCAATCTCATATAATCTCGCATTGTACATACCGAGAGCTCATATTTTAACTGTTGTATTCAATTATTGTCCAATCATTTTCTGTCAATAAAATCAGTGATTTTTTTTTTACGAATCCTTTCGACTTATTTTTGCTGCTAAAAAGCCCCATGGGGAAATCTCCATTTTTTTAACAAAGGTTTGTGACTTAGCTGCACTTTTTGGCCGCTAGCGGGGCGCTTTTAACCCCCTGCTAGCGGCTGAAGAAGGGGTTAATAGCACCCGTGTAGCGCGCTGCTGCCAAAGCGCTTTGCAGGTGCTTCGGCAGCGCTGCCCATGCACTCCAATGGGCAGGGGCGGTGGAGGAGCGGTGCATACGTCGTGTATACGCCGCTCCTCCACCGCCTTAAAGATGCTGCTTGCAGGACTTTTTTTGAGACCCCTTTCACACTGGAGGCTTTTTTTCAGGCGCTTTAGTGCTAAAAATAGCGCCTGTAAAATGCCTCCTCTGCAGTCCCCGAGGGCTTTCACACTGGAGCGGTGCGCTGGCAGGACGTTAAAAAAAAATCCTGCAAACGGCATCTTGGGGGCGCTTTTAGGAGCGATGTATACACCGCTCCTAAAGCGCCCCTGCCCATTAAAATGAATGGACAGCGTTGCCGAAGAGCCTGCAAATCGCTTCGGCAGCGCCGCAACACGGGCGCTTTTTAACCCTTTATTCGGTCGCTAGTGGGGGTTAAAAGTAGAGCTGGGCGATTTTCTAAAAAAAAAAAAAAAATCTGCGATTTTCTTAAAAAAAGCTCGATTCACGATTCGAATTGAGTTTTTTTTTTTTTTTTGGACACTGCGCCGGTCCTGAGGAGCTGCGGGCAGGAGTTTTTAGGCGAGGCCGCGGCTTCGGCCTAGTCCGCGGCATCCTCAGGAAGGGTCGCGGTGAAAAAAAAAAATCGACTTGCTTACATTTTGAATCGATTGGGGGGGGGGGGGGCAGTATTAGGAGAGGGTGAAATTCACACCACAAAAACGCACTCCAGATCCGTTCCAGGTGCGTTTCTGAATGCAAGCTTTTAATGCGTTTTTCTGTCGCCCCGGTGCGTTTTGATGCATTTTCGGAAGCATTCCAGATACTTTTTTTCTTCTTTTTTAGGGCCAGTTCACGCCATAGTAAGGCAGTCTGGATGCGTTCCGGGTACTTTACTGCATGCGTGTTTTTGGTGCATTTTATGCCCCTCTTTTTTCTTTATGGGCCAGTTCACACCACATGTAGTCCAGTGCGTTTTTTTTTTTTCAATCAAAAACGCATAGAAAGTAGGTTATATGGTTTTCAATGGCATAGTTCACACCAGTGCTTGCAGTTCCAGTGAGTTCCAGAAAAAAAAGTTGAACATGCTGCATTTTTTCTGCATTTTTTCTGTACTGGAACGCTGTAAAACGCATCAAAAACGAACTGGAACGCACCTAAATGCACCAAAAACGCACTGCAACACACTTGTCCTTATTTAAGGTTAAGAAAAAAAGAGGGTGGGAAAAAAGCACTGGACTGCATCAAAAACGCATCAAAAACGCACTGTAAAGCATCAAAAACACACACGCAGAAAAGCACCTGGAACGCATCCGGACTGCGTTTCTATGGTGTGAACTGGCCCTATAAGTGCCGGTTCACACCACACGTAGTTCCGTTCAGTTCGGTGCGCTTTTTTTCTGCACAAAATGCATGCACAGTGTTTTCCATGTATTCCAATGGCTCTAGTTCACACCATGCAGTCAGTTTCTCCACCGGATACTGACTGCATGGTGTGAACTAGAGCCATTGGAATACATGGAGAACACTGTACATGCATTTTAAAAAGGGCCAGTTCACACCACAAAAACACACTCCAGATCCGTTCCGGATGCATTACTGGATGAGCATTTTTTTAACGTGTTTTTGATGCGTTCCAGTGCGTTTTTGATGCGTTTCTGGATGCAATCCAGAATTTTTCTTTTTTTCCAGTTTTTTTTACTATGTTAGGGCACAGTGCATTTTTGATGCGTTCCAGTGCGTTTGTGATGCGATTTACTGTGTTCCAGTACAGTCCAGTGCATAAAAAATGCAGCGTGTTCTACTTTTTTTTCTGGAACTGGAAAGCCCTGAAACGGACTGGTGTGAACTATGCCATATAACCTACTTTCCATGCGTTTTTGATGCAGAACAAAAACGCCCTGGGCTGCATGTGGTGTGAACGGGTCCTTCCTGTTTTTTTTTGAGCCAGTTCACACCACATGCAGTCCAGTGCGGTCTTTTTCTGCGCCAAAAACGTGTTAAAACACACATGCAGAAAAGCAATCCGGAATGGATCTGGAGTGTGTCTTTGTGGTGTGCACCAGCACTTTCACTGGAATGGAGTCTGGTGCGTTTTTGATGCGTTCCAATGCATTCCGGTGGGTTTTTTGATGCATTTTACCAGTACAGTCCAGTGCAGGAAAAATGCAGCATGTTCTACTTTTTTTCTGGAACTGGAAAGTCCTGGAACTGACTGTACTGGTGTGAACTATGCCATTGGAACAGATTTGATTTTTCCCCCAACCACCTCCAACCCCCTGGCAATAGTTAGGGCTCATTCACACATGAGGCCAGGGGGTGGTAAAACCAAGCGATTGAGCCATGGTTTTACCATCCCCGCTCAGGGCTGTACACATGCAAAATGTGTCAAAATAAATTTGGTGGGTGATACCGCCGCTAATCGCGACCCATGCAAGCCTATGAGGCTGCACCGCAACTGCATGCAACGAATGCAATTGCAGCGCAGTGATGCAACATTTCCATATACAACATATCACCTGTAAAATGCTCTCTGAAAAGCGATCCAACATGGATCGCTTTTCGGAGGGGCAGTAAGGCTTGCCGCACAGGTGAACGAGCCGTTACTCCTGTACGGAGTGTGGAGAGTCCCCATGTAGGAGTATTAGTAAACTCAAACCAGTAGAACAAAGTCCACCAAAATTCAATTCCACCAATCCACATGGCCACGGAGGGGTTTTGTTTCCAGCAGTGGAGTAATGTTGGCGGGGCCACAGGGTCGTTGTCCTGGGGACAAAATTCTTAGGGGAGCAAAATTAGTAAGGATTCGGGATGAGAAGAGGTGAGAGATTGGTCCGTGCGTGATCCTGTTCTGGTCCAGTTTACGGCATGCTTCCATTCTGGTTATGTTAGCAGTGTGCTCCCGTTCCGTTCCTGTCAGCGGTGTGCTCCCATTCTGGTCCTGTCAGTGGCATGCTCCCGTGCCGGTCCTGTCAGTGGCGCTCTCCAGTTCTGGGCCTGTCATTGGCATTCTCTTATTCTGGTCCTGTCAGTGGCATGCTCCCATTCTAGTCCTGTCAGTGGCGTGCTCCCGTTCCAGGTCCTGTCAGTTGCATGCTCTCGTTACGGTCCTGTCAGTGGCGTGCTCCCGTGTCGGTCCTGTCAGTGGCATGCTCCCGTGTCGGTCCTGTCAGTGCCGTGCTCCCATTCCGGTCCTGTCAGTGGCGTGCTCCCGTTCCAGTCCTGTCAGTGCCGTGCTCCCGTTCCAGTTCTGTCAGTGGCATGCTCCCATTCCGGTTCTATCAGTGGCATGCTCCCGTTCCGGTCCTGTCAGCGGCGTGCTTCCATTCCGGTCCTGTCAGTGGCGTGCTCCGTTCTGGTTCTGTCAGCGGCGTGCTCCCGTTCTGGTCCTGTCAGTGGCGTGCTCTCTTTCCGGTCCTGTTAGTGGCGTGCTCCCGTTCAGGTCCTGTCAGTGGCGTGCTCCCGCTCCGGTTCTGTCAGTGGCGTGCTTCCGTTCCGGTCCTGTCAGTGGCGTGCTCCCGTTCCGGTCCTGTCAGTAGCGTGCTCCCGCTCCGGTTCGGTCAGTGGCGTGCTCTTGTTCTGGTCCTGTCAGTGGCATGCTCCCATTCCGGTCCTGTCAGTGGCGTGCTCCCGTTCTGGTTCTGTCAGCGGCGTGCTCCCGTTCTGGTCCTGTCAGTGGCGTGCTCTCTTTCCGGTCCTGTCAGTGGCGTGCTCCCGTTCAGGTCCTGTCAGTGCCGTGCTCTCGTTCCGGTCCTGTCAGTGGCGTGCACCTGTTCCGGTTCTGTCAGTGGCGTGCTACCATTCCGGTCCTGTCAGTGGCGTGCTCCTGTTCCAGTCCTGTCAGTGGCATTCTCTTATTCTGGTCTTGTCAGTGGCGTGCTACCGTTCTGGTCCTGTCAGTGGCGTGCGCCCATTCTGGTCCTGTCAGTGGCGTGCTCCCGTTCTGGTCCTGTCAGTGGCGTGCGCCCATTCTGGTCCTGTCAGTGGCGTGCGCCCATTCTGGTCCTGTCAGTGGCGTGCTCCCGTTCTGGTCCTGTCAGTGGCGTGCTCCCGTTCTGGTCCTGTCAGTGGCGTGCGCCCATTCTGGTCCTGTCAGTGGCGTGCTCCCGTTCTGGTCCTGTCAGTGGCGTGCTCCTGTTCCGGTCCTGTCAGTGGCGTGCTCTCGTTCTGGTCCTGTCAGTGGCGTGCTCCCGTTCCGGTCCTGTCAGTGGCGTGCTCCCGTTCCGGTCCTGTCAGTGGCGTGCTCCCGTTCTGGTCCTGTCAGTGGCGTGCTCCCGTTCCGGTCCTGTCAGTGGCATGCTCCCGTTCCGGTCCTGTTAGTGGCGTGCTCCCGTTCTGGTCCTGTCAGTGGCGTGCTCCCGTTCCGGTCCTGTCAGTGGCGTGCTCCTGTTCCAGTCCTGTCAGTGGCGTGCTCTCATTCCGGTCCTGTCAGTGGTGTGCTCTCATTCCGGTCCTGTCAGTGGCGTGCTCTCATTCTGGTCCTGTCAGTGGCGTGCTCTCATTCCGGTCCTGTCAGTGGCGTGCTCTCATTCCGGTCCTGTCAGTGGTGTGCTCCCGTTTTGGTCCTGTCAGTGGCATGCTCCCGTTTTGGTCCTGTCAGTGGCATGCTCCCGTTTTGGTCCTGTCAGTGGCGTGTTCCCGTTCTGGTCCTGTCAGTGGCGTGCTCCCGTTCCGGTCCTGTCAGTGGCGTGCTCTCATTCTGGTCCTGTCAGTGGTGTGCTCTCATTCCGGTCCTGTCAGTGGCATGCTCTCATTCTGGTCCTGTCAGTGGCGTGCTCCCGTTCTGGTCCTGTCAGTGGCATGCTCCCGTTTTGGTCCTGTCAGTGGCATGCTCCCGTTTTGGTCCTGTCAGTGGCGTGTTCCCGTTCTGGTCCTGTCAGTGGCGTGTTCCCGTTCTGGTCCTGTCAGTGGCGTGCTCCCGTTCCGGTCCTGTCAGTGGCGTGCTCTCATTCTGGTCCTGTCAGTGGCGTGCTCCTGTTCTGGTCCTGTCAGTGGCGTGCTCTCATTCCGGACCTGTCAGTGCCGTGCTCCCATTCCGGACCTGTCAGTACCGTGCTCCCATTCCGGTCCTGTCAGTGCCGTGCTCCTGTTCTGGTCCTGTCAGTGGTGTGCTCCTGTTCTGGTCCTGTCAGTGGTGTGCTCTCATTCCGGTCCTGTCAGTGCCGTGCTCCTGTTCTGGTCCTGTCAGTGGCGTGCTCTCATTCCGGTCCTGTCAGTGGCGTGCTCTCATTCTGGTCCTGTCAGTGGCGTGCTCTCATTCCGGTCCTGTCAGTGGCGTGCTCTCATTCTGGTTCTGTCAGCGGCGTGCTCCCGTTCCGGTCCTGTCAGTGGCGTGCTCCCGTTCCGGTCCTGTCAGTGGCGTGCTCCCGTTCTGGTACTGTCAGTGGCGTGCTCTCGTTCCGGTCCTGTCAGTGGCGTGCTCCCGTTCCGGTCCTGTTAATGGCGTGCTCCCGTTCTGGTACTGTCAGTGGCGTGCTCCCGTTCCGGTCCTGTTAATGGCGTGCTCCCGTTCTGGTACTGTCAGTGGCGTGCTCCCGTTCCGGTCCTGTTAATGGCGTGCTCCCGTTCCGGTCCTGTCAGTGGCGTGCTCCCGTTCCGGTCCTGTTAATGGCGTGCTCCCGTTCTGGTACTGTCAGTGGCGTGCTCCCGTTCCGGTCCTGTCAGTGGCGTGCTCCCGTTCCGGTCCTGTCAGTGGCGTGCTCCCGTTCCGGTCCTGTCAGTGGCATGCTCCCGTTCCGGTCCTGTCAGTGGCGTGCTCCCGTTCCGGTCCTGTCAGTGGCATGCTCCCGTTCCGGTTCTGTCAGTGGCGTGCTCCCGTTCCGGTCCTGTCAGTGGCGTGCTCCCATTCCGGTCCTGTCAGTGGCATGCTCCCGTTCCGGTCCTGTCAGTGGCATGCTCCCGTTCCGGTTCTGTCATAACATTAAGAGAGCTTCCCAGCTTAGAGATGTGCCGTGTCACCATATGCAGTAAGAATAGTACAGAGTTCCTCTGAGAAGTGCCGTCCCGTGTCACTTACACACCGTATCCTGATGTATATTGCATTTAGGAAGGACGTGCTGAGCCTGCGCCCTCTCCACCAGTCAGTGTACCTCTGGTGCCTCACTCCCTGTAACCCATACCAGTTACCACGCTTCACCACTGGCTGCAAAGTACCTTGCACTAGTCCTCAGTTACCCATAGCAACTGCATGACTCTTGCTTGACTTGCCCAGTGGACCTTTTGTAGTAGCTGTGCTTCATACCCCATACATGCTTTACTGACTCGTTCTTCTGCTACGCCATACACCATCATGCCCCACTTTCAATAACTTCAGACCAGGCTTTAAACAGTTAACAGCTTTCCTGGACACAGTTGAACAGCAAAGCACAGAGTCCAGCCCTAACTAACTAATGCAGGCTGCCCAGGTTTACACCTTCCAGAAAAGCAAAGTCCATTCAACAAGAGTCCAGTAATGGTAGGTTCCTAGTCCAGGGAGAACCCCAGCAGGGTGACCCAGAAGGCCCTCCCCTGATATTTATATGGCTTACAGGAGGGGGCAGAAGTCATAAAGCCCCTGAAAGAGTCTAGACACAGTTAACCCTTTCCCATCCTGGGCAGCCTGTAACTGTCTGTATAACTACACAGTGCAGGAGAAATACATTCATTGACACCCCACAAGCACCTGCTTACAAGCGTGCTCCGGTTCTGGTCCTGTCAGCGGCACGCTCCCGCCTCTCTCTCCTTCTCAGGCTGTATGGCCAGGTCCAGCTGGGCGAGTGGGCAGAGTTGAGAAGAGCCAGCGGTGCGTTCCCGTTCTGGTCCTGTCAGCAACATGCTTAGGTTCTGGTCCTGTCAGCAGCGTGTTCCTGTCAGCAGCATATTCAGGTACTGGTCCTGTCAGCAGCGTGTTCAGGTTCTGGTCCTGTCAGCAGCGTGTTCCCATTCTGGCCTTGTCAGCATCATATTCAAGTTCTGGTCCTGTCAGCAGCGTGTTCCTGTCCCAGTCCTGACAGCAGTGCTTTCTCACTCTGGTCCTGTCAGCGGCACACTCTAATTCTGGTCCTGTCAGCAGCGTGTTCCTGTTCTGGTCCTGACAGCGGCGCTCTCACTCTGGTCCTGTCAGCAACAGGTTCAGGTTCTGGTCCTGTCAGCAGCGTGTTCAGGTTCTGATCCTGTCAGCAGCGTGTTCAGGTTCTGGCCCTGTCAGCAGCGTGTTCCTGTTCTGGTCCTGTCAGCAGCGTGTTCAGGTTCTGGTCCTGTCAGCAGCATGTTCAGGTTCTGATCCTGTCAGCAGCGTGTTCAGGTTCTGGTCCTGTCAGCAGCGTGTTCAGGTTCTGGTCCTGTCAGCAGCGTGTTCAGGTTCTGGTCCTGTCAGCAGCGTGTTCAGGTTCTGGTCCTGTCAGCAGCGTGTTCAGGTTCTGGTCCTGTCAGCAGCGTGTTCAGGTTCTGGTCCTATCAGCAGCGTGTTCAGGTTCTGGTCCTGTCAGCAGCGTGTTCAGGTTCTGGTCCTGTCAGCAGCGTGTTCAGGTTCTGGTCCTGTCAGCAGCGTGTTCAGGTTCTGGTCCTGTCAGCAGCGTGTTCAGGTTCTGGTCCTGTCAGCAGCGTGTTCAGGTTCTGGTCCTGTCAGCAGCGTGTTCAGGTTCTGGTCCTGTCAGCAGCGTGTTCAGGTTCTGGTCCTGTCAGCAGCATGTTCAGGTTCTGGTCCTGTCAGCAGCGTGTTCAGATTCTGGTCCTGTCAGCAGCATGTTCAGGTTCTGGTCCTGTCAGCAGCGTGTTCAGGTTCTGGTCCTGTCAGCAGCGTGTTCAGGTTCTGGTCCTGTCAGCAGCGTGTTCCCGTTCTGGCCTTGTCAGCATCATATTCAAGTTCTGGTCCTGTCAGCAGCGCTCTCTCATTCTGGTCCTGTCAGCAGCGTGTTCCCGTCCCAGTCCTGACAGCGGTGCTTTCTCACTCTGGTCCTGTCAGCATCATATTCAAGTTCTGGTCCTGTCATCAGCGTGTTCAGGTTCTGGTCCTGTCAGCAGCGTGTTCAGGTTCTGGTCCTGTCAGCAGCATGTTCAGGTTCTGGTCCTGTCAGCAGCATGTTCAGGTTCTGGTCCTGTCAGCAGCATGTTCAGGTTCTGGTCCTGTCAGCAGCGTGTTCAGGTTCTGGTCCTGTCAGCAGCATGTTCAGGTTCTGGTCCTGTCAGCAGCATGTTCAGGTTCCGGTCCTGTCAGCAGCATATTCAGGTTCTGGTCCTGTCAGCAGCGTGTTCCCGTTCTGGCCTTGTCAGCATCATATTGAAGTTCTGGTCCTGTCAGCAGCGTGTTCCTGTCCCAGTCCTGACAGCGGTGCTTTCTCACTCTGGTCCTGTCAGCATCATATTCAATTTCTGGTCCTGTCAGCGGTAAGCTCTCATTCTGGTCCTGTCAGCAGCGTGTTCCTGTTCTGGCCCTGACAGCGGCGCTCTCACTCTGGTTCTGTCAGCAACAGGTTCAGGTTCTGGTCCTGTCAGCAGCGTGTTCAGGTTCGGGTCCTGTCAGCAGCGTGTTCAGGTTCTGGTCCTGTCAGCAGCATGTTCAGGTTCTGGTCCTGTCAGCAACGTGTTCAGGTTCTGGTCCTGTCAGCAGCGTGTTCAGGTTCTGGCCCTGTCAGCAGCGTGTTCCTGTTCTGGTCCTGTCAGCAGCATGTTCAGGTTCTGGTCCTGTCAGCAGCATGTTCAGGTTCTGGTCCTGTCAGCAGCATGTTCAGGTTCTGGTCCTGTCAGCAGCGTGTTCCTGTTCTGGTCCTGACAGCGGCGCTCTCACTCTGTTCCTGTCAGCAACAGGTTCAGGTTCTGGTCCTGTCAGCAGCATATTCAGGTTCTGGTCCTGTCAGCAGCGTGTTCCCGTTCTGGCCTTGTCAGCATCATATTCAAGTTCTGGTCCTGTCAGCAGCGCTCTCTCATTCTGGTCCTGTCAGCAGCTTGTTCCCGTCCCAGTCCTGACAGCGGTGCTTTCTCACTCTGGTCCTGTCAGCATCATATTCAATTTCTGGTCCTGTCAGCGGCAAGCTCTCATTCTGGTCCTGTCAGCAGCGTGTTCCTGTTCTGGTCCTGACAGCGGCGCTCTCACTCTGGTTCTGTCAGCAACAGGTTAAGGTTCTGGTCCTGTCAGTAGCGTGTTCAGGTTCGGGTCCTGTCAGCAGCATGTTCAGGTTCTGGTCCTGTCAGCAGCATGTTCAGGTTCTGGTCCTGTCAGCAGCGTGTTCAGGTTCTGGTCCTGTCAGCAACGTGTTCAGGTTCTGATCCTGTCATCAGCGTGTTCAGGTTCTGGCCCTGTCAGCAGCGTGTTCAGGTTCTGGTCCTGTCAGCAGCATGTTCAGGTTCTGGTCCTGTCAGCAACATGTTCAGGTTCTGATCCTGTCAGCAGCATGTTCAGGTTCTGGTCCTGTCAGCAGCATGTTCAGGTTCTGATCCTGTCAGCAGCATGTTCAGGTTCTGGTCCTGTCAGCAGCATGTTCAGGTTCTGATCCTGTCAGCAGCATGTTCCCGTCAGCATCATATTCAAAGTTCTGGTCCTGTCAGCAGCGCTCTCTCATACTGGTCCTGTCAGCAGCGTGTTCAGGTTCTGGTCCTGTCAGCAGCGTGTTCCTGTTCCGGTCCTGACAGCGGCGCTCCCTCATTCTGGTCCTGTCAGTATTATGCTCCGTCCTATGCTGTATTGTCAGGTACAGCTGGGCTGTTCTAGGTCAGAGTGGGTGGAGTTTACAAGAGCCAGCGGTGCTCTCCCACGGCAGTGCAATACTTGCCCCCCCACGCTACGCCACTGGTTTCCAGTACTCCACATTGCAACATCTGAATTTTTATAGGTTTTCCTAGGAATGCTGACATTTCCTTTTATAAAACGTATAAACTTCTGTTGTAACCTTTTTTTTTTTCTATAATTTGAGTGGTGATCTCCTTCAACCCTTTTCAGCCACTTCCTATATGCATAAACTGCTGCAAGTCATTGTTTGCAGTTGGCTTTCTATACTGCATGGGCAAATGTTGCCATGTGCACGTACCCAAGCGGGTTTTTATTATTTTTTTGGTCTTTGTTTCCAGGATTTGAAATTTGTTTTTGCACCAATGTAGTTTAAGTCATGCGGATATTATCAGTATTTTATCTTAAACTATCAATATTTCGCCTTCAGCTAACCAGGAACCTGTGACAACCGACTTCATGCAACATTTTCAACTGGTTCTTCAAGATGAATGTGTCAAATGTATTCCTCTATTCAGCATTTTACAGAAGGAAGTGCTGAGGGCCATCCCCAACAGGTTGTTATATTCTGCAGAACAATTATTCTTTGTTTCCTCATCAAGGGGTCTTCCAGTTCACATTCTCCCCTGTTTAGATAAGTCATCTCCAGACACGTACAGTAGGTAGGGGATCGAGACGATCACCAGCAGGGGGAAGGAGGTCCTGATTCTCCTATATAATGTGGCTCTTTATATCACTAGAGGGATCACCAGTAGGAGGGAGGAGGTCCTGAATCCTCCCTATGGATCTTTATATCACTAGACTGGACCCTTGCTCCTCCTGCTGGTGACCCCTCTAGTGATACAAATATCTATATAGAGGAATCAGGACCTCCTTCCTACCGCTGGTGACCCCTCTAGTGATATAAAGATCTTTATAGAGGAATTGGGACCCTTTCTGCTCCTGCTGGTGACCCCGGAGGTCCCGGTTCCTCTATATAGATCTTTATATCACTAGTGGGGTCACCAGCAGTAGGAAGGAGGTCCCGATTCTTCTATATAGATCTTTATATCACTAGTGGGGTCATCAGCAGTAGGAAGGAGGTCCCGATTCCCCTATATAGATCCTTATATCACCAGCAGGAGGACAGAGGTCCTGATTCCTCTATATAGATCTTTATATCACTAGAGGGGTCACCAGCGGGAGGAAGGAGGTCCTGATTCCCCTATATAGATCTTTATATCACTAGAGGGGTCACCAGCGGGAGGAAGGAGGTCCTGATTCCCCTATATACTGTGGCTCTTTATATCACTAGAGGAATCATCAATGGGAGGAAGGAGGTCCTGATTCCCCTATATAGCTCTTTATATCACTAGAGGGGTCACCAGCAGGAGGAAGGAGGTCCTGAATCCTCCCTATGGATCTTTATCTCAGTAGACTGGACCCTTGCTCCTCCTGCTGGTGACCCCTCCAGTGATATAAATATCTATATATAGGAATCAGGACCTCCTTCCTCCTGCTGGTGACCCCTCTAGTGATATGAAGATCTTCATAGAGGAATTGGGACCCTTTCTCCTCCTGCTGGCGACCCTTGAGGTCCCGGTTCCTCTATATAGATCTTTATATCACTAGAGGCATCACCAACAGGAGGAAGGAGGTCCTGATTCCTCTATATAGCTCTTTATCCCACTAGAGGGATCACCAGCAGGAGGGAGGAGGTCCTGAATCCTCCCTATGGATCTTTATCGACTGGACCCTTGCTCCTCCTGCTGGTGACCCCTCCAGTGATATAAAGATCTATATAGAGGAATCAGGACCTCCTTCCTCCTGCTGGTTACCCCTCTATAATGCTATGAAGATCTTCATAGAGGAATTGGGACCCTTTCTCCTCCTGCTGGCGACCCTTGAGATCCCGGTTCCTCTATATAGATCTTTATATCACTAGTGGGGTCACCAGCAGTAGGAAGGAGGTCCTGATTCTCCTATATAGATCATTATATCACCAGCAGGAGGAAGGAGGTCCTGATTCCTCTATATAGCTCTTTATATCACTAGAGGGATCACCGGCAGGAGGAAGGAGGTCCTGATTCCTCTATATAGCTCTTTATATGACTAGAGGGATCACCGGCAGGAGGTCCTGGTTCCTCTATATCAGTGGTTCTCAACTCCAGTCCTCAGGACCCACCAACAGGCCAGGTTTGCAAGATAGCTGAAATACATCACAGGTGATATCACTTGCAGCTCAGTGATTGCAGTATTCTAGTCTGCAACTCCCCAAGGTAATACTTAAAATCTGGCCTGTTGGTGGGTCCCAAGGACTGGAGTTGAGAACCACTGCTCTATATGGATACTTTATATCACTAGAGGGATCACCAGCAGGAGGAAGGAGGTCCTGATACCCCCTTGCAGATAGCTAAAAAGATCAATGGCAGAGGAAACTTATCTGAGAGGCAGAAATTGCTCATTGCTCAAGGATTCCCTAGCAACCTTTGGAGGAACCCTAAGATCCAATGGAACCCTGGTTGAGAAACCCTGGTTTGGAGCTTTCAAATCCTCTCTCCTGTGTGTATATATGGTGTCTTTTCGGAGTTCCCCATGCGAGATGGTTAACAATGACAGGTGCTGCATTTTCTGGGGAAAATGAAAAAAAGGTACAGCTATCATATAAGAGGATTTTCTCCGGAGGAATGGTATTTGTCATGGCACCCTGGGGCCTCGGAGGCCGCACGTTGCAAGTGGAAAGTTTTGACACAGTTATGGGACGCGGTTTTCTACTGACAGAGCTAAACAGGAATCTGCTGCCTATAGAGAAAGACGGGGGTGTAAAATTGGGGTATTTTTCATTTGAACCACTGATTTTTGGAGTACAAACCGGCCATGGCAGACAGAGAGGCCAGGCAGGGATGAAGCCACTAGTGTCACCAGCTTACAACTGATATTTGGAGAACAAAGTGCTTCTATGTCTTCAGTGGAGTCCGGCAGGAATCGATCTCTTGCTGGGACTTTACTTCTGTTATGGGTCATGGTGGGGACATCTTTTTCAACCCAGCCATGGCAAGCAGAGAGGCCAGGCATTGACTAAGCTTATGGTGTCACCAGCTTGCAAGTGCTTTTTGGAGAACAAAGTGCTTCTCCATTGGGTCTTCACTTCTGTCAGGGATCACATTGGGGACGTCTTAACTAACCCAGCCATGGCAGGCAGAGAGGCCCCACAGGGATTAAGGGTCTACTGTTATTATTATTATTATTATACAGGATTTATATAGTGCCAACAGTTTACGCAGCGCTTTACAATATAAAAGGAGACAATATAGTTACAATATAATAAAATACAAGAGGAATAAGAGGGCCCTGCTCAGAAGAGCTTACAATCTAATAGGGTGGGGCAGGTGGTACAAAAGGTTGTAACTGTGGGGAATGAGCTGATGGAAGTGGTAGGAGATTAGTTGGAGACATGATAGGCTTCCCTGAAGAGATGAGTTTTCAGGGATCGCCTGAAGGTAGGAAGAGTAGGGGATAGCCAGACAGGTGGAGGTAGCGAGTTCCAGAGGATAGGAGAGGCTCTGGAGAAATCCTGGAGACGAGCATGGGAGGAGGAGATGAGAGAGCTTAAGAGTAGGAGGTCTTGAGAAGAGCGGAGAGGACGATTTGGGTGATATTTGGAGGCAAGATTGGCGATTTAGCTCGGGGCAGAGTTGTAAATGGCTTTGTATGTTGTGGTTGGTATTTTGAATTTAATTCGCTGGGTGATTGGAAGCCAGTGCCGGGATTGGAGGAGAGGGTTGGTGGTCAGTGTAGGGATTGGAGGAGAGGGGTTGGTGATCAGTGCCGGGATTGGAGGAGAGGGTTGGCAGACACAGAGCGGTTGGTGAGGTGGATAGGTCTGGCAGCAGCATTCATGATAGACTGAAGAGGGGAGGAGCCTATGGAGCGGTAGGCCAATGAGAAGGGAGTTGCAATAGTCAAGGAGAAAGATAACAAGGAAGTGAATGAGGAGCTTGGTGGTTTCATTTGTTGAAAAGGGGCATATTTTAGAAATGTTACGGAGGTGAATTCTACAAACTTTTGACAACGATTGGATTTGGGGCTGAAATGACAAGTCAGAGTCTAGGATTGGCGTGAGGGGAGGGACTAATGGTTGCATTGTTGATTTTGATGGAAAAGTCATGGAAGGGGGCACGGGCGGGGGAGGGGATATTAATAGCTCAGTTTTAGAGAGATTTCGTTTAAGGAAGTGGTACGACATCCATGCTGATATTATCAGTTAGTAAGTTAGTAATGCGAGAGGAGACTGAAGGAGTGAGGTGAGGAGTAGATAGATTTGGGTGTCATTGGTGTATTAGTGGTATTGGAATCCGTGCGCAGTTATCAAGTGACCAAGGGAGGAGGTGTAGATAGAGAAGAGAAGGGGTCCAAGAACAGAGCCTTGGGGGACTCCCACAGAAAGGGGCAATGGAGAGGAGGAGACAGAGTTGTAGGTGACACTGAAGGAGCACTGTGATAGATAGGCAGAGAACCAGGATAGAGCAGAATCTTGGAGGCCAAGGGAATGTAGTTTATTGAGAAGGAGCGGGTGGTCAACAGTATCAAAGGCCGCAGAGAGGTCAAGTAGTAGGAGTATGGAGTACTGGCTGTTGGTTTTAGCAGTTAGTAAATCGTTAGTGAGTTTCCGTGGAGTGCTGCAAGCGAAAGCCAGACTGTAACGGGTCAAGAAGGTTATTTTCCTAGCTAAGACGGTTGTAGACTAAGCGTTCTAGAAGTTTAGAGGTGAATGGGAGCAATGAGATGGGTCTTAAGTTGTTTAGATTGGTGGGGTCCAGCGAGGGCTTTTTAAGTATGGGAGTGATCTGCGCATGTTTTAAAGGGGAGGGGAAGATGCCACTAGAGAGGGAGAGATTGAAGATGTGAGTGAGGGAGCATAGGATAGAAGAAGAGGGTGACCTTAGTAGTTGTGAGGGAACAGGATCCAAGGGACAATTGGTTAGGTGGGCATCTGAGAAAAGTTTTGTAACCTCTTCAGTAGTAGCCAATTCAAAGGAGGAGTGTTGAATGTGCTGTTCGGCCAGGTATGTTGGGTGGGGAAGATGTACGCACAGTGGAGGTGTCCTCACGAATTGCATCAATCTTGTCTTTGAAGTGATGGGCAATCTCTTGGACAGTGAGTGAGTTAGTGGGTAGAGGGGGTGGGGGGACGAAGCAGAGAGTTAAAGGTTGAGAAGAGCCGACGGGGACTGGATGACAAAG